>BSBM01000886.1:3112500-3712500 GCA_027924585.1 Larix kaempferi
ATCATCATCATCATCATCATCACCATAACCATCATCATCAACATCTTCATCACCATCATCATCATCTTCATCACCATCACCATCATCATCAACATCTTCATCATCATCACCATCATCTTCATCTTCATCAACATCATCATGTTTATCATCTTCATATGCATCATGATCATCTTCATTGTCATCACCCTCCTCCTCCTCATCATCTTGTGCACTTATGAACTTAGGGATTAATGTTTAGAAGAGGGTCTAAAGGCCTTTATGGGGGAGGGGCTTTAGGAACAAGGTAAGAGAGAGAGGGTAGGAGGGAGGGATAAAGGCATAGAGGGTTAGTGATTAAGGGAGAAGAAGGGAGAGAGTGCTCTAGGGAGGGATAATGGCAAAGATAAAGAGAAGGTGGAGAGATGGAGAGTGGGGTGGTAGGGACATGGATGGAGTAAGGGAGAGAAAGAAACATGTAGGGAGGGATGTAGAGAGAACGAGGGACATATATTTAGAAAGAGATAGGGGGTATCTAGGGATTATTGGGAGAGAGTTAGGGGGGTATTAAACCATACAAAACATTTGTCCCACACTAAAAACATTTGCTTTGTATGTAACCATACAAAACATTTGATTTCTTTTGATATTATTCGTTGCCCTAGCCGTGCACCAACCTATTTATTGTGGTTAACCATATCGCGTGAGCGTTTTGAATCTACATATCGCGTGCACATTTTGATTCTACATATCACGTGTGCGTTATGGAACTGTATAAATAGTGGATTGTCTCTGTCTGAGAGCAACTTTACTTTTTCCAAGCAAAAACAAGAAATCCCGCAAATTTTTGAACAGAGCACGAGCCCGCCATTGGAAATATTCACAATTTACATCATCTCCATAACTATTTTTGTTATGCAGGTGCAACATTGAGGACATCTTTCATGGTTACTCAGTATGGTGTTGGGTTATATGGCCATATTTGAAGAATACAACCAATAAGCTTGAAGAATATCCAATTGAATAACACCAAAGATAAGGTCTTTGAAAGATTCATTTTGCCTATATTTGAGGAGCACACAAGATAAAATATCAAGCTTCAAGACCATTTCATGGTGATGGTGGATATACACAATTGTACAAGAGAATCAATTTGAGGAACAATTTGCATTTTAACTTTCATTTGCTTATTATTGAAGAGCACCAAAGGTAAATTTTCTCATTCATCATTGTTTTGGTGGGAAATATGAACAATTGAGAAGGAAGATTGAAGCACCTTGAAGGATCTATAGTTCTAGAAAGCACTAAAGGTTTGAAAGCTTGTAATTGAGGAGCAACAAAAACAAACTATATTGAATTGATCATTGTGGTGATGGGGAATGCACGTAACCGAGAAAGAAAATCAGCAAGGAAGAAGAGACCTCAAGAAGTCATTGAAGAAGAGAAAGAAAAGAAAAGAATAGACATGATGAATCGGAGGCTTTCTTTGGAAACTAATCCAAATCCAATTATAGAGGATACCACGGTTCATCCTATTAATCCACGACAAGAAAAAAGGAAGCATTCACTAGAGGGACCTTCAATTTATACAATAGTTGTTGAACAAGCACCCCATGGAAGTAATCAAGAAGCAAAACATAGGTGCTCATTAGGGGATGTTTCAATTCCCACTTCAAGTCAAAGTGATAAGTTACCATCTCAAGATGAAGCTCATGAAGAAACACAAAATTTGTTATCCGGATGTGGTTATACAAGTGATGAAGTCAGAGAGGCGTTGGACATGGAGCCTACTGTTGAAGAACAAAATGTTATCTGAACCATTGATGAGGATGTTGGACTTCCACCATCGAACTACCAGGAAGAGAATGAAGGACAACAAGCTACTACTGAGAAGCTAGAGCGTCTTGGTGATGCACTACATGGTAGAATTCCAACCCCTTTACCCCCATTAGCAAGCACACATCGAAGAACTCCGAAGCATATACAAGTTGATGAAAGTCTCCTCAATTCCATTGAAGGTACGCTATCTAAACGTAGTATTGCTTATCAAACTCAACATATACTTGATAAATATTTTGTTTCTAAATGTGATGGAGATAAATGTAGATTATTTTTATCAGTGTTAAAATCTAGGGGCATGAATATTATTAGGAAAAAGTTAGGGATAAAGATGATAAAGAATTCTGAACCAAGTTCTCATATAGTTAAAAGCTTAGTAGATGCATTTGGTAAAATTGGTAAGAACACACGTTCAAAGGACCGCAATGCGGCTCGTCGTGTGTTGTCACAAGCAATTGTAAATAAGAACACTAGGGTCCTTCATTTTCTCAAGCCTACATCCAAACTAGTTAATTTGAATGTAAAAACCCTCTGTAGGTATTCTATTAGAAGAGAACATCTTGACACAACCGATCAGACAGATTTTTGGGCCTTTATTGGTCGGTTTCCACGTCGTGACATGAAGCTAGTTGATGCAGTAAAGGGACTAGTGCAGAGTTTTTGGCATGATCACACAAGGCCTTCATCAAACCAGAAGGATGTACTAAAACTGGGAAGGGCTTCAAAGGATCGTGAACCACATTCCAAGCATCTTCTTGATATAACACAGACAGAACTATATGAGAAATTTAGGAATGAACATAGACAATTGAATTTGGGGCAAAGATCTTTTGAGAAATGTAAGCCATGGTATTTTAGAATAAATACTCTTCGTAACACTTGTTGTTGTAGATACCACGTAGAATATGAATATTACTATGAAACATTTTTGTACATTCGTCATGTGTTGCATACTAACCATGTGCAGGATTGCTCCATGACAATACCATTGACTTCATCAAGAGAATTCATTCATAGCATCATGTGCAATAGGCTTGAGGGGCAAACATACTATGCAAAACCTTGTTTGGATGGAACATGCTCCAACTGTGTTGGAATGGCATTATTGATCCAATGTATGCACGAGAGTGGAGACATTGAATTTAGGAAAATGGTTATAGACATGAAAAGTTTCAAATATATCAGCTATGAAATAGTCCCAGGGAAAGAAAGCAAAAAAATACAATTGGTGACATCTCAGGTATGCATTTATATCTATAAAATTATATTTGAACGGTTACATTTCAATCCTTACTTACAAAAAAAACTGATATTGAGATCATTTTGTGTCACCAGGTACAAGTCAGTGACTTCGTCAAGGAATTTATTGAAAAGACACATCAATATGTTCAACATGTCCACGTGGCATGATGGCAGAATGAGAAGTTTAGAATATGTAGAGATACATTTCCCTATGGTACTATACTTTCAGTTGTTGATTTTGCCGAGAACTACACTCTGCAACCTCAAAATGAGATCCAAATTCAATATTATCACTTTGAGCAGGTTTCCTTGATGGTCCATATCACGTATAGGCATGGCCCAAATAGCAATGAAGAGCAAAGAGAAATTCTGAAGGAATATCACTTCTCCATAAGTGATGATAGGTGCCATGACTTCCACTATGTACATCATTGCTTCATCATGTTTTATGATCACTTGAAGGGAAGGAACATACAGATGGATCAACACTGGATTTGGTCTGATGGATGTGCTGGTCAGTTAAAAAATGCATGCATATTTCAATGGTTGTGTTCATTGCATAAAAAATACAAAGTGCCACATATGTGGAACTATTTTGAGACTAGGCATGTTAAAGGAGAGCATGATGGATCCAGAGCATGTGTCAAAACAGCCCTACGAAGAGAGGAATTGAAAGTATCAACAGAATCTACTATTCTAATTGCTTAATCTATAGTCAGGTGGTGCACGTCAGTAATGGGAGAAGAATCAACTATGCGAGTAGAATCCACAAGAAAGAGACATGTGGAGAGATTTTTTTGGGAGGTGGTAGGCATAGATCATTCACATGCATGGGAATGCAAGAATGTGCCTGGGACTCGTGGCTTTCATTCGGTTTGAAACTCTAATAACCCAGTATTTGAAATTTGGACCAAAAAACTCGCTTGTTTTTGCCTGCCTTGTTGTGATGGTGACTGGGATGGGTGTGAATCATTGGATTGGGTTGATGGATGGGATCGCATATCACTTCCACTTGATCAATGTGCAATTGTTGAGTTAACTCCGTTGGAAGAAGACCAATCATCTATTTCTATAGATTTTAATCATGTCTCAGACCTTTTACAACCTGGTATGATGCATTTCCTTAACATTTTTTTGTTTATTTACGTAGTATTCAAATGCACATTAATGGCCTTGTATCGCACGAAAAATATTTTGATCACATACCTACAATCATATTATGTAGGGCACATATATGCAGTGGTTGCCTCAAAAGATAGTGAATGGGGTGGTGATTACTGGTTGGCACGCTATATAGATGGAAAGCAAACCCTCATTATGTCCATGACTAACGATGAAAACAACCACTTCCCAATCGAGTCTATGGTTGTTAAAGGTGAATACTTGACACATGATAACAATTCAAGAAAGAAGGGTGGATATGTTTACAGGGATTACAAACCATGTGCAAGTGTGTATCACTTTACCAACTTAATCATTGGCACAAACCTCCAGGTACGAACAATGCCTAGCCGAAATTCATCGAAGGTATGCTACTTCTTACCAGATACAGAGCACGAGAGACTAATGGAGACCATCAGTATAAGAGATGATATGGAGGGCTTGGTTGTATGATAATAGGTGGGATCTAGCATGATGAGGTATGTTACATACTTTTAATACTATACTATTTATACTATTTGTAATTGAATATTGATATATGCTCAATTTTCACATGTATGTTGTTTATGAATATATCAATTTTGTGTTCTTGATATGTCAAATTTACATTTATGTTGTTTATAAATATGCCAAAAGTTTTCTTGTATGTCAAGTTTATGAATATGCCATTTTTTACATATGATCAATAAACCCTAAGATTATGGGATTGGGTAGAGTTAGATGAAACTTTCCTTGGGTGATCTAACGCTAATTTGTTTGATTGAATACACATGCATTTTGTAATGGGATCATTACATAGCTAATCTGGATTGTTTATGTGGAGGGAGACACCCATCAACCATTGATGCCTAGAGCTCTACACACAAGTTGATTATCCCCAACCCAAAAAAACTCTTATATTATGTTGGTTATTGGCTTCACCCAACAAAATTATATTTAACAATACACATATTCATAGATTTGGTTGCCCATGCTCAATGCTCACTATATTTAACAATACATTTATATTAAATTTAATTCATGTCTTGTTAAATATTTCATAATGAATTAGCTATTTGAGAGCACCACCTTAGACCAAGCCATACCATTAATATAAAATGTACATTAGAGAAATGACCTAATTCAATTTCCTTTTATAACTCTAACCCTAACCCTCACCCAAACCCTACCATTAAACCCTATGTACCCTTTAGATACTTCCTCCAATATGTCCTAATCTCCCTACAAGTAACACTAGGTCTCTTCACCCTCTCCACAATGGTGCCACTATCATGAAACTCAAAAGCTTGATAAATTTTCTGAGCAAAACCCTTCATCATCATTGTCATCTCTAGGTTCATCATCAACATCTCCATCATCATCATCTTCTTCATCATCATCATCATCATCATCATCTTCACTACCATCACCATCATCATCATCATCTTCAACAATATCTTCATCATCATTGTCATATCCCCCTTCCTCATCAACATCTCCATCATCATCATCTTCTTCATCATCATCTTCTTCCCATCACCATCACCATCACCATCACCATCACCATCATCATCAACATATTCATCATCATCACCATCATCATCATCATCAAAATCTTCATCATCATTGTCATCTCTAGGTTCCTCATCAACATCGCCATCACCATCACCATCACCATCACCATCACCATAAATGTCTTGATCATCATCACCATCATCATCATCATCACCATCCCATCACCATCACCATCACCATCCCATCACCATCTCCATCTTCATCACCCTGACCATCACCATCACCCTCACCTACCAGGGGCATAGAATTCCAACCGTGCAACAAAATCGGGTTCCGAGGAGTCCTACAAGTGTGTCTAGCAAGGTTCCGGCTGGGAACGCTAGCCATAAGTTCCTGGAGGAATATTTTGCAAAGTTGACCCCCGTGTGCAAAAATTGCACACTCCCTTACTGAGCAAAACCCTAGTTTCCAAAATGGACCTACAAGATGACACCTGGGCCATGGGACTGGAGGAGAGGGGCACCCCTAGCACTATCCCGACGTCCTGAATCCAACAGAGTCGACAGTTTGTCGATCCGAGCCACGGTCTTCATTCTATGGCTCGTTCCATCTCGCATCCAAAAGGCCTTCAGGGACACCTGCTGGATACCTATCGGGGGCATATAATTCCAACCGTGCAACAAAACTGGGTTTCGGGGAGTCCTGCAAGTGTGTCTAGGAAGGTTCCGGCTGGGAACGCTAGCCATAAGTGCCCGAAGGAAGATTTTGCAAAGTTGACCCCCGTGTGCAAAAATTGCACACTCCCTTACTAAGCAAAACCCTAGTTTCCAAAATGGACCTACAAGATGACACTTGGGCCATGGGACCGGAGGCGAGGGGCACCCCTAGCACTATCTCGGTGCCCTCAATCCAACGGAGTAGACGGTTTGTTGATCCGAGCCACGGTCGTCATTCTATGGCTCGTTCCGTCTCGCATCCAAAGGGCCTTTAGGGACACCTGCTGGATACCTACCGGGGGCATAGAATTCCAATCGTGCAACAAAACCGGGTTCCGGGGAGTCCTACAAGTGTGTCTAAGAAGGTTCCGGCTGGGAACACTAGCCATAAGTGCCCGGAGGAATATTTTGCAAAGTTGACCCCCGTGTGCAAAAATTTCACACTCTCTTACTGAGCAAAACCCTAATTTCCAAAATCGACCTACAAGATGACACCTGGGCCATGGGGCCGGAGGAGAGGAGCACCCCTAGCACTATCCTGACGTCCTGAATCTTGTGAAAATACTCATAGTGGATCCAAAGAGATGATGTAAACCTCACAATGAAAGAATTTAGGAAAATATAAGAAGAATAGTACAACAGAACATAGATCCAATGGAACTCAGATAGGAGCAGAATATTCACACATGTTTCATTAATCAGAATAGTAAAACAGTAATGATACAATGCACATGATTCAAATACCAAGGGTGTAATTCGAATTAGCCTGCATGGAGAGATCAAAAGATCACTAGAGTGTCATCAAAGCACAACCAGAAGTCTATCTCATCATCGGTGGAGTCATCAATGCACAAGTAACTCTCAACCATCAGTCAAACTGAGTCTAACTGAGTGTGGTAGGTGTAACTGGCACATGGAGACACTAACTGAATGAAGGAGGCTCAGTGGAGAGTGCATGAGGAGCTAACTGAAGTCAGAATGAGCAGTCTAGTCCCACTGGAGGTCCATCAGAGTGATACAGTCAATTGAGAGTCAGTCTAGCCTTAAATCAAGGAAAGAACTGATGATAACTCAACTAACTGAAGTACAACTGAATGGTAGGTGAGAGAGGGCGAATGGCTTCCTTAATTCAAGGAAGAAGGGTGCACTAATATCTAGGAGGGATAAAATTGATCAATGAGAATCTCCTAGGGCTAGCTAACTGGGGGCTAAGTGCTGGGATTGATGACTAGGATGCATGCAGCATGCATAAATGCATGCAAGACTGAAAGTGTAAATGATGAAAATGCTGGTAGGACTAGGATGGAGTATAGGAATATCCTAACACCCCCCCTTAATCCATCCCTGGCCCTGGTAACTAGGACCAAAGGTCACACAATACAATCAAATAAATGATAAAATAAGAATTGTCCATAAACCGAGGAAATGGGGAAAACCTCATGGGAAATACTAAAAGAATCATCATACTAAGCAGAAAAGGAAGAAGCTTTCCTTAGTGAAATCTTTTGCAAAAAACTTGGCAAGCTGATCCTCTGTAGGATGCCAATGCAGGTGCTAGATCTGGATCTGGTCTTCTGATGTGCCTCCCACTGTGTAGAGAATGTATTGGACGAACCAAGTCTTTCAAGAAATATTTCTACTATTGGAACGAATGGATCATGATGAGTCTTCCCAAGGGATGGAAGCGTGAACCCCACCATCATGCTGCATCTATCATGGAGAGGTAGATGGCATAATGCAAGGTTGGCATGGTGCTGAAATTAGGTAGTTCTGTGAGCAGATGAATCCTCAACTGTGTTCTCAGTAGCTGCAAGGACTGTGTGAGCCCATGTTGGCCTTGTCTCTGGATTGAGAACATGTGTTGGTTCTGGATCTGAATTTGAATGTTCTTGAACTTTGATCTCAACATCAAGATCTTCATCTTCATCTTCATTAGAAGAAGAGTCACTCGGATCTTCATCAGATTCCGAAGGAGTAGGAAGAGATAAGGGTAAAATGAGAGAACTCATATGCCTTGGAGGCATGATTTGCAAACCCTTTAGCTATAGTCTTCCCACTAGAGATCTCTGTAATCTCAACTGTGTCAGGACCAAAAGTCACCTTCTTAGGTGATCCGGTGTGAGTCATCTGATATACAAACAACAAATTTGCTATCAAGGAGGGAACGAATAGAACATTCTTGAACTTTCCATGCTCCATATGTACTGTACCCAATACTTTGACAGAGATCTGAGAGTTGTCTCCCATGTGAATAGTAGGCCCATCTTTGAGATCTAAAGAAGAAAATGATTCTTCATAGGAAACCATGTGGTTGGAGGCTCCAAAATCTATGAGGAGGGCCTTTGATTTTGAAAAACCAGCCATCAATACATGGCAATCCTCATGACCATTAGTTCCACTTCCAGAATAAGACATCTTTGCATCTTTTGGAATAACGATTTTCTTCTGTTCAAGAAGCTTGGTTAGTAGGTCTATTTTCTTGTGCATGCAAGCTTTCTCAAGATGGTATCCTCTCTTGTAGTAGGGACATTCAGATCTCTTATGTTTGTCCTTCTTGGAGCTGGAGGCTCCTTTTGTTGGACTTGACTTACCATTCAACTTGGATTTAGATGGATTCTTATCCTTGTCTTTTTTCCTCCCTTTCACATTCGTCCTACTTGCTTCTCCAGCTAGAAGAGCTAGATATTTGGAGGCCTTGATGGCACCCATTTGAATCAATTTGTCTTCTTCTTGAATAAGAGCTGCAGTAAAAACTTCTAAGGTTGGCATCTTCCATCCAAGGATTGACATTCGTCCAAAGTGGAAGGTAGATACAAATACAGAAAATGGAGATCCTAGCTTACTCAGAATGGAGAGCACCAATTGCTCATCCTTTTTCTCAATGCCACACTGCTTGCATTGCATAACCAGGTTTTTAAATTTCGAGAAGAATTGCTGAATGCTCTCAAAATAACTTGGTTGTAGGGAAATCAATTCATTTTCTAGAACATGGCCTCTTAGCTCATCTTGTTTTCCAAAAAGACCCTCTAATTTCTACCATACCTCTCTTGGAGTCTTCAACCCTTCGAGATGAAACAACAGATCTCTAGAAATATAAATGCACATGTAACCAAAAGTTGCATCTAATTGATTTAGATACTTGGCTTTCTCCACATATGCATGTGGTTCGACTTCTCTCCCCACTGTTACCCTGTGTAGACATTTTGATCTCAGCAATACTTCCATGTCAGCCTTCCAATCAAAATAATTGAAAGGGGTAAGGATTCTAGGAGAGAGAGGAGCATCCGAATTGCTCATCTTGACTGATGGAGCGAATGCAAAGTGAAACTGCTGATGCTGCTGGAACTTCGAATTAGCTGCAAAAAACTCTCAAGAATGGAGGTAGAATATACTCTCAAATGGCTCTGATACCATGTGAAAATCCTCACAGTGGATCCAAAGAGATGATGTAAAATAGTAATGATACAATGCACAGGATTCGAATACCAAGGGTGTAATTCGAATTAGCCTGCATAGAGAGATCAAAATATCACAGGAGTGTGATCAAAGCACAACTAGAAGTCTATCTCATCATCGATGGAGTCATCAATGCACAAGTAACTGTCAACCATTAGTTAGATTGAGTCTAACTGAGTGTGGTAGGTGTAACTGAGTGTAACTGGCACATGGAGACACTAACTGAATGAAGGAGGATCAATGGAGGGTGCATGAGGAGCTAACTGAAGTCAGAATGAGTAGTCTAGTATCACTGGAGGTCCATCGGAGTGATACAGTCAGTTGAGAGTCAGTCTAGCCTTAAATCAAGGAAAGAACTGATGATAACTTAACTAACTGAAGTACAATTGAATGGTAGGTTAGAGAGGGCGAATGGCTTCCTTAATTCAAGGAAGAAGGGCGCCCTAAGATCTAGGGGGGCTAAAAATGATCAATGAGAAGCTCCCGAGGCTAGCTAACTGGGGGCTAGGTGCTGGGATTGATGACTAGGATGCATGCAATTGCATGCATGCATGCAGAATGCCTGCAAGAATGAAAGTGCAAATGATGAAAATGTTGGTAGGACTAGGATGGAGTATAGGAATATCCTAACAAATCCAACGGAGTCGACAGTTTGTCGATCCGAGCCACGGTTGTCATTCTATGGCTCGTTCCATCTCACATCCAAAAGGCCTTCAGGGACACCTGCTGGATACCTACTGGGGGCATAGAATTCCAATCGTGCAACAAAACCGGGTTCCGGGGAGTCTTGGAAGTGTGTCTAGGAAGGTTTCGGCTGGTAATGCTAGCCATAAGTTCCCGAAGGAAGATTTTGCAAAGTTGACCTCCATGTGCAAAAATTGCACACTCCCTTACTGAGCAAAACCCTAGTTTCCAAAATGGACCTACAAGATGACACTTGGGCCATGGGACCGGAGGCAAGGGGAACCCATAGCATTATCCCGGTGCCCTGAATCCAACGGAGTCAATGGTTTGTCGATCTGAGCCATGGTCATCATTCTATGGCTCGTTCCGTCTCGCATCCAAAGGCCTTCAGGGACACCTGCTGGATACCTACCGGGGCATAGAATTCCAACCGTGCAACAAAACCGGGTTCCGGGGAGTCCTGAAAGTGTGTCTAGGAAGGTTCCAGCTGGGAACACTAGCCTCAAGTGCCCGGAGGATGATTTTGCAAAGTTGACCCCCGTGTGGAAAAATTGCACACTCCCTTACTGAGCAAAACCCTAATTTCCAAAATGGACCTACAAGATCTTGTAAGCATTCATTTTTCAAAAGTGGTTCATAGGCTCTTGCATCTTGGAAGAGACCAAGAGTATCTTGCAGTGTGATAAGTATGCATTTTAGGTTTCAGCAAATTCAAATATGACTCAGAGTCCCTTGCTTTGTGGTTCATTTAATGATCATGTTCGGATTACTGGTTGCATTTCTATTGGCTACGTAGTTCAACAAAGCGGTTCAAAATATATGAATGGATGTGGAAGCTGTGTTTGCCATCTTTGTCTCAAGTATGAGAAGGCATGGCCATATCAAGCTCTTTAGGAATTGAAACATAGTATGATACAATCCTTAGGTATGGAATTCAATTAAATTTTTATCCATACTACTGGGGAAGAGATGATAGGAGACCATGCTCAGAAGGATTTGGCGAGCATTTCATTCCAGTCCGAGCTATTCCATTCATTGTCGAGGCATTTGACGCCGAAAATGATCTAGTAAGCATTCGTTTTTCAAAAGTGGTTCAGAGGCTCTTGCATCTGGAAGTGACCAAGAGTATCTTGCAGTGTGATAAGTATGCATTTTAGGTTTCAACGAATTCAAATATGACTCAGAGTCCCTTTCTTTGTGGGTCATTTATTGATCATATTCGGATTACTGGTTGCATTTCTATTGGATACGTACTTCAACAAAGCAGTTCCAAATAGATGCATGGATGTGGAAGCTGTGTTTTCCATCTTTGTATCAAGTATGAGAAGGCATGGCCATATCAGGCTCTTTAGGAATTGAAACATAGTATGATACAATCCTTAGGTATGGAATTCAATTAAATTTTTATCCATACTGCTGGGGAAGAGATGATAGGAGACCATGCTCAGAAGGATTTGGCGAGCATTTCATTCCAGTCCGAGCTATTCCATTCATTGTCGAGGCATTTGACGCTGAAAATGATCTAGTAAGCATTCGTTTTTCAAAAGTGGTTCAGAGGCTCTTGCATCTGGAAGTGACCAAGAGTATCTTGCAGTGTGATAAGTATGCATTTTAGGTTTCAACGAATTCAAATATGACTCAGAGTCCCTTTCTTTGTGGGTCATTTATTGATCCTATTCAGATTACTGGTTCCATTTCTATTGGATACGTACTTCAACAAAGCAGTTCCAAATAGATGCATGGATGTGGAAGCTGTGTTTGCCATCTTTGTCTCAAGTATGAGAAGGCATGGCCATATCAGGCTCTTTAGGAATTGAAACATAGTATGATACAATCCTTAGGTATGGAATTCAATTAAAATTTTATCCATACTGCCGGGGAAGAGATGATAGGAGACCATGCTCAGAAGGATTTGGCGAGCATTTCATTCCAGGCCGAGCTATTCCATTCATTTCTGAGGCGTTTGAGGCCGAAAAGGATCTGGTAAGCATTCGTTTTTGAGAAGACGGGATTGCATTGAAGGAAACTGAGAAAAACCCTAGTTTGGGAAATGAATGCACAATGAAGTCACTGGGCCATGAGAAGACGAGGGAGAGGCCCCCTTAGAGGTAATCGCACGCTAGGAGACCAACAGAGTCGACAGTTCGTCGATTCGACCTCCGGTTTCCGAGTTATGTCGAGTTGCAAGTCGCATGAAAATGTCATTCAGGGACACTTGGTGACTTTCGGTCCGAGAGTGAAAAAAAAAACGGAGCAACAATATTGCGTGTCGTTGGCTCCTGCAAGTGTGTATGGGCAATGGCGACGTGGGAACACCACCAACACTGGCTCAGTGGAGGGTTTTGCAGAGTTGACCCACCAATGCGAGATTGCATGCATTGAAACCAAGCAAAACACTAGTTTACGAAATGAATGCACAATGAAGTCACTGGGCCATGAGAAGACGAGGGAGAGGGCCCCCTAGAGGTAATCGCATGCTAGGAGACCAACGAAGTCGACGGTTCGTCGATCCAACCTCCGGTTTCCGAGTTATGTCGAGTTGCAAGTCGCATGAAAATGTCGTTCAGGGACACTTGGTGACTTTCGGTCCGGGAGTGAAAAAGAAAACGGAGCAGCAAGATTGCGTGCCATTGGCTCCTGCAATTGTGTATGGGAAATGGCGACGTGGGAACACTACCAACATTGGCTCGGTGGAGGGTTTTGCAGAGTTGACCCACCAATGCGAGATTGCATGCAATGACACTGAGCAAAACCCTAGTTTATGAAATGAATGCACAATGAAGTCATTGGGCCATGAGAAGACGAGGGAGAGGCCCCCTTAGAGGTAATCGCACGCCGGGAGACCAACGGATCGACGGTTCGTCGATCCGACCTTCGGTTTCCGAGCTATGTCGAGTTGCAAGTCGCATGAAAATGTCGTTCAGGGACACTTGGTGACTTTCAGTTCGAGAGAGAAAAAGCAAACATAGCAGCAAGATCGCGTGCCATTGGCTACTGCAAGTGTGTATGGGAAATGGCGACGTGGGAACACTACTAACAATAGCTCGATGGAGGATTTTGCAAATTTGTTCCACAAATGCGAGATTGCGTGCAATGAAACTGAGCAAAACCCTAGTTTATGAAATGAATGCACAATGAAGTCACTTGGCCATGAGAAGACGAGGGAGAGGGCCCCCTAGAGGTAATCGCACGCCAGGAGACCAACGTAGTCGATGGCTCGTCGATCCGACCTCTGATTTCCGAGTTATGTCGAGTTGCAAGTCGCATGAAAATGCCGTTCAGGGACACTTGGTGACTTTCGGTCCAGGAGTGAAAAAGAAAACGGAGCAGCAAGATTGCGTGCCATTGGCTCCTGCAAGTGTGTATGGGAAATGGTGACATGGGAATACTACCAACACTAGCCGGTGGAGGGCTTTGCAGAGTTGACCCACCAATGCGAGAATGCATGCAATGAAACTGAGCAAAATCCTAGTTTAGGAAATGAATGCACAATGAAGTCATTGGGCCATGAGAAGATGAGGGAAAGGGCTCCCTAGAGGTAATCGCACGCCAGGAGACCAACGGAGTTGACAGTTCGTCGATACGACCTCTGGTTTCCGAGTTATGTCGAGTTGCAAGTCGCATGAAAATGCTGTTCAGGGACACTTGGTGACTTTCAGTCCGAGAGTGAAAAAGCAAACAGAGCAGCAAGATTGTGTGTCGTTGGCTCCTGCAAGTGTGTATTGGAAATGGCGATGTGGGAACACTACCAACACTGACTCGGTGGAGGGTTTTGCAGAGTTGACCCACCAATGCGAGATTACATGCAATGAAACTGAGCAAAACCCTAGTTTACGAAATGAATGCACAATGAAGTCACTGGGCCATGAGAAGACGAGGGAGAGGCCCCCCTAGAGGTAATCGCACGCCAGGAGACCAACGGAGTCGACGGTTCGTCGATCCGACCTCTGGTTTCCGAGTTATGTCGAGTTGCAAGTCGCATGAAAATGTTGTTTAGGGACACTTGGTGACTTTCGGTCCGGGAGCGAAAAAGAAAACTGAGCAGCAAGATTGTGTGTCGTTGGCTCCTGCAATTGTGTATGGGAAATGACAATGTGGGAACACTACCAACACTGGCTCGGTGGAGGGTTTTGTAGAGTTGACCCACCAATGCGAGATTGCATGCAATAAAACTGAGCAAAACCCTAGTTTACGAAATGAATGCACAATTGAAGTCACTGGGCCATGAGAAGACGAGGGAGATGCCCCCCTAGAGGTAATTGCAAGCCAGGAGACCAACAAAGTCGATGGTTCGTCGATCTGACCTTCGGTTGCCGAGTTATGTTGAGTTGCAAGTCGCATGAAAATGTCGTTCAGGGACACTTGGTGACTTTCGGTCCTCTTAGGGTTTCTATTTTTTAAGGCTTGTATAATTTCCTTCTTGACAGCTCACCTCTCACACCATGTTAAATTTTTGATACTTGATCTAGATAAATGCTTTATACTAATTATAACCATTAGTTCAATGCATAAATTTAACCATAAAACATTTACATAAAGAATTTAACATGTAGGATCTAGTCAAGAATAGAAGGCACTTTATTTCTCGAATCCCGATGTAACGTTTGTTCCTTTCATCAATGTTTCTTTGAGAACCTGTATGTAGTTACTCATATGTAGTGTTGAATCTAATTGTATAATCAAATATTGGGGGTTGATGAAATGTGTAGCATGTATTGCACTTAGTTTGATTAAATTACACTTAACATTGACTTAACTTGTAATTTAATCATCCAAACTCACAAATTTTAATTAGACCTATCCAATTAGTGTGCATGAGTGAGTTCATTGAAACCTTGAATTACATTGTATTGCACTTAGTTTTATTAAATTACATGAGCAAGAACTTTGACTTAACTTGTAATGATCATCCAAAATCATAATTTTTAATTAGATATCCAATTAGTGTGCATGAAGTGAGTTCGTTGAAATCTTTAAATATAATAGTTTGTTCTTTTGACATAGTGCATTCATGAGTAATAGATAATCCACACAAATCAACACAATAGATTGACACAAGAACATGTGGAAACTGAAGAACAAATACATAGTGAAATGTATCATTAATTTATAAGTGAAATGTCAATGTACATGTCTCCAAAATTACATGTATCAAAAAGTACATATATATCCAAAAGTATCCAAAAGTACATGTGTCCAATGAAGTCAATGTACATGTCTCCAAAAGTACATGCACAATGAAGTCAATGTGCATGTATCAGAAAGTACATATATATCCAAAAGTATCCAAAAGAACATGTATCCAAAACTATCCAAAGCTATCCAAGCCACATGTACATGTATCAAAATGTACATATATCCCATAAGACACATAGAAACTCAAGCTTCCTCTTGTTCTTTCCCAACGTTGATCCTATAGGCACATCTCTAGGATCAGAGTGCGTCTCTGGATCCTGCAAATTAAATATCAATTGTTAAATTCAACTAACTATGTACTAATACATTAGCTCAACAATTATCAACATGTGCATGGAAATTGCATGAAACACTTGGTCACTAATGGACATCTTACCTCAACGAGAGATAGTGGAAAAGGGGATTGCGTTCCTTATGTAGCAGATGGAGCTATTGGTTGAACATCCAGGATGGTCGCAACCATGGTCGAACCAGGGGGGCCAGGAACTGCTCCTACTAGTGGTGGCTACAATCACAGAATGTTGAAATAGTTAGACATGCATGAATAAACAATAGACAACAATACTAAACTATATAAAGACCATGTTGAAATAGTTACGTACCTCTGTGTGATGAGTTTCTATTGCAGATGCAGCACTGAATGCTGGATCAACCATCGATGTGAGGTTTTCAACAGACAACTCTGGTTCCTGATGTAGTAAACATGCAATTCAAACATTAACAAAAATGATTTATGCACTGCATTTCAAGTTAACCAACAAATATCATCGAAGGATATACATTACCACGGTGTCAGTAAGCCCATGCTCATGGGCAGCTGGAGTCTTGTTAGGAGTAGGCCACCTCACATACACATGACCCTTGTTCATGAATGGCCTAGGAGGAGATACAAATCTAGGAAATGGTTCAGATGTCTCGGTTGGTGCCTACAGTCAGCAAGTGTTCATGTAGTTAGATATGCATGATTCAACGAACAGACATGCATGATTCAACGAACAGACATGCATTTACAAAATGACATTTTTAATTGTTTACCTGGAGCCCAGATGTTT
Organism: Larix kaempferi; assembly: GCA_027924585.1. NCBI lineage: Eukaryota > Viridiplantae > Streptophyta > Pinopsida > Pinales > Pinaceae > Larix > Larix kaempferi. Next base: position 3,129,317 of record BSBM01000886.1, read on the forward strand.
CCTCAGACGATACGACCATGGATGCTACCTCCACATTGGCTTGCCCCAATGAAGGATCTGCCATCTGCAAGTTTAATAATTGTAAATATTAGACCGTAGATAGCATTAGTGAACTAACATGTAAAGTATGTGGAAATTAACAAATTAACAAGTATTAAAAAATTGAAATTTTAAAATGTTTACCTCGGTGTCCATCTGTCCATCCAGTTATCAACAAATGGTTGAAATGTGCACCACTCAATGGAGATATGAGGCTTGTTTCAATTTGGGATTTCCCCCGAACGAGGGTCCCTAAACAATGCAAATATGAGCTCTTTGGATATTTTCAACTTTTTTATTGCATTGTAGTCTAGCCCATCAACATATTTTTGTCTTTTTCTTTCTCTATATGATGTAATATCATATAGTACATTGCTAGACTGTGAAATGGTGTCAACAATTGCATCTAAGGTTGATGCAAGTGAGCGGCGAATCCTGTCACCACCACTAAAAGTTGCACTAATGCTCCTCAGGCGGGCAAGCTCAATCAACATCTCGGCATTTGTGTCCATAGCTGCAACTCCAATAAAAACATCAATATGAAAATCATTAGAAACATATACATGGTATATAATGACGTCTCTTCAAAATTGAAAATGTATTAAATCAAACTCAAGTAAGCAATTTAATGGCATTCACTTACATACATTTAAAACTTAAAATGAAACATTTAACAATTAAAAAGTAAGTTTCGTTCAACTTCTTTCTAGAAGTTAAGGCACTTCTTAATCCTCATTGGTGACTTTTCCATGCAAACATGGGTTTAAACTTCTTAGAATTTAGGAGTGTTATTTTTACATGTTTTGGCCTTTACGTCCATTGCAGGAAACAATATTTCCATCAACTTCATAAGCTAACATTAAATTTATTGATTTCAACATATTACGCCTTGTGGTTGGAGGGGAGGACAAAGTGGCATGGAATGAAATGGATATGTATGAGTTTGTCTTGCCAATATGATTACATATACTTGAGATGACTATCAATGATTAAGATGTTGAATAATCAACTAGAGATTGTGACTAGAATGACAATAACAACAATGTCAACTTAATAAGATATCACAAGTGGAATATGACAGTGTTATTTCAGAATGATCACATGTATATTTATTAATGATCCAAGTATTATGATATGTGATTGATATGACAAGATGGTTGATTAGGAGGATGAAGATTAAGTTGAGATAGAACAATTAAATTTAAATGTTGAAGTCCTAGGACTATGACTACATTCAGTTAATGAATAAGTGATAATAGGATATGACTTGTTAGGCTTAGAAAGATGGTTAAGGTAACATGCCCGGGGGCATGTATGGTGGTAAAACTCAGACCAGTGTCTTAAACACAGTCTTTAAGAGGGATGGAAGTTTAGGATAGATGTAGGGTTAGGACAACATCCAAGGGAAGAAGGGCCGAGATAGGTAAGAATGTTAGAAGGGTTTTAGGATAGGTTTCTAGGAGTAGTTACTAGGTCAGGGCCGCAGGTCTTTCTGAACGTAGATTAAGATTGTTGGATATGTAAACGACAAGGGCGAGGGACTATTAGGATATGTGAGGCAAGAAAAGGGGTGATACAGGGCTACCACCAATCCTCTAAATATCATTGAATCGATCATGGTTGGGAACACTCTCACGCCACACTCTAGGTAGTTCATGGGTGTTCACCATTTCCATTGTTCTATAAACATGGAAACCAACCAAAAGTGACATGGGAAAATGGGGAAATTGTGGACTGGAATACAATTGGTTGTAGATGAACTTAGAGACTCGACATGTCTTTGAGTTGAATCGACAATCCCTGAGCGTTGAGTAGATTGATCGAGGGTGTGGATATGGCAGGCCCGAGAGGCACTTTGTTAATGTTTTTTGGCATTTAGTTAAGGGTGATTAACTAAGAGGCAATGTATAGCTACATACACTTGTGATGAAATTTTGATTCTGTTCATGGACAAATGATTGTGCTGAAATTTTGAGAAACCAAGTTAATAATTTTTTATGCATTTTTCTATTCACGCTTATGCATGCATTTCATCTTGTTATGGCCATTTCAGAGGAAAATTATTCAATTAGTATCATGGGGAAATGGCCTTTGAGGGTTGGAAATTTGGGTTTCATGTGGATGGATACATTGTAGAAAGGGAGGAGTTCTATTTTTTTTCGATTTTTGGTTGCATTAGGAATTTTTGAGTTCTTGAAAAGGGATTCATTGTAATTATTCACTCATATTGGTTGAGGGAGATGTGAATTTAATTAAAGATTGGGTTATTTCCAATTTGATAAATATTACAAAATTAGGTTGTTTTAAACTATAAAAAAAATGGTAATTTAGGTTTAGAATTGACAAATAAATGGTATGGGTGAATGAATTACCTGATTATATGACAATCCATTGGTGAATTTGCCTCCCCTCCAACGAAATCCAACTCCTCCAACACTCTAGGGCACGATTCCAAGCTCGAATTCGCGTTTCTGATGCGTGAAATGAGCCGTGGGTGGTCGGGACTGTGTATTTAAATTCATTTTAGATTTACAAAATGCGTACGCGTTATGTAGTTACAAAACGCGTACGTGTTTTGTTGTTATATAATGCGTATGCGTTATGTTTACCAATCCTACATGTACAGTGACATGTTAGGCTCGGGTTTTACCTTACCAAGTGCTAGGTATCAGAAACGAGTTATATTTTTATGTATCAGGAACGTGTTTTCAAAAACTAGGATTGCATCTAAAAGGTCCCTCATCTTCTTGCACACACCCTCATCTTAGACAGTGGATGCATTGGACTAGAGCTTTAATCCTGCATTTTAGGGATCTCTCTTTTTCCCATATTTACAGATGCTATAACATTGTGGCTGATGACCTCTCAAAGTTGGCCGTGGGAATGATGAATGGCTCTTTTTTGGTTAAGTAATTTAGTAACATGTTGAGGTGCTGCGCGATTACAACGTGGAAATATAACAATGATTGTGGTAGACTCTCTTTTTCGGTCTTCTGTATGCAAACTAAATATTCAGTGTGGACTTCGCTAATATTTAGCACTATTTGTAGACATGTTCAGGTGATTTTGGTCTCAAAGGTCCAATTACTGTCATGAAGGAACTTTGGATGTTTTTTGATCCTGAGAAAACTCCATTTTCTCTAAGTTATGTATTTTGTAAAGTTGACACAAAGTTTTTCTCTTAATAAAAGGTTTTTTTTCGTCTTGAAAAAAAAAATTGCAACCATGCAAAGAAACATAACATAGAGAAGAGTCAACCTTGATGTAATCTTCGGGAATGCAAAAAGAACACTTCAGTAATCTGAACAAGGATCCCACTTTATATATGAAAATAAAGAAAAGAGTAAATTTTATTGGAGTAGTCTATTTATTCTAAGTTTTGGACTTTACCGTGGGTTTTGGGTGGAATTGGGTAATTTTTTTTATTTTATTTATAAAATGTAAATTTGGAAGTGTTTAAATTGTGTTTTTGAAAATCCATAAATAGATTTAGCACCCTAGGATACCCCATGTTACTCAAACTATGCAATTTTCATAACTAATATATGTGATTGTAAGATTTTGTAAGGATTTCCAATTAAGACATACAAAAAATGTATTAAAAAAATAAAAAATTATATTATAACATTGTATTTGTCATCATAAAAATAAATCAATAGATCATATATTATATAGGTGTTTTTTCATGTTATATAACTAGTACAACCATAAGTAAAGTGGCTAGTGAACACCGATAGGTATAGTCAACCACTTAGTTTTGTGGAGATGGGTGGTTGTGAAACAAAGGTTAAACATTAAAATAAGTAATATAAACATGCCACTCTACTTGTGGAAGTCCAAAATCTGAGATAATATCTAAACACCTATTGGTGTAATTAACTAGTAGCTAATGCATAGATAACTAGCACTTCATGCTTCTGTGTAATTAACTAGTAGCTGATGCATTGATAACTAGCACTTCATGCTTGTAGGTAGATAAACAACTTGTAAAGATGTATGATAACAAATAGTTGAGACATACACAAAAAAAATACAACTAAAGCAAGATAAGAAGTAACTTTTACATGTAACTGGTAGGTGAGCCAGTTCACTGTTAGTTGCGTGAAAGCCGAAAGCCACTTTCTTGTGTTAGCCGAGTGTTTATAATCATTACTCAACTTGTTACACTAGCTCGATCTACAGCTCTTTGAAAGTCTAAAGTCTACTCGTGAGTCGATCTTTAGTCTCTAATTAGTTAACCTATCTCGATCTACACCTCTTTGAAGATCTACTCATGAGTAGATATGCAGTCTCTTCTAGTTATTCTAACTAAATCTACACCGCTTTGAAAGTCTTCTCTGAGTTGATCGGATCGCTGAAGTGCATAAATAAAGTACAGATCCTCTTTTCGTAGTTCTGATCATTACAGGCACCCTTTTCTGCAAAGTCCCCCGTCTCAGATCAGGACACTCTTTCAAGGTTAGATCCTCCGCAGAGAGGATTTCTTTCTGACAGGCTATTCGCCCTTAGATCTTCTCAGCATTTGGAGGCCTCCCGTCGGTAGATCGGTGGATCGTAGCATCAAGAAACTCTCCAGCAGTTCTCGTAAGATTCTTACGGTTACCGCGCAGCCTTGCGAGGGCCGAGGTCTCTTCTTCCGTAGTCCGGATTGGCTGCAAACGTGGTCTTCTCGCTGATCTCACAGCTCTCTAGCTCAACGGGCCACGCAGCGATAGATTGGTGAGTTCCCTGTCTGTGGTTGTGGTTATTTGAAGTAAACTCTTTCAGGGTTTCTGGCCTTCCAGCAGCGATTTTTGGTCTTCCTGTAGTTGCAAGCCATGGCAGAAGACATTAAAAAAAAGGCAAAGTACGAAGAAGCAGAAGATGAGAGGACCAGGATGACTACTACTTCCATTCTTAAGAAGAGGAAGAAGCACGATCCATCTCAAGAAGAAGAGGAAGAGAGGACCAGGATGAGTACTACTTCCACTTCCATTAATTACATGAACATCCTACGCTCGCGAGAAATATGCGACACAGGTAATAGCACCAAGAAGGTCCCAAATATTTTTCGGGATTATCATTTACGATTGTATCGACCTGCGAGGATATACGATTTTGCTCCCAAGTTCGTCATAGCCGGTGACATAATATTTGTGATTCGTTTATCACGCTGTCTTTATCCACTCCGCCGGGATATTGGAGGATTCTCGTGGCTCACATACGAAGGTGGGTTACAGAGGATCAAGATCAATATGATCAAAATGATAATCGAGTTTGCTTGTTATAATAGCAATAATAACTCATTGATAGTTGTTGCTGCCGAACCGATGCTTATATGTATAAGGATTCTAAGCTTCGAAATTGAACCGATGAAAGCAGGGCTGCCTACAGAACACACAACTATTTGTCCACAAGACGGCAACATGATTCACGCTTGGGATATTGATATTCCAAACTGCAGAGGCATGGTTTACAATATTGAAGAGAGATTATTCAAGGTTTTTGAATTGAAAAACTACACCCTTTTATTTACAATTCCGACAGAAGGCGATGATTCATTTCGTTCAGATTTTAGATTTGGAAGTCATGGAAACACTGATTTGTTCGTGATGATGTACAACGAAAACTTACCGTGGGGAGATCGAGAAATTTTGTTGAGAATTTATTCCAAACACAGCGGACATCTACGCAAGCGAATTTCCATACCTGTATATCCTCTTCAGCCAATTGAGAACGTGGAACTCTGTGGCACTGATACAATTCTCTTGCAACAATCGCAAATGGGTATGCAGATCCTGGATATATCTGGTCAAATTTCCAAAGTAATAAAAACCGATATTGAGATTGTCGGTTTCCCTTATTATTTATGCAAAAGAAATTCGTTCATTTGCCACACCCAAAGGAGAGGCGTGAGAGGCCTTCATGTTTTTAATTTACAAGGTGAGATTACGGTAACATTTCAAGACCACCACCTGTGTCATCGTCACAGCCTTTCAAGCTCACCACCCATGGATTCCATAGATTCCCACATTCCAACTGCACAGGATATTGTGATATCTGTTTGCTGTCACACAGAAAATAATTATATGAAACAAACGATCAATGTCAATAGCATTTTGACAGGAAAATGCATTGGAAAGATTAATCACGGTCCTTCAAATTGTTCTGATGTTAGAAGGTCGGCACTCAGAGATATGGATGCCTCTACATTTGCATACAATGAAACAACTCATGAAATTTTCACAGGATGTGACGACGGGGATATTTGCATATGGTCCAATAAATTGTACAGTGACATGAAAGTGACGAGTTTAGAAGAGTATACAGATGATGAGAGCTCCAGCTCACATGATGAGAGCTCCAGCTCAGACGACGACAGATAGTTATGATGAGAGCTCCAGCTCAGACGACGAGTACGACGATTGTTATGAAGCTCAGTGGAAAATGACAGCCCAGTTCACAGGATGAGATATGTAGAATACCTATAGATTTTTTTATTTTCACAACTTAAAAGGTTATTTTAATATGCTATGTTATGTTTTCCCTTTTTAATACAATGCATTTTGGTGTTACCATGTTTTTTCTAAATATAACATATGCTGTTGATCACTCCTCTGTGGTTTTTCTATGCTGTTGAGTTTGGCTCGTTTTGTTATTTGATTTTGGTTTCTGTCACTTTGTAGGTGTCTAGTTTTTTATTTTATTTCTGTTGAGTTTGGCTCGTTTTGTTATTTGATTTTGGTTTCTGTCACTTTGTAGGTGTCTAGTTTTTTATTTTATTTTAGATTTTGGTCTTTGGGGCTTTTTTTTGTTTCTTTTTGGTACCTTTAGCAGCTTATGTAAAGGGCTTTTGGCTACTTCGGAGTTTTGTTTACTGTTGAATGTGCACTATGTTTTGGTCTGTTTGTTCCTATATTTTGGTGACTGTGTTTAAAGACCTGTGTGGACGGACTCCTATGTTTTACTTTTGGGTATGTTGTTATGTATTTCATGTTTCTTATGACATCTGTTTATTCCGGAACATTGTATCTCACTATACTATTTTTAATATAACTGATATGTTTTTTTTCTTGTGAAAAAAAAGGTTTTTTCTAAATATTCCAAGTTTTTTAATATTTTTTCCAAGGGGTAATCTAAATATTTTCTGTTTTTAATTTTTTAGTTTCACTCCACCATTCATTTTGTTACACATGAACTCTTCCATCTTGGAAAGATGGCAAAGATGTATATTTTTTTTCATTTTTTCGTTTGGAGTTTCATCGAATTTAAATCACAATCCAAAAAATTCAAAATCTAAAATAAATAAATAAATTAAAAATATAGTGTGATATTAATTAAAATATTTTGTAATTATTGATATCAAAATGATAAAGAAACATTATGTTAATTCAAAATGAACAATTATATTTTATAATTATTAATATAAATGTAAATTTAAAAATTGTTATATATTAAAAATTTGAAGAATGGTTGAAGATTGTGACACCAAAATGGATCTAATTTGTTGAGTTGTATTTTTTTTTCTTAATTTAAATTCAAGAAATTTGATCTATATTAGTTAATAGATATGAGTTTAAGTTTTAATTTTGTATTTTATAAATGGACATGATTTTTTAAATTGCTTTTTATAATATTCTATTTTATGAGCCCACATAGATTTTTTTAATTACTTTCCATAATTTTTTATTTGATCATAAAGGAATGTCATTTATAAATGTACAAGCACTTAACTATTGGTTGGTAAAATTATGAACAAGTTATCTATTACTTGTTCTCCATGCCACATCAACCTGTTATCACCTTCCTTCTTCTAATTAAAGAAGTTGTGTGCCACTACTTATCCATCCCAAATTCTAAAATATAAACATCTATTGGTGTAAATAGCACACCCACTTAACATGTGGTCCGTGAACACTCATAAACAAGTTATCTATTACTTGTTATCCATGCTTAGTTGTAATCACTAGTTGTATATGCCTCATTAACTTGTTATCACCTTCCTTCTTCTAGTTAAAGAGGTTCTGTGCCACTACTAGTTATCCATACATCAACTACCGATTATCCATTCATCATCTATCAATTGTTTTTGATATATATATTTTTTATAATTGTTTACTTCCAATTTGGAACAAACCCCATAAAATCAATCTAGACACTACACTTATTTCATCTTCATGCAATTTAGAAAAATACTTATTTCATCCCCATACAATCTAGAAAAATCATACTTACTACTCCACCCCAAATTCAAAAATATAAACATTTATTAAGATAATAATTTATTATTATTTAAAAATAATTTAAAATAATAAAAAAATAAATTATATAATTCATTTATACATACTCATTTATGTCTTTTTAATTTCAAAGTCTTTTTGAACATCAAAATCTTCTTCATATTAATATATACATTTATTTAAATTATATTTCTAATCTAAATTATATCTTTCTAATCTAAATTATATCTATACAAACACATTATTTAAATAAAAATCTAATAAATATATTTTGTATGGATAACTTTAATGTTATACATTATGTTATTGTCAAAGCATGAACTGATTCAAATTGTGAAAGCGCAATAGTTCATTAAATCAAATATAGTTTATTTTTATTTTCATGATTGATCTCGTTAATAATCATATTCTTTTAGAAAAAAAAATAAAAAAAAATTTAAAAAATAAAAAATAATATTATATGTTATAATTAAGTTCACAATGATATTTAAAATAATAATTGTAAAGCATTTTAAACTATTTAAATTCAAAGCACACACATTGATTTTGATTTGCAGCTATAGGGGCGATGCTAGAGAGTAAGCAGAGACCCTGGATCATGAGAACTTCTTCATTTAAGCCTAATAACATTTATAAAATATAAATAAATTAAATAAAAATTATAATAGTAAAGCATTTTGCACTATTATAGTTTACTCATGTATATTATATTTGTATATTGTTTATTAGGAGATCAAAATAAATTTTGCAATATTATGTCTTGGCGGGGATATAAAGTGCTTGTAGGGTTGCATTTGTGCAACTGTAATGAAGCGAATTTTTTTACAAACCCAAAGTTTGGTGCATAGTTTGGGATGGTGTGATTGAGATCGGGGGTGCATTTTTATGCATGGTGGATGATGGCATCGACGCATTGAGGAGGGGAGTGTATGTTAAATTATTAAACCATGGTCACATTAGGTCTAGGAGGCTTGAAGCCTTGGAGAACCACCTTTTTGCATGTCTCTGCATTGATTATGGAACATATTGCATTTACTCTATGTGATTGGCATGGAGTTTTGGGCCCAATGTTTGAGGATTTATTTGTTTGTGCGGGTGGAGGATTGAAGCATCTGGCGATTTTGTTTTGTGGGCATTTTATCTACGCAATGTTTTTGTTGTTCTTGGGACCATCGAGCTTTAATCCTATGCAAGAAACCTTCTTGAATTCTTGTGCACTAATGAGGGAGTAATGGGTGTTTACTGTTGCACGGTTGTGTTAGAGTTTGGTGCTAGGGGCTTGAGGCTTTCAAAGATATTGTGGGGCTTGATCGTTTCTATTGGTGGAAGGTTGAAGTGTTTCCGGTTTTTCCATGGAGACATTTTTTTATTAAACAATGGGAATTTCCTTTGTGTGGTGTTTTTGTTGTTGGGTTCGGGCCAACTTATCGAATGCTTTTGCATTTATTATATAATAGTGGGCATCTTCTGTGCGGCTGTGTTGGAGTTTGGAACTGATAGAAGTTTCCAATGCTTCACGTCTATGGTCTTGTTGTTGCGGGAAATTATGGAAGGGTTTCTGAGTCACCATCAAGGATAGATGAGGGTTTGTGAAAAAGAGACAATAAATTCGATGGTTGTTTTTGAAATGGGTTCAGAATGGTGTTATGGATTTTTTTGTGTTCTTCTTCAAGGGTGGCATTTATGCGTGTTAACTGGAATGTCTCTTGAATGGAGGAATATTTGCAAAGGGAAAGAAAATATTGTACAGTTGTATGTAGAGGCTGGTCAACAGTGTTGGCGTGACTGTCACTGATAAGTTGACTAAATTTCCTGTGCAAATTTCCATTCCGTTGTTTTCTTTATATGAGTCAAGTCACCTACAAAATTAGATAGTTAGGAGACATTAATGTATTCCGACTGCTGTTAATGAGGAAACCTACCATTGATGTATGCATGCCCCAAGGCACTATACAAATCTCTAATCTTAATCCCAGATAAGGTGTTGACATCAATGGGACAAGATTCGTTAGAATGAGGGACTTAAGGAATCCCTCTTCATCTATATCGAGCACAAAACATGTTGATTTGAAGGACCATGGTAAGAAATTGAACCAACAACATAATACAAAATTTTTTACTTTGAATTATGCATGCAAGAGTTTGGTTTTCAGACATAACTCATGTCTATTTGTGTCAGAGATTTGGTTTTCACAACTAAACTTATTTCTATCTTTACATTTTTTATTATTTTTTCTCTCTTTTATTTTATTCTATTATTTATTATGTTTATTATTTACATATATCTTGGAAAATGAGAGTTTCAACTAGAGTTAGAAGCAGGGGAGGATTCCCCATACTTACAATATCCATCTTTGACTGCTGCAAAATATCATAAACAAATTCTTCTTTGGAAATATGCTTATGATATAGTTTCAACTGGTAACCATTCACCACAAAAGGAACTTACTCTTCATCAATAGTGTTAATCCTTACTAAACCATTATCAAAGACAGTTTCTACCTCATGTGAGCCTAGCCACTTGTAGTAAGTTTTCCTTTGAAATTCTTGAATTTAGAGTCAAAGAGAAGAGCCTAGTCACCTAACTTGAATTTATTTTTTTTGATAAATTTGTCGTGCCATTTTTCTTCTGTTCCCAAATGAGGGTGGTATGTTGAATGGAATCTTGACTGATTTCATCGAATTTATTAAGTGGTGACACTCTCTACTTCTGATCCTTTAAAAGATTCATTTCTAGCTGAACTATAGTCTCGAGTATCTTCACTTGAAATTCAATATGAATCAAAACTTGTTTCCCATACACCAACACATAAGGTGTGTGTCCAATGATATTCCTCCACGTGGTCTTGTATGCCTAGAGTGCCTTTGGGAGCTGATTTACCCATTTTTTAATGATGTAACTAAACTGTCTTGATCAAAATGATTTCTAGGATTTTGTTGGTGGTCTCCACCTGTCCATTGGCCTGAGGGTGGTATGGAGGAGTTTTGCTGCTTGAATGTGCATTTCTAAGTAATAGATTGAATAAGCTTTGATGTGAACTATGCTCCTTGGTATGTTATAATTTATCTTGGAAAACCAAAACGAGTGACGATATCCTCAAATAGAAAATCAATAACTTCTTTTTCATTAGCTCATAAAAGAGATTTAGCTTCTAACCATTTATTAATGTAAATAATGCAAACCAAAATATAGCTTTTCTTTCATGACATGATAGAGATTGGACCTACAAATTCTAGAGCCCATATTTCAAAATGCTCAATAAGTACCTATGGCTGTAAGAACATCTCATTGGCTTGTACTAGTCATCCCATCCACTGGTAGTTGTCACAACTACATGAATATTTGTTAGCATCACTAAAGAGAGTGGGACAATAGATTTCTAGGTGAAATAATTTGTAAGAAGTCCTCTTGTTAGTAAAGTGGCCTCCACATGGTTCATCATGGCATGCTTTTAGTATATCAAACATTTCATCTTCTCGTACACATCTTTGAATGATCAAATCTGGCCCAGTACGGAAGAGATCTCCTCCAATCCACGAGTTGGTATTATATCACCCTCATTATGTATCGTAGAAAGGAAATCTACAACTATATTTTCTCTTCCAAGTCTATCTAACAAAATGATATTAAATTCCTGTAGCAACAAGAACCACCTAGTTATTCTTCCATTAGTAATTGGGTTGTTCACTAAGTATCTAATGGAAGAATGGTTAGTGTGACTAAAAACTTCATAACCAATTATATAATGTTTAAATTTGTTGATGGCATGCACAACTACTAAAAATTCTTTTTCAATAACTGTGTAATTGAATTTGGCTAGTGTCATACTTTTAATGATAAAGAAAATGGAATATGATAATTGATTTTCCTTTTTCCCTAGGACTGCTCCAAGGGTTGTGCTAGAGGCATATACGAAGATGTGAAAAGGGAGAGACCAATCTGGTCCCCTCAAAATTGGTGTTGTAGAAAGTTTTTCTTTTATGTTTCAAAAGCAACTTGACAATGTGAGTCCCAAGAAAAATCATACATATAAGAGACAATGTTGGCCAGCCATTCACAAGTAAGAGACAATGACAGGTAAGAGACAATGATTATTTTCTACCTAATTTGGTAAAAAAAATTTATTAGGAAATATATGACAAGCAATATTTCTTTGCAGTTCCCCATACAAAAATGTTATTGATATATGAAATGGAAGGTTTTTTATTTTATCAGAAAGTCTCCCAAAATGCCTCCAAAAAAGGAAAAAGGGTGAATGAAAGTCTTGATGAAGAATTTGAATTTAAGTACAATGGAACATTATATAAATCATGACTAAATGCAATACAATTTTGGAAGCATGTCTTGCAAAATTCGATGTTGGAATTTGGTCATCTAAATGTGATGTCAATGAAGACAAACCGTTGTTTATGAAATTTAAAGGGACAAAGGAAAAAAAAAGCAATTGAGGGCCAAATTTTATTTTTATGGTTTCAAGAGAGATGTACCATAGATAAAGAAGGAAAGAGATAAGAAAATATAGACAGAGTGTGGGAAGAGTTCCCAATGAAATATTTGGAAAGTAATACATCAATTATTGTTTTGGAGGGTGATGATGTGCAAACGCATCCATCTGAAAATTGTATTTTGCATAAACCCCTTCAATACATCGTCCGCTAAGGAATATAATGGTATGATACATGGAATTCGGTAGGATTTAAGTAAAATACCATAATAAACTAATATCAAAAGCTTCATTGCCTTGTTCAAGAGCAAGAAACATTAAATGCCATCTATAAAGATTTTAAATAATAAATGAGTTTTTTGCTTTGTCGGGTGATGCTTGTATTTCTTTTGCATCTAACTTATTAATTTAGTGTTATTGATGTATTTCCTCTGAATCTAAGAAATTTTGGCTGATGTTTGTATTAATCTTTTGAATTTAAGATCTACAGTTACAACTACAAGTTTGTGTTCATTAACTTGATGAACAAAATGTTGTTGTTTTGGTTATATATAGTGACGGTTTTTGTATGCAATCTGAAGATCACCACAAAAGAAACTATTGTTCCATGGAGTTCGAATGTTATCCAAAAGAGAATCATTTTCCAAACAACCTCATTTTTTCCATAATTGCTATCATTATTATGCGTGGATGTTTAATCCCAATATTATCAATGTTGCAAGGGAACATTTTGACATCGCTTTGTGGTTTTCTTCACTCAACAACATGGAAATTAAAAAATTCCTTAAGAGATTTGAATGTTTGAAGAATGGGGACTTTGTATTTATTTGGGGCCAATAGCAATGTAAACATAGTATGATTTATAATTCCTCAATGTATGCATATAATGTTGGTGAAGCACTACACATATACAAAAATTCCTTCAATGATGTATTTATCCAATATGAAGAGATATATAAAAAATCAATCACGTTGTTTATAGATGAAGGACAATATCGTTCAGAAGATAATAGCAAATAAATTGCTTGAAAATGCCAACTAGTTGGACATTTGACAGTTCACAAGAGAGAGAAATAACTATAAAAACAATTTTGTTTTCTGTTAGGATATTCCTATACTCCATCCTAGTCCCACCAGTATTTTGATCATTTACATTTTCAGTCATGCATGCACCTTTTAGGGTTTGCATGCATTCTAGGGTTTGCATGCATCCCAGTCATCAATCCAGCACCTAGCCCTCAGTTAGCCAGCCCCCAGGAGCTTCTCACTATTCAGTTTTAGCCCTCCAGTTGCTTAATGCACCCTTCTTCCTTGATTTTAGGGAGAAACTCGCCCTTCTTCACCTACCAGTCCAGTTGTCACTCAATCACACTCAGTTACACTCAGTTACACTCAGTTACACTTAGTTACACTCAGTTACACTCAGTTACACTCAGTCACACTCAGTTACACTCAGTTACACTCAGTTACAGTCAGTTACACTCAGTTACACTCAGTTACTCTTAGTTACATTGAGTTACACTCAGTTACACTTAGTTACACTGAGTTACACCTACCAGAGTTAGTTTGATTGATAGTTGACAGTTACTTGAGCATTGATGACTCCACTGATGATGATGAAGACTTCCAGTTGTGCTCCGATGATCATGAGGACACCTAGTTGTGATCCGATGACACTCTATTGATCTTATGATCACTCTAAGAGGCTAATTCGAATTGCCACCTTGGGCATTCGAATGCTCTCTACCATTGTACTATTTATTTGTCCATATTGTGATTAATTAACTAGTGTGTGTGAAGTATTATTGCTTCTATCCGAGTTCTACTGTACCATATTATTCTGTTGCTCATTATACTGTATTGTTCACTCTTCTTCTATTTTCCTGCTTAATCATAATTACTCTTGTGAGGTATACATCATCTCTTAGATGTGCTGTGAGGATTTTCACATGGTATCAGAGCATGTTGAGAGTATTGTTTATCTCCATTCTTGAGAGTTTTTTGCAGGTTGTTAGCAAGATTTTGAGTGCAGCAATTGCAGCAGAATCTGCATTTTTGCAGCAGTAGCAGTTGCAGTTATTCTATATTGTTTTTGCAGGTCTTCTACAGCTTCAATGTATCCTGAATTAGAAGAAATCACTCCTCTTTCTCTATTCAACTATGATGAATGGAAACCAAAAATAATAGCATATTTAAAGAGCCATGATCTCTTTGATTGCTATTTTGAAAGAGAGTTCGAATCCTCTACAAAGAAGATTAAATGGTTGAATAAAGGTGACATGCACATTGGAAGAATGAAGCTTACTATGACTGATTACATATTGTACCCGACCATCATTGATATTGAAACTCCAAAAGAGTTATGGGCTCATCTGGATGAAAGATTCGGCAAAAAGAATGATGGATTTGGTCCAAATCCCTTCAAAAGCAAGCAAGATGATGCATTCGCTCCACTTGATGGTCTCTCAGATCATGATTCATTCGCTCCTCCTGATGGTCTCTCAGATCATGTTGCATTCGCTCCCCTTGATGATCTCTCAGATCATGAACCAGTATCATCTCATATTGAAGTTGTTGACAAAGAACTTGCAGATTCTCCACTCATGCTCAAACTTTCTTCTCTTTCTGTGCCAGCTCACACTCTAGATATTGCAGAAGGTCCTAAATCCTCTCTTGCACAAGAGTTTGTTGGTTTGCATCATGATCACATGATTATTTCGGAGGTAACACCAGCTATTGGAGGTAATGCATTCGCTCCTCTTCAACAAACATCTCTTATTTACTACTATATGATCATTATCACATGCTTTCAGAAGGTTATTGAAGAATATGGCCATTGCCACCCGCTTGAGATAATTTCTCATGCATCATATGATAGTTTTGATCTCACCCCTGCTGGTTCAAAGGAGATCTCAAGAAACTGTTTTGAAAGTCTTAAATCTGATTTTGATTTCAAGCAAACATGTAATAGTTATTTTTGGCATAATCTCACCCATGGTGGTTTGAAGGAGAAGACAAAAGACTATATGCACTTTCACAGATTTGATCCTACCTTAGCTGATTCGAATCACAGGTTCAAGGATCATTCTCATACTATTGGATTTGTTCTCATCACATTCTATCTGAAGAGAAAGCACAAGCACATGCTTTTTGAGCATGATCCACTTCTTCCCAAGAAGAAGATACCTCCAGACATATGACCAAGCATCACACATGCTTGATTTTGGAGCATTTATTTTTTTATGTGTGCCTTACAGTCTATTTTTTGAGGAGGGGGTATGTTTCCCATGAAATTTTCCCACTTCCTTGGTTTATTGATTGTTATTATTCATTGTATTGGGTGACCTTTGGTCTTAGTTACCAGGGCCCAGGATGGATTAAGGGGGGGTGTTAGGATATTCCTATACTCCATCCTAGTCCCACCAGTATTTTGATCATTTACATTTTTAGTCATGCATGCACCTTTTAGGGTTTGCATGCATTCTAGAGTTTGCATGCATCCCATTCATCAATCCAGCACCTAGCCCTCAGTTAGCTAGCCTCCAGGAGCTTCTCACTATTTAGTTTTAGCCCTCCAATTGCTTAATGCGCCCTTCTTCCTTGATTTTAGGGAGAAACTCGCCCTTCTTCACCTACCAGTCCAGTTGTCACTCAGTCACACTCAGTTACACTCAGTTACACTCAGTCACACTCAGTTACACTCAGTTACAGTCAATTACACTCAGTTACACTCAGTTACTCTTAGTTACATTGAGTTACACTCAGTTACACTTAGTTACACCTACCAGAGTTAGTTTGATTGATAGTTGACAGTTACTTGAGCATTGATGACTCCACTGCTGATGATGAAGACTTCCAGTTGTGCTCCGATGATCATGAGAACACCTAGTTGTGCTCCGATGACACTCTATTGATCTTATGATCACTCTGAGAGGCTAATTCGAATTGCCACCTTGGGCATTCGAATCCTCTCTACCATTGTACTATTTATTTGTCCATATTGTGATTAATTAACTAGTGTGTGTGAAGTATTATTGCTTCTATCCGAGTTCTACTGTACCATATTATTCTGTTGCTCATTATACTGTATTGTTCACTCTTCTATTTTCCTGCTTAATCATAATTACTCTTGTGAGGTATACATCATCTCTTAGATCTGCTGTGAGGATTTTCACATTTTCTTCGTTGAATCATCTCGAGCCTCATTTGAAAATGGGGCGTTGTTTACAAACATTAAACTTAAGATGACCATTAGAGAGACAACAAATGATTTTGTGAGACAAGTCAATGGTTAATGGTTCTTTTGTATAGATTTTGTATATGTTGACAACTTTCACAATGAAAAAACACTTTTGTATATTTTGACAGTTCTCAAATTTGGGATGTTGATTCAAGAATGGACCTAATCTCATATATGTGGTGATGTGTTTCAAAAGTTGCATATCATACAAGTATACATATTAATCACAAATATTAGAAACTTTGTGACAAAAAAGTATTGATTGGGTATTATTGATTGGTTTGTGTGTGTTGTTTTTTGCTTGCGGATAGTACTAGAGGATTAGTAAATAAAACATTAATTATATTCAATTTCAATGGAGTTCTGTTACATAAAATACATATAAATGCATTATAAAAGAAATTCATATTGTGAGGAAAATCATACATCGAAACAAGAACAAAGATTTATTTTACTCGTCCAGGATTTAGAGAAGTTTTTGAAAAGTGCTTTAGTATGTTAGAAGTTGGTATTCGGACACTGACACAAAAAAAACATGGATGAGTTTTTTTGATTATTATTCAAAAGAACAAGATTGAAAAGGGAACAATTTAGAGTTATATTAACATAAGATGATTGTTCTTGCAAATGCAGAGAGGGTTATGATGGTGTTAGGAATCCTTATGTATATCTCAAACCTTTAAATAAAGTTTGGGAGATTTTGATCCATGGTTACGATGCTAGAAATATAGTGATTGTAGATGACTCAAAAGAAAATCCTGTTTGTAACGAGGAAGGGAATGTATTATAATAGAAAGTTATACTTGCCACAATGTTAATGACATATTCTTGTTAAATTGATTGCAGCCTTGCTTGTTTCACCTAAATGGTGTGAGCGATGTGAGTCTGGTTGTAAGAAGTATGGAACTAGTATTTAAATAATACAGTTAAATTTTGTTTGTCACAAATAAAGTACTTCACAATACTAGTAAAGTGTGAGTTTGGTTTTCAAAAGTGCAAAATTAGAACTTGAAAGTGCCAAAATATGTTTTCAAATTCACAAATTTACGTTTTGAAAATGTCAAAAAAAATCTTTCAAAATTGCAAACTTAGGTTCTAAAAGTGCCATTATCAAATTGGAAAAGTGCAAAAACCAGTTTCAAAAGTAGCAATATCAAAGGAAAAAGTAAACTTTTGGAACTTGAAATTGGCACTTTTGGAACCAGATTTTGCACTTTAAAAACTTTGATTTGAGGTTTAGAAATGATGTTTTTGACTTGTCTTCAAAGGAACTTGGGTTGGAAGAAGACCAAGTTTAATGAAATAGGCATTCATTTTGAGAAGGATCTCCTATTCTTTATGGATTTATTGTGTAACTCATATTTTTTATTTGTATTGGACTTGTTCTCCATGTTTATATTAACATACAGATAACTCATATCTTTATCCCTTATGTTATTTTATGCTATCTGTCTAGTTGTTCAAATGGTTTCCCAACATGGTATCAGAGTTATCTGTTTTGTCTTAGCTTGTTGTCCACAAATCATGTTGAGTTAGATCTAGGGTTGATCAAATTTGGGTTGAATATTTGTCAACAAATACCTTTGAACTTGGATTAGATCTATAATATATCAGAAGGATTGCTTCCAAGATAGGAGCTATTATTTTGAATGGCCATAACTATGCAATTTGGGCTCCAACTATGGACACATTGAGAAAGAAAAAGCGACTCTAGAAATATACCAAGATTGCCATTCCAAATCTAGCAGATTACCAAGCTAACTTTGTCATGATCTATAGAAAGAATAATGAGGTTGTTGGGGTCATCATGAACTACATGTCAAAGAAGATTCACTTTCACGCAAGAGGGATTGACTGTCCTCATGCTATCTGGAATAAGCTAAAGTTGTTGTTTGATAAGTTTAATGAAATTCCAATAATGTTGATAGAGAAAGAGTTGATCTCTCTAGAACCTCATTCCTTTGAAATGATTGAGGACTATTTGGCTTGTATCAAAGAATTATAGTTGAAATTGGGCAAGTGTGGGAAAAGTTTTCCAAAGAAGGATGGACAACTCATTGAACTGATCATAGTGAATATGAAGACACCTTAAAAATAAGCTCATCGTTATTTATTTATTGATTGTAAAATACTTGAGACTTTTTGGCATCGTCATTGTCCTAAGGATGAGCCTAAGAGAAGGCTCGAATCATCAAAAAGAGAATGGATTTTACCACAACATCTTCAACCAATGGCAACAATAGGAATTTTGTTAAAAGTTATAATTATATTTAATAAATGAGAACTTTAACTATATCATTTTATCTTTAAAGATTTTAGCTCATTTTAAAAGGATTTAAATAATTTCAATCAAGACATTAAAAATAATATGAATTTTGTTAAATTTTATAGTTGTATTTAATAAATAGGAATTTTGACTATAACATTTTATCTTTAAATATTTTAGTCCATTTAAAAAAAAAAAATTATTTCAATTGAAATATATTTTAAAAAATAAATAAATTTATTCAAAAATTTAATTTATCTATTAACTTGTTTCATAAAAATCAATAAAAAAACTTATATATAAATCATAAATAAATTTATAATCATAAATTAAACTATATCATTAAACATACTTATTTTTTCTAAATTATATATTGTTATTTTTTAAAATCCAACTTCCCTTTGATTTTCTCACTATGATCTTTTTCATACTTCAATTTGAATAATTAATATATCTTATATGGTTTGAAACAAAACTTAATGGTGTATGATTAGTGCGGAAGATTTGCATCTTTATTTTTTCAAATCCTTTACTGATTATTTTATCTACTTTGCTGACCACATGTGGGGAGGTTCTTAACACATGCTTTGGGTTAGTGACTACATCACAAGGCTCATACCACAATTACGGGGTCATTCATAAAAAAATATAGTTTCATGGTTCTTTTCTTTTTTTCCTTCTTTCTTTTTTTTTTTTTTCTTTCTTCAATAATTTTTAGATATTTTATTTACATTTTTTCTTTTTCTTTTTTTTCTTTCTTCAATAATTTTTAGATATTTTATTTACATTAAATTTTTTACTGTTTATAAGTCATAACATTTCAATTTACTCTATTCTAGCTAAGTGTTTTGTATTGGTTTCAATTTAATATTTTTTAACAAAATGTTTCATGTGAATTAAATTGATTTTATGTCATATTAATTCTTTATTTATAAAAATTAGTATTTATGTACAACTACAAAATCGTGACAAAGTTCAACAAAAACTAGTAAAGATGAGTTAAAAAGGAGGAAGGAAACATAGGATGAATAGTGTATGAAATTGTTTGGAGAGTGGGATGTAGAAGAAGAAGATGACCATTGGATAAAAATGCATTCAAAAGTTTGTACAAGAATAAAATGAAGAAAATATGAGGAAAAAAAAACAACAATAAGTTACATAAACAACTTCAATATAAAGGAGGAGATTAAAGTGAAAAACTACTCGAATCTTAACATCTATGGCAAGAAAAAAAGCTACTAACGCAAGTAAGGACTAGCACAAACATGGTAAGGTGTGGAACAAGGAGACATGAACAACGAGAAGAGTCATGCGACGAAATGTTATGCCACGTATGTGGAAACAAGGAAATAGACATTGGAAAATGCAATATACTTGCAATTAAGAGAGGTCAAATTTGCACATCACACTCTAGGAATCGATGTTTCAAGAGGATCTAGTGAGAGGTACACGAAGCTTGGTTAAGAAAATGATTTGGGCAAGAAGCGGATAGTTGTGAGTAGAGTCAATGGAATAGTTATCTCTTGATGCAAAGAAAAGGGGACTAAACTCACTTGAGTAGGCTAAGTTTGTGATTTGGGTCGTGCCATTTCAGACTAGCTTTCCTTAGTATCATAATTTTTTTTCTTTATTCTCCATAGAAATCAATGCATGAAATGTAAACTTTGTTGTCCGATATATCCATTATGTTTCATGAACTCAACTCAATGTCGGTGACACATCATATGAAAAGGGAAGGGAAAGTAAAGCGCCCCACCACCAATCAACCTTTATTTATACTAATAAAGAGACAACTACCTATATTAAAACTTGTATGTTGATGTTGATCAATCCTTAGAAAAAAATAAATTTTTTATTTAATGATAAAAGCTATTCTAAAATCCTTAAAAAAACATTATACTAAAAATATATAGAATTAAGAATAAAACCATTCTCCACAAAACAATGCACACACATTCTCTCCAAAGCAGTGCACTCATATTTACACATTTCAATCATTCTCACAAATTTAAATAACATATTTTAATGATTCTCGATGATTTTAAATTACATGCTATAATCATTTTCCCTAATTTAAATCATTTAAATTATTCTTACTTATTTAAATAGTTTTTTAATTATTCTCACTAATTTAAAATAACATTTTTTTAATGATTTTCACATATGGTAAATGCATCATATGGCACCCCCCACAACTTTGGCTTTCTAAAAAGGATGAGCTAAAAACTCGAGTCTATTTTTCTGTGATTAGAGCAACAAACCATCAAATAGTATTGACCCATCCTTTAGAAGGTTTGGAAGGTTTAAGTTCTGTATATAAAGATTATGGTGCAATGTTGTCTTTCTATCTTTATTTGTTTATTTATAGTAAATAATGTATAAATAAAAACATGTTAAGAATTGTTCGATAGTTTGTTGAGGTGCCCAATGTTTGGAAAAAGTCAAGAGGAACCTTCAAACGGTAAATCACCAATGATTCAATGCTGTTTTGTAGGCTGTTGTTTTATGGATCACCTCTTTGTAGGAAGACTCTGCTTGCAAAAGGTATTGCTAATGAGTGTCAAGCTGATTTCATCAATGTAAAAAGCCTAAAATTTTAACAATGTGGTTTGGAGAAACTTAGGTTAATGTACAAGATATTTTTGACAAATCTCGACAATCCGCACCATGTATCTTGTTCTTTGATGAGCTTGATTCTATTGCCGCATAGGTCAAATGTCATATCTTTGATTGGCGTCATACTTAAGCATAGATTTACCCCTATCTTTGTTTCTTCTACTTTTCCTCTTTTCCTACCGGCGTTCACTTTGCCCCTCCAGAGGCAAATGCTAGTTTTAAGAGCAAATGTTTTTAGATTATTATAGATTAGAGTTGATCAATTTTAGATTGTTATAAATTAGAGTCAATCAATTTACTAGTGATTATTTATCTATGACTTAGCTACATTTAGTAACTAGTTGAATGCTTTAATAACTAAAGATATTGTGTATGAATTCAACCAGAAATATGCATGGAATTTGACACTCATCAATCAAGTGTTATGAAAGAAAAATATCATACCAAATAAATATTAAACACCATGTATAATTATTTGAAATGTAAAATATAAATGATGATTCAAATAATTGCTAAAAAAAAAACAATCAAAATTAAAAGAATTACCATTTTCTATGTGATATCTTGCTACATTTATGCAAATTGCTTACAATGTTTACATCTTTATCGTTTCCCAATATGTCTAGTATGTATAGTTGTAATTCCCACTATTCCTATTGACTACAATTGCAACCATGCCGCTAAGGAACCATAACATAGAGAATAGTCAACCTTGATGTAATCTTTGGGAATGTAAAAAGAACACTTCAGTAACCTTGAACAAGGATCCCACTTTATATATGAAATTAAAGAATGTAAATTTCATTGGAGTAGTATATTTATTTTAAGTTTTGGATTTTTTTTTGATTTCATTGAAGTAGTATATTTATTTTAAGTTTTGGACTTTTTTGTGGTTTTGGGTGGAATTGGGTAATTTTTTTATTTATAAAATGTAAATTTGAGAGTGTTAAATTGAGTTTTTGAAAATCTAAAAATAGATTTAGCACCTTAAGATATCCAATATTATCCAAAATATGCAATTTTCATAGCTAATATATGTGATTGTAAGATTTTTTAAATATTTCCAAATATTAAAAAAATATATGTATTAAAAAAATAAAAAATATATTATAACATTGTATTTGTCATCATAAAAATAAATCAATCGAGCATTTATTATATAGGTGTTTATTCATATTATATAATTAACTAGTAGCTAATGCATGGATGACGAGCACTTCATACTTCTTGACACGCAAACAACTCGTTTAATTAAAAATGTATGATAAAAAATAGTTAAAACATACACAAAAGTTACAATTAATTACATAGAATCTAAATAACTTTTACATGTGGTAAGTGAGGCAGTTCACTTCATTGTTAGTTGCATGAAAGCCACTTTCTTGTCTTAGAGGAGTGTTCATCATTACTCAACTTGTTACTCTAGCTCGATCTACAGCTCTCTGAAAGTCTACTCCTGAGTCGATCTTTAGTCTCTAATTAGTTATCCTATCTCGGTCTACACCTCTTTGGAGATCTAGTCAAGTGAAGATGTACTCATGAGTAGATATGTAGTCTCTTAGTTGCACTTCATACTTCTTGACAAGTAAATAACTCGTTTTAGTTGCACTTCATATGTAGCCTGTCTCTTAGTTTCTTTCAGACAGGCTACTCGCCCTTAGATCTTCTCAGCATTTGGAGGCCTCCCATCGGCTACTCACCCTTAGATCTTCTCAGCATTTGGAGCCCTCCCGTCAGTAAATCAGTGGATCGTAGCATCAAGAAACCCTCCAGCAGTCCTCGGAAGATTCTTACGGTTCTAAAATAAATAAATTACTTTTTAAATATTGTATGATAGTAATTAAAATATTTTGTAAGTAGTGATATCAAAATGATAAAGAAACATTATGTTAATTCAAAATGAAATATAATTATTAATATAAATATAAATTTAATAACGCTTAAATATATTGAAAATTTGAAGAATGGTTGAAGATTGTGGCATCAAAATGGATCCACTTTCTTAAGTTGTAATTTTTTTTCTTAATTTAAACTCAAGAAATTTGGTCTCTCTTGTTAATAGAAGTTTAAGTTTTAATTTTATATTTTATAATTGAACATAATTTTTTAAATTGCTTTTCATAATTTTTTATTTTATGAGCCCACATGGATTTTTTTAACTACTTTCCATAATTTTGTATTTGATCATAAAGGAATATCATTTATAAAGGCACAACCACTTTATTATTGGTTAGTAAAAATATGAATGAGTTATTGGTGTAAATAACACACCCACTTAACTTGTGGTCCGTGAACACTCATAAATAAGTTATCTATTACTTGTTATCCATGCTTAGTTGTAATCACTAGTTTTATATGCTTCATCAACTTGTCATCACCTTCCTCCTTCTAGTTAAAGAGGTTGTGCGCCACTAGTAGTTATCCATGCATCAATTACAGATTATCCATTCATCATCTACCAATTGCTTTTGATATATATATTTTTATAATTGTTTACTTCCAATTTGGAATAAAGCCCATAAAATCAATCTAGATACTACACTTATTTCATCCTCATACAATCTAGAAAAATCATACTTGCTACTCCATCCCAAATTAAAAAATATAAACATTTATCAAAATAATAATGTATTATTATTTAAAAATAATTTAAAATAATAAAAAAATAAATTATATAATTCATTTATACATACTCATATACTCATATATGTCTTTTTAATTTCAAAGTCTTTTTTAACATCAAAATCTTCTTGATATTTATATACATTTATTTAAATTATATTTCTAATCTAAATTATATCTATACAAACACATTTTTTAAATAATAAAAATCTAATAAATATATTTTGTATGGATAACTTTAATGTTATACATTGTGTTAGTGTAGAAGTATGAACTAATTTAGATTGTGAAAGTGGAAATAGTTCAATAAATCAATTATAGTTTTTTGATGATCAATAAATCAATTATAGGTTTTTTATGATTGATCTTATCAATAGTCATATTCTTTTATAAATAATAGAAAAAAAAATATAAAATAATATAATAAATTTAAAAAATAAAAATTAAGAAAAAATATTGTAATGATATTTAATAATAATTGTAAAGCATTTTACATTATTTAAATTCAAAGCATACCTGGATGATGAGAACTTCCTCATTGAAACCCAATGGAATTTATAAAATATAAATAAATAAACTAAAACCAGCCTAGATTCAATCCTAGGCTCTATCAAGCATCGAGAGGGATCAAATCTCTCCTGAAACCAAATGGAATTTATAAAATATAAATAAATAAACTAAAACCAGCCTAGATCCAATCCTAGGCTCTATCAAGCGCTAAGAGGGATCAAATCTCTCAAGGTGCAAATCTCTCATTGAATAGCTCCCTGAGTGCAATACGTGAGCCACCTAATCCTAAGCTCTAAAGTCTCTAATTTAAGTGTCATATTTACTTTTTACTTTGTATTATTCTTTTTTGTTTATGGCGGACATAATATTTATTACTTTTTACTTTGTATTATTCTTTTTTGTTTACTTTGTATTATTTTGTTACTCACTCGACAAACACTCTAAAGTCTCATATTTATTTTTTACTTTGTATTAAAAGTAAAAAGTAAAGTTTCTAGTTTAAGTCTCATATTTACTTTTTACTTTGTACTATTCTTTTTTGTTTATGGCTGACATAATGTTTATCACCTAATCCCACGGGGGCTTCACTAGAAAGCAATATAATATCAGGTTCATTCATATTGCGCTATTAAATATTCATGAAAACCTAAAAATTATATTGCTTATATATTAAGGGGCAAAGGGTTTTTTATTTAATGTAACAATACAAAAATACTTTGGGGCCTTTTTTATATGCGCAGGCTGACAAATATCCGCCTAATGGAGATGGCGGGATCACGGCCTTTGGGGTCTTTTTGTTACCAATAGCACTCAACCAGTTGTTACCAATAGACTTGGGAGGCTCTAAGCCTCCAGGGCCTGTTATAGGCCCTCGATAGGCCTTGGGGGATTGAATACCCAACCACTCGTGTTTATTACAGGCCTTGGGAGGTTTAGTCACCCTCCTAGAGCTTGTTACAGGCCTTGGGGGCTTGGATACCTAGCCCACAACAGGCTTAGTCAGCGATTGGGGAACTGCAACATGCAATCTAAATGTTGTACTATGTGAATGGCTCTAGTGACATACAAGAAGTGATCTCCTATCTCTTCATTAGACCATTAGATGTTGCAAATCATAATGATATGTGGTTGAGTAATTGCATTGTGGGTGAAGTAATGTGCATCTAGAATATACATCCAAAGAAGCAAGGTGCATTGTAGAATGAATGTGGGGTCATAACAGGGGTATCCTATCAATATACTAGGTAGAAATATAAAGGGGTATAAAAAATGTTAATGAAAAAATTGATACATACAATATCTAGTGAAAATAGGGTTTTTGAAATTGGGAAGACATATTGGAGGGGGCTAAAAAACGATTTTGAAAGGTATTTTTCAATATTTAGTGAAATTAGGGGTATTGTTTCATATGCCACGAACGAATCTGCTGTGATAGCGGTTTATTGAGTGAAGCCCCGTGCCCAATCCTAAGCTTTAAAGTCTCTAGTTTAAGTCTAATATTTTACTTTTTACTTTGTATTATTCTTTTTTGTTTATGGTCGACATAATATTTATTGCGCCAAGTTTGTCGAGTGTTTGTAAAAAGCAATAAATATTATGTCGGCCATAAACAAAAAAGAATAATACAAAGTAAAAAGTAAATATGAGACTTAAACTAGAGACTTTAGAGCTTAGGATTAGATGGTAAATATTATGTCGGTCATAAACAAAAAGAATAATACAAAGTAAAAAGTAAACATGAGACATAAACTAGAGACTTTACTTTTTACTTTTCATACAAAGTAAAAAGTAAATATGAGACTTTAGAGTGTTTGTAGAGTTTTTTGAGTAAGAAAATAATACAAAGTAAACAAAAAGAATAATACAAAGTAAAAAGTAATAAATATTATGTCACCATAAACAAAAAATAATAATACAAAGTAAAAAGTAATAAATATTATGTCACCATAAACAAAAAAGAATAATACAAAGTAAAAAGTAAATATGAGACTTAAACTAGAGACTTTAGAGCTTAGGATTAGGCGGCTCAGGTATTGCACTCAAGGAGCTATTCAAGGAGAGGTTCGCACCTCCAAAGATTTGATCCCTCTCGGTGCTTGATAGAGCCTACGATTTGGATCTAGGCTGGTTACTTTTTACTTTATATTTTTTTTTTGCTTACTTTGTATTATTTTGTTACTCCACAAACACTCGACTAACAAGATCTCCCTCATACTGGGCTGTAGAGCGCCTCTTGGCGCAATAATAATAGTAAAGCATTTTGCACTATTATAGTTTACTCATGTATATTATACTTGTACACTATTTATTAGCACATCAAAATAGATTTTGCAATATTATGTCATGGCGGGGACATAAAGTGCCCACAGGGTTGCATTTGTGCAACCGTATTGAAGCAAATTTTTTTACAAACCCAAAGTTTGGTGCATAGTTTGGGATGATGTAATTGAGATCGGGGGTGCATTTTGATGCATGATGGATGATGGCATCAGCGCATTGAGGAGGGGAGTGTATGTTAAACTATTAAACCATTGTCGCATTAGGTCTAGGAGGCTTGAAGCCTCGGACAAACACCTGTTTGCATGTCTCTGCATTGATTATGGAACATATTGCATTTAATCTACGTGATTGGCATGTAGTTTTGGGCCCAATGTTTGAGGATTTATTTGTTTGTGCGGGTGGAGGATTGAAGCATCTGGCAATTTTGTTTTGTGGGCATTTTCTCTATGCAATGTTTTTGTTGTTCTTGGGACCATCGAGCTTAAATCCTAGGCAAGCAACCTTCTTGAATTCTTGTGCACTAATGAGGGAATAATGGGTGTTTACTGTTGCACGGTTGTGTTAGAGATTGGTGCTGGGGGCATGAGGCTTTCAAAGATATTATGGGGCTTGATCGTTTCTATTGGTGGAAGGTTGAAGTGTTAATATAACTCATATTTTTTATTTGTATTGGACTTGTTCTCCATGTTTATATTAACATACATGGTGTGTACTCTTGTCTCTTATGGTAATTTTAAGGATTTGGTATTAGAGCTTGGATGCTTCTAAAAGTAGTCATCTTGGAATTTTCACTATAACTATTTTTGCGGACTTTTAAGATAGAGAAACTTAGAGGGGACTCATAGGACATATTGAACTATCTGTAGTAGAAATTTCAAGTCCTAATTCATCACAAGTTTGGAGTTATACTCCATGGAAGTTAGAGTTTATTACTAGTCCAAAAATTAGTCTCAAACACGTTTGTTGTGTAAAACTATTGTCTCTTAAGCTTGGGATATCCAAATTGAGTGAGATTTGTTGCAAAAAAAAGGAGATAAATGTAGGTTTTGTGGTACAAAATTTTTACCCAAAGAAGAATTACAACAAAAAAGAGGTTGATTTTCTCCATTATTTAATTTACTCTATAAATTAATAGTCTTCATGATAATATTTTGTCCACTACAAAAAAAATAATGTTTTGAACATTTGATTTGAAAAAATGAGTGAGTTAAAATGTGGACAATATCAACCTTTACAATGAAACAAATTTTCAGTATGATCCATTTTTTTTTTAAATTCAAACCGTCTTGCTCTTCTTAAACTAAGCTAATATCCTTGAAGAAAAAGCTCCATGGTTAAAGTTTCCATATAAATTTTAGCAAAATTTCTACTCTTTGAAAGAAATTAGTAAACATTGTCCACTTTTTAACCTATTTATTTAAAATAATATATATTTATTTAAAAATTGAGAACAAATTATTATAATATTGTATTTCTCATCATAAAAGTAAACCAATCGAGCATTTATTATATAGGTGTTTATTAAATTTTTACATCGATATGGGTTTATATTTTAGAATTTGGAGTGGATTAGCTAGTATATTTTTCCTAGATAGCTGATGAAAAAAAAAGAATATAAAAAATAACTAGTAGTTGATGCATGGATAACTCATAGGTGATGCATGGATAATGGGCACTTCATGCTTTGTGGAAAACAACCCGTTTAACTAGAAGAAGGTGTGTGATAAGAGGTATTTGAGGCATGCACAA
Organism: Larix kaempferi; assembly: GCA_027924585.1. NCBI lineage: Eukaryota > Viridiplantae > Streptophyta > Pinopsida > Pinales > Pinaceae > Larix > Larix kaempferi. The sequence continues at coordinate 3,158,303 of BSBM01000886.1, forward strand.
CAAGTGCAACTAACCATGGAGGAGAAGTAACATATAAGTGACACTTAACTTGTGGGTTGCTCTGCTAGTACAAGTTGCAGTGGACGAGGAAGGGTCCTCTTCCTAGATTGAAGGATTCAAAATAAACAATTATATAAAGAATATATATAAAAAATATCTCAATTTACATGTGATAACTGGTAGGTGAGGCAGTTCGGTCCTAGTTGCATGAAAGCCACTTTCTTGTCTTAGAGGCATGTTCATTAGTAGATCAACTTGTTGCAGTCCCGGTTACTCTAGCTAGATCTACACCTCTTTGAAGGTCTACTCCTGAGTAGATCTTCAGTATCTTAGTTATCCTAGCTCAATCTACACCTCTTTGAAGTTCTACTCATGAGTAGATCTGTAGTCTCTTAGTTAGTCTAGCTTGATATACACCTCTTTGAAAGTATAATATTAAGTAGATCAGATCGTTGCAGTGCACAAATAAATCACACATCCTCTCCATAGTTTTGATCATTGCAAGCACCTTTTTTAGCAAAGATACCCCATCTCAGATTAAGACACTCCTTCAAGGTTAGGCCCTCCACAGATTGAGTTTCTTTCAAATAGGTTACTCACCCTTAGATATTCTCAACATTTGGAGGCTGGACCTCTTTGAAAGTCTAATCCTAAGTAGATCAGATCGTTGTAGTGCAAAAATAAAGCACAAATACTCTCTTCATAGCTATGATCATTGTAAGCACCCTTTTTAGCAAATACCCCCCATCTCAGATCATGACACTCCTTCAAGGTTAGGTCCTCCAAAGATATGGTTTCTTTCAGACATGATACTCGCCCTTAGATCTTCTCAGCATTTGGAGGCCTCCCGTCAGTGGATTGTAGAATTAGGAAGATTTCCATCAATGATCCTCATTCTTAGGGTTACACAACCTTGTGAGGTCCGAGGTCTCTTCTTCCATATGCCAGATTGGCTAAAATACATCCATCAAATGTGGTCTTGTCACTGTACTCACAAATCTCTAGCTCAGCGGACCATGTAGTGATTGATTGGTGAGCTCCCTTTCTGTGGTTATCTGAAGCAAACTATTTTAGGATTTATGGCCTTCCAATAATGCTTTTTGCAAGTAGTTTCTCATTATGATTTTCTAAGCGAGTAATTTCTTCATGTTTTTTAGTGATAACCTTGTCACATTCTTTTTGTCAATCCTAAAAATTTTGTATTATTTTTGGAAATCTTGAAATATCACTTATGATACATCATGTTAAAGCAACATTTTATGTAGTTTCATTACACCTATGGATCTTCTGGAGATAGTCAGTCGAAAGTCCATAGTCAACTAGCAAACCACCGATTGTATGCTCAAGTAAGTGGTCGATTGATCGATTGAATGAATGGTTAATGGTGGTAGTCGATTGGATACCCAACTTGACTAGAAAAACCGACCAATAAACAAAATGTTCCAATATTTGAGGAAATGATTAAAACTGATGAACCTTCTTTGCGAACCGATCATTCTCAATTCAAGGAAGTTTTTTACTAGATCTAGAAACTATAAAAGAACAAACCAATGTGTTGTATTGACATACATGATGAATGATGCTATGAATTATGATATAATGCATTGTGATGTTATGATCATAATGCTCCATGCTTAAGTGTTGTCAATGGTGTCTGCTGACACCACCTTTGTTGTTGGAATATCTTTATCCCTTATGCTATTTTATGTTATCTGTCTAGTTGTTCAAATGGTTTCCCAACATGGCATTAGAGCTATCGGTTTTGTCTTTGTCACGTCCCCTCCCGTGGATCCAATTCGAGGAAGGGAACATGATACCAATTCTGGGGCTTTTACATAAACTCAACCCCATTCATTAGATCCATACAAATAAAAACACATGTATGTGCAGATCTATTAAACACAATGGAAGTAAAATTCTTCTACACACATATATCATGCAAATTCCAGCATATTGATAACATTCATCAATTAATTAAAACCTTGTAGAAGTAAAACACATAAATAGAGAATACTTATCTCGATTATGAAACTATCCCAAGAAACTATCCCAAGAAACTAGCTATGTCGCTGCAACGTTCCACCCAACCATAGGTCTCTGCCCAACCTGTATTCTTTTAGCACCCAGAGACCACCCCCGAGATGGGCATGATCTACAAGGAAAAGGGGACTCTCCAGCTCAGCACATCCCAAATCAATGGATACCCATCTCAACCCCAACATTCAACAACGGAATTCACAAAATAAGGTCCATGGGTTTTCCCCAAATCGTGGCACACCCAAAAACGAAATGTTAGATGTGGAATCAACCTTGGGAGAGAAAATCAATTTTAGAAAACGTTTTTACGGCATTCAAGGGGCAAAAATGACCTTTAGAAACCCCCAAATCATGACTCCCTTCCTCCCAGCCACTGTGAATCACAAAAATGAGTTCCCAACTATGGAAAATGAAGGAAAATGGTGAAAACGTGAAGGAAAATGCCCCAGCTAGCTCAGACTGCGTGAGGGAGCAAAACTAATGGGTGAAGAAAATGGTTTGGGGAGCAATTTCGTGGCTCTTTTCTTTCCCAAGAAGCCAAACATGAATTTCTATGAAGGGTGGCTTGTCCATACCCGAATTTGGACAGCCATACCTCTCCATTCCCCAAGGCATTAACTACCTCAACCAACTCTTGGGAGAAATGAATGATTGGGCACAAAAGTCAACATGGATAGTTGAGGGTTGATGGGTTCTCTCATTCACACTTGGCTTGACTTGATTAGCTCAAGGGTTTGAATATTTCCCTCCCAATTCCTTGTAAACATCATGCCCCCATATTTACAATTTCTATCGATCACTAGCACATGGGTAGCATAATACCAAATACTTTCCTCTTCAAGGTCGAGCGTTCACTAGCGGGACCTTGGCCTTGAGCTCCACGCTAGGAATCATACATAATATGCATACAATATTTACATTATAGCCCAAAATATCCTAAGGGTCAAAATGGGGGTATTAAAATCCCCTCCCCCTTAGAATAACACCGTCCTCGGTGTTCCAATACTTAGGAATACTTACACAGTTTACACATGTCCAAAATTTACAAAAATGTTACAGGTATTCCCTGCATTTCATCCTTTAATTTTAACCTTCAGGACCAAGTCCTTTGGCTTCCACAAGCTGCTCCCAGCTAGCTTTGATCTTCCAGCTCTGCAGGTGGGAATTGCTCCCCAGCAATCCCTTCCTTTTCTCTACCTTCCAGTTGATCTGCAAGTCTAGAAACTTTATGGTTGCTACCCTCTTGATTTTCCTTTGTTGGGCAGTTGCGGCGACAATGATTTCCTACACAATTCCAACATTTCACTGGCTGCTTTATCTTTTCCTACTCAATTTCCTTTGAGTCTTTCCACCTGGAACATTTCTTAATGGGACGATTGGATGAATGCTTCTTCATTGACCCACTTTCCTTTCCCTTACTGATTGCTCCTAGAAAGCTTTTTACCTCCCTTTGCAGACAAATAGAGTCCCGCAAAACCTTGTGGTTCATCTCATTTTGCTGCCTCTGTAGCTTGAGCATCTCTCCAAGACTTCTTGGGTCTTGGAAATTGTTTGAAGAAGACTTTCAACCAAATCTAATAGCCCTTGGTCTGCTGCCATGGTCAATGTGCACAAATGACCACACTTTTCTTACTAGCAACACTTGCTTGTATCAGCCGCAACCAATTGCTTCAATTTCTTACTTGTGAAATTCATCATGGAAATTCTTTGTTAGGCCAAGCATAACATAAACATTAAAATTAGTCAATTATTTTCCCAATTGACATGGGATGTCCCTGCTTTATTCATGATACTTCCACACTTTTCATGCTTTCCCAACATACATATGAACTCATTCATGTTCATCCTTTCACAGGGAATTAACTATTTCAGCATTCACAATTCATTTCAAGCAATTAAACACAATCTATTTTCAGCCATGACATGCACTCAACAATCCTCTGTTTCTGAAATGCATCAATCAAAAAGGAAAGAGAAGAGTAAGAGTTCCCCCCTCTTAGTATTGTTCCAAATCTGGAGCCACACCATCACTGTGGTTTCATGCTCCTTAGCCTCTTTCACTTAAATGTGAATGCATGACTTTCCCTTTCTTGGCTATGACACTTAGTGTCTAAGGTCTGTCTAAGGTTTTTCAACTAGGGAACCCTTCCCCATTGTTGCCTACAGAACCTTTGTCTGCTAGGACCCACACAAGTCCACTAGCACCATCCTTAATTGCTGCTCACACTGAGCTCTTTAGGACAGTCATGTGTCCACATGAATCCTTTGGATGCCTTCATAGTTATTGCTTCCAGCAATACCTACACTAAAACAGTGAATCAATTCACATGTTTAGTTTATTTTCATAGGGTTCATCTCTAAATGAGAGTTTAAGAAATCACAAACAAATCATGTACACACGTGTATTCATTTAAATAAGCAAGAGGCTAGAAGATAGCCAAATACTTATCTGTATTGTGCAGTTCCTCTCTACTCCACAGGTTTCCTTCTCTACTTTACAAGCCTTGGATCATCGTGGGGTGGATGTTTGGCCAACACACATGCTGCTCCACAACATCATGTAGTTAATGCCCAACCAATTACTATCTAGATTTACCAAGCATTTGTAGCACCCAACCAATTACTCTCTAGATTTACCAAGCATTTGTAGCGCCCAACCAATTACTCTATGGATTTACCAAGCATTTGTAGCGCCCAACCAATTACTCTCTGCATTTACCAAGCATTTGTAGCGAACCAATTACTCTCTGGATTTACCAAGCAACTGTGGTGCTTGACCAGTTACTCTCTGGATTTAACAAGCATTTATGGTTATTCAGGGTCCTTGCTTCCTGCAATAACCAAGGTTTCCAACAAAGAACAATAGTGCATCAGCTTAGCTGTTAGAAGACTTATACCTGAAATATTCATTATTCCAAACAAGAAATAAATGAAATTGAATACTTATCTGTATTGGACATTTCCTCTCTGATCCACAGGGTCTTGCTTCATTTTGCAAGCCTTGGGATCGCCTATGGACTTGGATGTTTGGCCATCACACATGCTGCTCCACAACATCAAGTAGTTAATGCCCAACTGGTTTACTCTCTGGATTTACCAAGCATTGGTGATAGTTAATGCCCAGCCAGTTTACTCTCTGGATTTACCAAGCATTGGTGGTGCCAAACCAGTCCCATACCTGGTTTTCCCTCTCCATTTCCAAGCCAACACATCCGTCTGGGTCATCAGCCAATGGAAGGAAATTGCACCACGACCATTTCTAGGTCAAGGCTCTACTTACAAAGCCATAGGCATCTCGGGGTTTCCAGTCAGTCTCGGTACCCCACCTTACTACTGGCCCAATAGAGATTTTATGCCTTCATCAATATCACCACAGTCCTTCACACACACATCAACTCTTCATCCACACAAGGATGGCACTCCTTCTCTTATGCAAAACAACGGTTCCCTTTAGGAAATCTTTAGGTGACTTTCTTGACTGCAAGCTAGCATGGCCCCACAATACCCACTCACATTACACAAGGATGATATCCCATTTCTACTACACAGCTCCTCGGGCCTATCCATCCCTTCTAGTGTTCTTTAGTGTGAGCGTAGAAAGGTTACCACTACCCATACAATCCTCTTGAGTACCCTTTCTTCACTTTGCCTCTTAATATGCAACACCAATTTGCATCTGTTTAAGCTGACAACATAAGAAGGATAAGCAAGCTCATCAGTATTGTTGTTCCAAAATTGCAAACATATTTCATAGCATTCATTATCAAGTATTGAAACACCGGGAATGCATCCATTCCCTTAGGGTGTAGTCAATATTGACAACCCTAACATAACCCAGCTCCAGAAAGGTGTGCACCCCTTCCCAATGTGAGCCATGTAGACCCTATTCATACTAAAGTAGTCTAGAATAATAATGAAATAATAAAACATGCTCTGCATATTAAATCTAATAACCAGACATGTATATTCTTAGCTAGGGTTACATAATACTTATCCCTTTTCAGATGTATTCTCTCTTCATTTGCGAAGAATGGGGGCTCCCTTCTCTGAGTCAACAGTCCTTCGGTTTGCCGCCCAAATCTTTTCACGTTCCATAACCCACACATGCCCTCTTGGCATAATTTCACCATCTTACTCACATGGTTTTCCAACATGTAGTGTAGCTGGGATATTATCAAAATTTTACTATGGTGTTTCACCCGAAACCCATTTCCAAAGCATGGGGTCCTTCCCAAGGAGTTTGGATTCTGAAGGCCATCACACATGGTATTCCTGTAATGTGTCTTCCTAGAACACTTATCAAATATCCAAACAATCAACAACATTTAACAATAAAATTCAAATTTAATTGTCCCATAGCCAATCAATGGCATTAAGAATTAAATTCAATCATGAATTTGCAATTCTGTCTACTACATAAATTGACTTGCTTAGTCATGAGGTTATCCTCATGTTTCCTGTCTCTTGTAAGTGGAACCCCTCTTCCCATTATGGGTTTGCGCTTGCTACCATAACATGAACATCCACTTACAACACGTCCTCTTGACACAGTTCTATGCAAGCCAACATTGATTAGCAATTATAAGAAAATTCTCAAATCTGAAATCTAGAAGTCCAAAATTGACAATCTGTTATGCACATAAACTATTTTATAACCATGAGATCATTCTCATGAGGTTTGGCTCTTGCACATGGTATATTCCAATCTTCATCATGGACTTACCCACATTGCCATTCCCAAAAAAATCTACCTGAAATCTCATGTGGATCATTATCATACTTAGAATTTCAAGGTACAGTCACATCATTTATGCAATTTAAATGAAACTTTAGATGCTTATTAATTCACAATCATATCTTCCACAGAGCATCCCGGCATCCCATCAATCATGACTACCTTCTTCATGCACTTATTCTCCTGTATTCACAGCAGCGCAGGAAATGATCCCATAGTTATCATCAATTCATTGTCTCATCCATTATTTAGTTTGCAATAACACATACACCGTAATCATGCATTCACACAATGCATATCAACATGTGCACCTACACCTATGCATGCACATTTACATCACTCACATAATCTTTTAATGTGCATTCACTCAATGCATAACCACAAGTTTGTACAAAATATTTTTAATGCACATCCCCTCAATGCAACCTTGCATCAATTCATGAATACTATGCATTCAAACATATTATGGCCTAACCATGACTACCACACTTAGCATGCACTACCACGACAGGGCCATCAGTCCTCACTTGCTTTGGTTATTAAACTCATAACCAACATACACAAATGGCATGATATACTTTCATACAATTGCATTTACAATTCAAAACAACTAGATGGTATAAGGATCCTTTCCCTTACTACCACATACCTTGCCGTACCTAATGGAATAATGATCGCATACATGCATTCAACATCCCATACATACCAATTTATGATTATTAAATGTGGCTCAAGGGATTCTTACCCAATCCCCTTTCAACATTCATGCAATTAAGCACCAATAACCATTACCTGCATGGCTGTCATAATCATTGCTTGATGTTACTTGATCAGTTGGCCTCTGACCAAGTCTACACAATCCCTTTTGCAACCTTTTTATCATGAATCATTACTCCAGCCTTCCCTCTCAAGGTTTGTTGGTCACATGTTGTGGCTTCTTTGCATTTTTAGTCATGCTTCTATGGTTTGACTCCTACAATCATTATCCACAACATTAATTGTCATCAACCATACGAAATACCATTAATGGGCTACTGCATGTGTAACTTCCCTATTGTTACCCATATTCAACATCATGCTCATGCATAAGCAATTCACATGCACCATGCAATGACTCTTTAATCATGCCCACTAATTCATATGCATTAATCTACTACTCTTTTGCATTTCCAGCATCCTTATGCCATAGTTTTCTGTACATAAAACTTGAAAATATGATCATATAAGCAAGATAAAAGTTAAGGAATTCTCCCTTTCCAATCCCTCATCATAACAAGGAATTCCCCCACCACATCATAGCTGATAAAATTTGATGGCCTCTTAACAAGCACACAAGGAATCATTAGCTACGATTTTCTCACCAAGCAACAATTCAATGCATATACTCATGTATAACATTCCTACTTGCTATTTTCCAAGCATACAATTGTTATGCTATAAACATAAATAGTTTAAGGTGAGATATTTCCCTTTCATCCTCCCTAATGTATATTACAACCAAGTACTCTTACTGGGGATTCCACAACCCCTTTATGCAATTCATAGTGCACATTCCAAGCATAGAGTATTCCTTTCATACAATCAACGACTGTCTCCAGGGGACGATGGGGGTCAAGCTTGCCCCCTTGTGGCTTCCCTACACCACTGCAGGGCGGGTCGAGGGTAGCACCCTCCTTTGTTTTTGTAAATCCTTTGATTTCACGCAATCTTGGCACCTCAAAAATCCCCTGGAAAACTGCTCAAATTTCCTTGTTTCGGTGGAATTTTGAATTCTCCTCCGACCTGTTTCGGCGATCTGAGCTTTCATTGTTGACCGATATCCTCTGACCATTTCGACGAACTGAGCTTTCATCGCCGACCGATCTCCTCTGACCGTTTCGACGATCTGAGCTTTCATCACCGATCGATCTCCTCCGACCATTTCAGCTATCTAAGCTTTCATCGCCGACCTATCTCCTCCGACCGTTTCACCGATCTTAGCTTTCATCGCCAACCGATCTTCTCCGACCACTCTCGCACCGACCGTCGAACTTGCCTGACTGCTTCGCTGCAATCTCGATGAAACTCGCCGAAACACATCGCAAAACTTCGCCGATGCGTCGCTGCGATCTCATCAAAACTCCCCGATGCAAAACTCCGCAAACTTTGCCGACGCGTTGCTACGATCTCAATAAAACTCGTCGACACAAAACTCTGCAAACTTCGCTGATGTGTCATTGTGATCTCAACAAAAATCGCCGACACAAAACTTCGCAAACTTGGCCAACACATCGTTGCGATCTCAGCAAAAATCGTCGACGCAAAACTCCTCAAACTTCACCGACGCGTCTTTTTCGACCTATTTAACGATTTCACTCCGAAACGTGTCGGCATCTCTAGCAATTTCTCGTTGACCACATCATTGAGAAACGCGTCGCTGCACTCAGCTCAAATCACAGACTGTTTCATCGTTTCTGGCTGATATTCGTTGACATAGTATTGGTAGAAAACTCAGAAACGTGACTTAGAAAAAATTTTCAAATTTTTCTTAATGATCAATGCTGAGCAGCAAAAATACTTACCTCTGCAAGTTGTTCAAGTTGGCCCATGTAGGCTCAATGTTGTAGCCTTCGCTCTGATACCACTCTGTCACATCCCCTCCCATGGATCCAATTCGAGGAAGGGAACATGATACCAATTCTGGGGCTTTTACATAAACTCATCCCCATTCATTAGATCCATACAAATAAAAACATATGTATGTGCAGATCTATCAAACACATCGGAAGTAAAATTCTTCTACACGCATATATCATGCAAATTCCAGCATATTGATAACATTCATCAATTAATTAAAACCTTGCAGAAGTAAAACACATAAATAGAGAATACTTATCTTGATTATGAAACTGTCTCAAGCAACTAGCTATGTCCCTGCAACATTCCACCCAACCATAGGTCTCTTCCCATCCTGCATTCTTTCAGCACTCAGAGACCACCCTCGAGCTGGGAATGATATCTACAAGGAAAAGGGGACTCTCCAGCTCAGCACATCCCAAATCAATGGATACCCATCTCAACCCCAACATTCAACAATGGAATTCACAAAAAAAGGTCCATGGGTTCATGCCCCCATCTCTTGTTTCATTGCATAGCTAGTTGTGGGCATTTCTATTAAAATGCATATTTACAATTTCCATGTCTCACTAGCACATGGGTAACATAATACCAAATACCTTCCTCTTCAAGGTTGAGCATTCACTAGTGGGGCCTTGGCCTTAAGCGCCACGCTAGGAATCATACATAATATCCATAGAATATTTACATTATAGCCCAAAATATCCTAAGGGTCAAAATGGGGGTATTACAATCTTAGCTGCTTGTCCACAAATCATGTTGAGTTAGATCTAGGGTTGATCAACTTTGGGTTGAATATTTGTCAACGAATACCTTTGAACTTGGATTAGATATATAATATATCAGAAGGATTGCTTCCAAGATAGGAGCTATTATTTTGAATGGCCATAACTATGCAATTTGGGCTCCAACTATGGACACATTGCGAAAGAGAAAGTGACTCTAGAAATATACCAAGATTGCCATTCCAAACCTAACAGATTACTGGGCTAACTTTGTCATGATCTATAGAAAGAATAATGAGGTTGTTGGGGTCATCATGAACTACATTTCAAGGAAGATTCACTTTCACGCAAGAGGGATTGACTGTCCTCATGCTATCTAGAATAAGCTAAAGTTGTTGTTTGATAAGTTTAATGAAAGTCCAATAATGTTGATAGAGAAAGATTTGATCTCTCTATAACTCCATTCCTTTGAAATGATTGAGGACTATTGGGCTTGTATCAAAGAAATATAGTTGAAATTGGGCAAGTGTGGGAAAAGTTTTCCAAAGAAGGATGGAAAACTCATTGAACTGATCATAGTGAATATGAAGACACCTTAAAATTTTCCTTGCAATTGGGTGATTGGAAAACATAACATTTGCACATATGTCCATACCAAAGAATTTTTTTTGCTTCTGCAAGCACACAAAGGTTTTTCTAGCCTCAAAACGACTGGGGAACTTCAAAAATGCAAACCCCTTATTTCTCCCTTCTATTTGTGGATTTTTTGTCCAAGTTATTTCCTTAATATTGTCTATTCCATATTCAATCAATGCAGTTTTAATAGCTTCCTCTGTCCATGATTTACAAATATGGCTTACATGGAGAGTACTACCATCATGGATTTGTGCAAATTTGCATTGCTTCCCTCTCACTTGTAGATTCTTAAGCTCAACCATATTTTTTTTAGCTTGCTCGACAATCACGAAACAAACAAATCCAAAGCCTTTATTCTTCTTTGTCTTGGGATTCTTTACCAATCTAACCTCAACAACTTCACCAACCGCACTAAACACCTTCTTCATATCTTCTTCATTGGCGTCCTTATCAAGCCCACAGACAAACACTTCAAAGTCATTATGCTTTATCCGCTCCTTAAACATGGTGGTTGTCCCTACGTTCTTCTCCACAACGCAGGGAGGCATTGTTGCAGAAAAACTAATGAAGTGGGAATTGAAACCTGGACCTTGAAAGCACAATATTAGAAGGTAAGCAATCTTTTGTATATTCTAACTATTGGAAAGTCCTAATTGAAGCCAAGAATTTACAAAATGATAAGTGGGATTGGCGATTTGTATCGTTATATAGATTGCATTTCAATAAGAGCAAGTGTTAATGAGGCAGGGTAGCTCAGCTATAGCTCTAAGAATACAAGAATTAGGGTATCTTAGACGTAGCTCTAAGAAAAGAAAACACCACAATAATTTATTTTATTTTGTACTAGGGGAATCAACAATGGGAATTGGGTTGGTACTAGCATGACACGAGGTCCACAGATTCAATCTCGTTGCCACTATACTCCTAGGTGCATCCACAGGGCCCGAACCATGGCGCACGGGTAAGTTTGGGGGGATTCGAACATGTGACCTTCCATTTACAACCGATTACAACTTCTCATCTTTACCACTTGAGCTGCCCCCCACGAGCTATTTTAAACTAGAGAAGGTACAAAACTTCTTACAACATATTGTTAATATAGTTAGAAAATTGTCAACAATGAAAATAAGACTCACATGTATCTATTATTATTTTTATATATTTATCTCAGATTGTTTTCCCCATCATTTTTACGCCGTAGGTGTTTCACCAACGAGAAGCATGACCATCCACGTCTGCTAGATTCCTCGTTTATAGAGCGAATGGAATCCTACCACGTGTTTTCCGCTTTGGCCCCAGATATTTTTGACTGTTATGGATTTCTCTATAGGAGAACTCATATTTTATCTTCAGTCGTCTTTGTTGACTGTGTCGTCGAAATTATTTGAATTACTTTGCCCCTTTCACGCAAACCCTCGACCGTGTCGCAACAATTTTGAGACTTCACTCTTACGCGACCAATTCACGCTGATCGCTGCACCGTTTCACAATTTTTTTGTTTATTTGAGTTTCTTTAGCCCTTTCACGCCGACCGTGTCGCAGGTTTTGGTGACTTCACGTCGACCGCTTTGGCTGGTAAATTAGCACAGATAGTCGGGTAATTATTTTTTGTTTATTTGAGTTTCTTTGGCTGTTTCACACCGACCATGGACTGCCGACCGTGTCACTGGTTTTGGTGAGTTCACGCCAACCGCTTTGGCTGGTAAATTAGCACAGATAGTCGGGTAATTATTTAAAAATATGGTCGATGTTTGTTAGAATAAGTTGTGTTTGTCGGTGTAGAGTGGTCGACTGCTTTGGCATACTCGACAGGCGATTGCACAAGTTGGTGAAGAGTGGTCGGCAGACTCTTGTCGAATATCGAGTGATTATGCTGATGAAAGATGTTATGGCCGACATAACATATTCTTTAGATGGTCAATTTGTCTCGTTAGTTCCCAGGTCGGATTCATGTTCAGGTCAACAAAAGCATGCATAATTTTATCAACTCTTTTCATTCGAGAAAAACAAATGTCGGCTAGATTCCTCACTCATAGAGCGAATGGAAAACTACCACGTGTTTTGTGATGGTTCGTCAATTTAAGTTTCTCTTCATCGAGGTTTCCTGTCACTTCGTCGCATAGTATATGTTAAAGTTGAGTGTGGTTGACTTTTAAAAATGGTCAGTAGAGTGTTTTCATGGTCGTCTCAATAATATATGGTTCCTGAGAATTGTCAAATTTGGTCAAGTATAAGTAATGTATGTGGTCGACCACTTTGGCGATCCTCAAGTTTGGTCGAAGCAAGCTTGGTCGAGTCCACTACAAAGTGACTTTATCTATATTGTATTTGGTCGACCACTCCGGTTCAATACTTATTTTTGGTCAAATTGTAAAATATGATCAATGGCTATGAAGGGCATGTAATCAAGATGACTAATTCAGTCGCATCTGATGTGCATCTTACACATTGATTGGTCGAGTCTGTAAAAATAGTCGAGTAATTATTTAAAAATATGGTCGATGTAACATTGTCACGACGTATAGTTTGAGTCTATACATCATATGGTCGATAAAAATAATTATATGCTATTTGGTCAAGTGATAAGTCATTTTATTTGAGAATATGCGACCAAAAGAGAGTTTTCGTCGATACATGTGGCATAGTATATTTTAAAGTTGAGTTTGGTCGAATTTGAAAAATGGTCGCCAGATAAAGTCACATTGTAGTGGACTCGACCAATTAATGCGTAAGATGCACATCAAATGCGGCTGCGTTAGTCATCTTGATTACATGCCCTTCATAGCCATTGATCATATTTTACAATTCGACCAAAAATAAGTATTGAGCCGGAGTGGTTGACCAAATACAATATAGATAAAGTCACTTTGTAGTGGACTTGACCAAACTTGGTTCGACCAAACTTGAGGATCGACCAAAGTGGTCGACCACATACATCACTTATACTTGACCAAATTTGACAATTCTCATGAACCATATATTATCAAGACGACCATGAAAACACTCTACCGACCATTTTTAAAAGTCGACCAGACTCAACTTTAACATATACTATGCGACGAAGTGACATGAAACCTCGATGAAGAGAAACTTAAATTGATGAACCATCGCAAAACACGTGGCAGTTTTCCATTCGCTCTATGAGTGAGGAATCTAGCCGACATTTTTTTTTCTCAAATGAAAAGCGTTGATAAACTTATGCATGCTTTTGTTGACTTGAACGTGAAGCTCTAGCCTTTATTCCCAATTCCCTTCATAGAAAACCATAATAAAAACATTGATACTATTTCACCATTTAAATTGCACTTGAGTTCAACAGTTAAAGGGAACTTTCAGGTAATCCGATAAAAATATATTAAAAAACTAAACTTTTAGAGGAACGAATTAACTTCCTACAAGATTTGTGTTTGGGAAGCCTTCTTTGGTAGGCCTTGAACTGTGTATCCTACCATATAAATTCCCCCTTTCCAAACTTATCAATTACTTGCAACTAAATTGATGAATACAACAAGATAAACATTGTTTGTGTACATATAAATCTTGTTTGCATCCATGACATAATCAACAATAGTCACATGAATCTCTTGTACTACATTTATTAAATTCATATCCCCAAAACAAGACATGTAAAATAATATAGAAAATTCTCACTATTAAAATAGACTCTTTAGGAAAGGAATATATATTTAGGAGGATATCAAATATAAAATGCGAAACAAATATCTCAATTCACAATTTATCATTTCCTATGTATCATTTCCCTTGTATTATTATATCCAAATGAGCCATTTCCTATGATGCTATAGAGCTTAAAGCACAACAAAATTACTGCTGTGCGCAAAACATCCTATCAGTAAAGGTCAACCATCTTCCTTCTTCAAAGGTTCTCGTGGTCTGCGGCAGGGATGCCCTTTATCGCCTTTACTTTTTCTTCTGGTGATTGAGGGCTTGAGTAGACTTATGTACAAGGCTAAGGAGTCGAGATTGATCATTGGTATTAAAACTTCAAGGCATCAATACATCACACATTTACTCTTTGTGGATGATGTATTGATCTTTGGAGTCGGGAATTTTGAGGAATGGAGACACTATAAGACTATTCTTGATCTCTTTTGTACTACTACATGTATGATCATTAGTATTCCCAAATCCCATTTCTTTCATTTTCACTTGGTTGCTAGGACTTGTGAACTTATCAGTGATTTATTCCCATATGAGTTTAAGGCTTTGGAGGAGGGATTTAAATACCTAGGCTATTTCTTGAGCCTAATGCCTACAAAACTACGGATTGGCAGTGGATTATTAGTAAATTTGAAAAAAAGATTCAACCTTGGTATTACCGGTGCTTATCTTTGAGAGGTTGTTTGACTTTAATTAATTTTGTATTAGCCAATATTGCTATTTATTGGATCACTCTCGCTAAGGTGCCATCCTCTATCTTGCATCAGATTCGTAGGATCTCTTTCAACGTTTTATGGAATGCTAAAAAAGATCAACAGGGATTTCATCTGACTACCTAGAAATACATTAGAAAACCAAAGGCTGCTGGCGGTTGGGGAATTAGGAACATCTTTTGGGTTTACCGAGCACTTCATGTAAAGAGTTTGTGGCGTGCTCTCAATAATGATGGGTTGTGGGGTAAGGTTATCAGAGATAAATATCTTTGTGGTCTGTCGTTAATTGAATGGTTCAGGAATCCAATTAAAAATAACAAGAGAACATCCAACGTTTGGAATGGTATCATCGACTCTTTTCCTATGCTTAATTCTTTTACAGCCTGGCAGATGGGCGACAATTTTCAGGTAAGACTGGGGGTTGATCCAATTAATGGTTGCAATTCAATTCTCAACTCGGATACTGTCCATGCTTTACATTCTTGGGATCTAATTTTCCTTAACCAAGCTAAGAATCCTCTAAATGTTGGACTGCATTCTTACTGTCTCTCGACGGAATCTATTGGTCTTTCTAGGCAGATCGGTCAAGATTGGAATGAGTTTGTGGCTAAACTTTCAAGCGTCGGTATTATACTTTCCTCACAGATGGATAGAATTCAGTGGACATGGCGATATTACAGTGGCGAGCTTTCAACTAAGTGGGCATATCTTACATTTGCTGCTACTCAGTTTATGGACCCGAGATTATGGTGGTACAATGTTATTTGGCAATGGAATGCTCCTATTAGAATCCTATGCTTCACTTGGCTTATTCTGAAGAATAAGGTTTTAACGATGGACAATTATATGCGTCGGGGAGGAATGGGCTCGAATGTAAGCCTTCTTTGTTTACAGAACGAAGCAATTGTTGAACACCTTTTTGTCAAATGTCCTACTACTCTGCAACTTTGGTCACTTATTTCACATCAGAGGAGGATGGATTTCTGCTGGAATAGGGACACAATTGAAGACATTTTTCTTTATTGGCATAAAAGGCACAGGACATACATCTCTCTCCCATTATATTTTATTTGGGGCATTTGGAAGTGGCGGAATCGAATCCTGTTTGATGGCACTGAACATCATTTTGCTAGAGCTTTGTACTATATCTTGCAGGTTATATTCGATTCTGCCCCTAAAAAGATCAGCTTGAAACATAATGTTATAAGAGTGCCAAAGTTGATAAACTTGAGTCCAATTGGTTTCTTCGACGTTGCGGCATAGGAAGGTAAATTTGGCAATGGGGGTTTATTGATAATTTTTGATAAAAATTATTATGAAATTTCTCTTGGTGGGGGTTTGGGTAGCAACACAAGAGCAGAACTCTTGGCTTTGTGGACCCTTATATCTTTTTCCCATACAAAGGATTTAACCACTCTTTAGATCCTCGGTGACTCCACAACGATTATTGGTTGGGGTCTGGGCAAGAGTCTCTTGAATGTGACATCTCTACATCACTGAAAACGGCAAATAACCTTGTTGTTGGAACAAATTCATGACTACACTATACAACATATCTCTCATTCCTTCAATCATAGAGCTGCTATATTGTCTAAGAATGGATTACAATTGGCAGAAGGTATACTTTAGGTTACTCCTTTTACTGATCACCATCTGGGGGGAATGTTTCATATTAGTCTTTTTTAATCTTGTCAAGACTTTATCGTCCTTTTTTTTATATCGATGCCCAAAGTAATAGGGCCTTTTTGGTTTAGAATTCCCCTGTAGCTATGTTTTTTTTTAATATGTAAACAACAACAATGGTTTGATTGGAATATTACTGAACTGCAACATGCAATATCAGATATTTTGTAAAATACTGCATGGTTTGTACTCAAAGTTTCTATCCTTGGGATAGGTATTTACTGTAAGTTTCTTTGATTCACTAAATGAATAGCAAGGGACTTTTTTTTCGTTGAAAAAATAAAGGTCATAGGAATCATTTCAGACATGAAGAACATAATACTTCTTCCATATAAAATTAAAAGAGGTGAGAAAATAAAATTATGACATATATAACAATTGAAGGGAAAATAATAACATACTATTGTTCTTGTGACTTGAACTGGGTGGCAGCAATAAAGGTTTTGTATCCCAATCTTTAGTTAAAAATTGCTCCATATTTATAATCTAAAAATAAAAAACAAATAATATGTTTTGTCAATGTAGTTAAATATTCAATAGAAAAATAAAAAACAAATAATGTGCAAAAGCTACAACACACTCTATTCTTCTAGCTAATATGGTAAAATCCATATAGTATAGGCAACTACAATCAAGTGAGAATTAAGAAAAAAACATTATGGCATAAATGAATCATCACATTATAGGATATTTCATCTGGTCCATGCTCAAGTTGTTTGGAATATATCCCCTTTCATATAGAAGACCATATATGGTGACCTATTGAGGTTTGCAACATTATATTTCAATAAAAATAAGAAAAATAAGGATAATTGAATTTAGTCATTTTTATGTCTGAGACACTTAACATGAGAAAGCATGATAAACTAGGTATGAATAATCAAATCAATAATTATAAATATTATGGTGGATGCAAAGAAGAGGAGGCGAGTTATGGTGGATTAAAACAAAGGCAAGTTATCGCTGTTGCTTTTCATTTGGGTTGAATTTAAATATATATTTTTTTAAAATTTGTGTATGACTAGTGCATGACCTTGGATTCTAGAATTGAGACTCAATCATCAATTACTTGAGATTTTTTATTTGATATCTGTTGAGGTTAACCTTGACTCGGGAATGAGTCAAAGTTGGTTTAGGTCTAGCACATGGTTTCTTGTAGCCCAAGGTATTGCATGTAAAAAGGCCTTTATAAGGATTGAGGAGGATCCATTGTAAAATGTCCTGGATGTGAGCGGGTGAGCTCACTTGGCCCCGGTTGGCCGATTTTGGCCAAGGTATTGAAGATCTTCATTAGTTGGATTTTCCTTGCATGGGGTTTTCTAGGGTAAACTAATTTGTCATTTATGGTTGCTTGTCTATTTTATTTCTATTGCAAGTTATTATATTTGTATGCTCGTCTAAGCCTAAGAATTGGTATTAGAGCATGTGGTTGGTGATCCTTGAGGCCAGATTTTTTGTACCTTAGTTTTAATTAATATGTTGTAGGGTGCATGATTGGTGGTACCCGACACCCCAACAATATTTTTTTTTGCTCCATCTTAAACATAGCCATAGGAAAATTTGGATTTCCTCGGGTGCTTAGAAGCATGAAAAAAAATCATTGTATCCCTCTTATGTGCAAAGAAGGGATGTGGCATCAAGTGTGGAATGAACCATTGGGTAGGTATGAGGGTGGCAAGTGTACTTGTAGCCTATCTTGATGTGGATCAGATAGGTTTAGTCTTCAATTGTGGTAGCAATGTGAGATGGTTTAATATCAATTTTGGGACCAAGATTGATGAACCATGTAGCTAAAGATAATTCCTAGAGAACTAGCAGTTATAGTGGTTGAGGACCCATGTAATCCGGTAGATGGATTCTTTTTATATGGTCATCAATGACATGATTGCATGCAGGTACAAAAGGATAATGGCAGAAAAAAGCAAGTAGACGAGCATGGAAAAGCGAGAGATGAAGCAATGGATGGTGATGGTGTAGTCACCATGAAGACACGCGCAAAAAAAATTAATGGAGCAATTTGCATGTAAAGGGGCATATGGTTGTAAGACTTGGTAAGGCATGCACACCCCTGGTAAGTCATCTATAAAGTCGGGAGATAAACCTAGGTGATAGGGGGTGTGTGTGAGATACCCAAGTCAAGATTAAATGGTGGATTGTTAAGGTCAACCTTGACTCGGGAATGAGTCAAAGGTGTTTTAGGTCTATCTCATGGTTTTGGGCACATGGTTTCTTGTAGCCCATGGTTTTGGCCGAAGGTATTGCATGTAAAAAGGCCTTTATAAGGCTTGAGGAGGCTCCATTATAAAGTGGCCTAGAAGTGAGCGAGTGAGCTCACTCGACCTAGTTGGACAGTTTTGGCCAAGGTAATGAAGATCTTCATTGGTTGTTTTTTCCCCACTTGGGATTTTCCAGGATAAACTAATGTGTCATTTATGGTTGCTTTTCTATTTTATTTCTCTTTCAAGTTATTATATTTTTATGCTCATCTAATCCTAAGAATGTCCCTAAATTTCTAGTCCATGGATAACACATTTCTAAAAATGGTCTCTTACTCCAAAGAATAAATGTTAGTTATTGTTCTTTGTATTTGAAATCTAGATACAACATTTTTCCATATATAAAAGTGGAAAGAAATTTCATTCTAAAAATGCTTCTAATGGTCAAGATAATAGTATTCTGAGGTTTACTTCTTGCACTTAGAGATATTCAATTTCATTGTCAATCGTATTTGAAGCTTGAAGGTTACTATTCCATTTCAAGTGATTCATTGTATCAAGGGGTATCCTCCTCATTGAATTCCAAACCATTTGAGCATGGAATGGTGTGACAATTCCAACAAGTACACATATGCGCACATGGAAAGACATTTCATGACTTATGGAAGGATGGGAAGACTTGTGAATCAAATGAATTGAAATTGGAGGCATTAGCTATGATGTCTTGGTTAAAAGATAATAATTAGTAGAAATGGAACATGTCAAGTTGCCTATGTTATATGTTATTTGCTTCACATTGATGGTTCTTGGGGAATATCCCCATACTAGCTTCTTTGGGTAGGAACCAACTTATAGAAGCAACAAAGCTGGATGGTCCTCTATTTCATTATCTCTATTGCTGATTTTTATAAAAAAACTAATGTGTCCTTTTCAAAATACATAATGGGAAAATTTCCACAAATGGATGATCTTTATATATGTAAATTATCAAGGTAATGTAAAATCTGTGCAAAGAGTAGATGATTCCAATTAATTTAATGTCTATACTCTGATGAATCAATGTTTTTATTGAGATTGAAGCACATAGAATATCATGGGCATGCTTTTAAGAGTGCAACAATGCATGTTTGGTTCTGTTCTTTTTCCCTATCATTGTAATTGATTTAGTCCAAATTTTTGCATCAAGGGTAGTGAGGTGCTCTACAAATTAGTATGGATATTTCACAACACATGTCAATTAAAATTAAAATTTTATACAAAAGCTAAAAAAATAAATCAACATGGATATACAAGCACCTAGAGGGATCAAATTTCTCCAACTATTAACTTTTTATCTTTTAATAGGAAGGAATTACATGACATAGAATAAAATGAGAAAAAAATGTACACTAATTTCTCCAACTATTAATTTTTTTATCTTTTAATAGGAATGAATTACAAGACATGGACTAAAATGAGAAAAAGATTACACTTGGAGAAATTTGATCCTTCTCAATAGTTTGTAGATCCAGGCTTAAGAAGAAGTTATGTTGATTTAAAATAACAATATATATGTATTTGTTGAAGTCCTATGTCTTATGCACTGAAGGGAGATTGTTCCCATTATTCTATTTTTGTTTTCTTCCCTCTGCAAAAACATGAATATTTGGACCTATAGCCTTCTTTTTCCCTCTAAATTGGCTTCCAAACACAATGTTTCCCAACATATTTGTTTTTAGATTCATTTTCTACTTTATTCCACTAGAGGACTCCTTATCAGAGTTGGGAAGTTGGCTCCATAATTGTTCCCATCAATGTGTTAGTACTTGAAAGACTTAATTTACTATTCCCATATGTGTCTTATGTAAGATATTTTGGTTTACAAATTGTCATAGCACATGCCATCCTAAAAATAAAGATTCTTTATTAGTCCATTAACCTATTTGTTTGGATGAAGTTGCTAATTTTAAATAACTAAACTTAGGTCTGGCTAATGCATTAACTTCTGGAAACAAGTCTCACATTTCTAGTAATTGTGCTAGAATATTCTTGAATAAGACCTGGAACCAAATCATAATTTTTTAATCATTTAATCATTTTCTATTTACAGAGCAGTTGTTGTTTGCACAGGTTGAGTATTGTACCTTGATGTAATTTTGAGTTCAATTTGACCTAATATGGGAATTAGCAACAACTTTAAGAATAAAAGTTAATGTGGCCATTAGTAAATTGAGTAGACCCATTAGTAACAAGGTCCCTAAATTGAGAGGAAAATCTAATGTTGGCACCAATGTAAATCACTTTATAAAAGGTTAGATTACTGTGTATGTTGAAGAACTATGAAATTCCCAGGCATTCCCTAGGTTATCGACAAATTTCAAGTTTACAACTTGTGAAACCAGACTATAACTAGAGAGTTTGTTCAATTTTTATGGAGAAGAAGCACAATGCTATGCAATTTGAGCTAATCAAAATGATGCATTCTCCACCACCTAAAACATAATCAAAATTTTCACCATGGAGAATCCATAAGTAACTAACCACAAGTAGTCACAACTTTATATATTAGTGTAAAGAAACGACCAAAGATAATATCGAAATGTATTGCAAATAGAAAATACATTGGTATCATAAGAAAAACCAATCATGGTTGGAATTGTTTCCATTGCAGAAGGAATAGTATCAAATGAAATTTGTTTGCAAATGTTTATAGTTGTTGATAAAAATACTCTGTAGAATTTAAATATTATATTAGCCATATAATTGTACTTTCCATATTCAACAGAATATATACAAAGGAGGAATATACCTTACCTTTTCAATTTATATATATATAGAAAATACATTGGTATCATAAGGAAGACCAATCATGGTTGCAATTGTTTCCATTGCAGAAGGAATAATATCAAATGAAAGTTGTTTGCAAATGTTCGTAGCTGTCGATAAAGATAAGATACTCTGTAGAATTTAAATATCATATTAGGCCTATAACTATACTTTCCATATTCAATAGGATGTATACAAAGGAGGAAGATACCTTACCTTTACACCAATGAAGAAAAAATCTAGGTAGGATAGTACTGCCATAAGATCACCACGATGAAGATAGGCAGATGCATTCTTACCATAAATCTTTTCCAAAGCTTGCATGTACTGAACACAACATATCACTTTATCAGACCCAATTAACAAGGACTGATTATATTAGCTAACTGTTTGCATTATTTCTTATATAATTTGAAACATTCAAGATGCATGTTTACATAAAAATCAAAATATTGTCTCCAACCAAATAAACAGATTATTAGGTCATAATTACAACACTAATATCTCAATGATGCCATGATTGAAATACAAGTTTGGATTCAATACACACACATGTACCAACAATTATGTTTCATGACACATTATGCCAAAACTTAAGCAATGATGAACATTTTGAGATTGGAAGCTTTATGCTTCTTGCAATATTGTGATTCCAATCAAGCAAGAGCAACTATACTGGAACTCTATCCTAATTGATTATGGAAACTTTAAGCATGGATGGATGCTCCTACAATAACTTGTATATAAGGATTCTTATGCCACAAAGAAATGTGAATGTGTTATTTAATTAAAAGAAGGTGTAGTAGTGCTCCTTAAGAACACATGTTTCCTGCTCACATAGTAGTAGACTAAGCAGTCAAATTGCTGCATAGAGGGGTTTCCTTGTACCACAAACAAGGGGGTTTCTCATACATAAATATGATGTTTGGCTAGGCTATGACCTTAAAAATAAATTATCATTATATATATATATATATATATATATATATATATATATATATATATAATGTAGTTGTTAAATATATATATTTAACAACTACATGTAGGATTATGGTAGTTTCTCCTTATAAATTTGGGCAGTAATCACATTTAGAAAGGGTCATATTGTGGCATTTTGTTTGTTTTATACTAAGATATTGATGTCCTCCCCTATGTGCCCCTATTTTTTAATTGTGATTCATAAAAAATGTCTTATATACTATGTAACAACTTGCTATGACTAAAATCTATTTTTCCAACAACAACAAAAAATTAATGGAAGGCATTGAAAGCTTCCTTCAAACTTGATTGCCAAGAATCCAACCCCTATAAAGAGTTAGGGTACCATGTGACAGTTAATGGTGTGTGACGTACCAGTCTGAATTGACACCCATGATGGTTCCGCTACCCAAATTCCCCCCTTGTGGTGGCGTGCTAGTCAACGAGAGGAAAACATGTCACTCTGGGGAATGGAACACTTGGTAAAGGCAATTAGAAACCCCACTTTCACCAACATAGCAATATCCCATTGACTAAGAATAATGAAAGATAGAAACATTGACTAAGTAGTCAGAGCAAACATTAGAGATGTGACTGTCAGAAAAGATGTTGACTATCTTGAAATCGTTGCCAAAGAAACTATGTTGCAAGTCCTTTCCTATGTAACCTACCCTGGCTTGTTGATTCTTGTGTGCATTAATGAAATATAAGATGCATTTTCAGAAAGAAAAAAATGTCTTCTTTTGTTGATGCAAAGTGTGAATTACACTAGCAATACAGAAGAAAAAGGAGCTTGATAAAAAGGCATTTATCATTTCCACTAAGTTTAAATAACGGGAATCTTATTTTACCAAATAAATCCATCTAAACTTATGAAAATTCAAATTTAGTGACTTATAACGGGAATTTTATTGTACCAAATAAATCCATCTAAACTTATCAAAATTCAAATTTAGTTACACTATTTATTCTAATAAAATTACAAGTATTCTTTTTGGAAATGAGTAATGGCATTAACTTATGAAAAACTAGTTAGTATATATATCACTGCATACAAACTAGCCCTGAATTCTACATATTTATCAATTACCACTAGTTCTCATCATAAAGAATGTTTAGTTCCGAGAAAACTAAGTTATTTTAAACCAAATAAAGGAAACTTCCTGCATTTACCTATGAAATGCAAAATTTAACTAGTTTCTTGAGAAGTGAAATTATTATGATGTCAATTGTATTGTTTGGCCCAAGTCTTTGCACATTTACCTCAAAAGGCATTATCTGCACTAGTCCTAAATTCTGCATATTTATCTCCAATTCTCCTAACAATGAATGGATTTCACAAAAAAAAGTTCTTTTACACTAGTCTAAAGAAATCTACCAACATTTCACTATGAAATACAAAAATGAACTAGTTTGTCCAGAAGTGAAATTACTCTTTAATCTCAAGTGTTGTACTTGTTGATCCCAATTTACACATAAATAACTAAAAATTCATTTAAAAAATTAAAATTTATGTTAAGGGTAGTGATTAATTTAGGGATTTTTCATATTTACCAAAAAAGGGTTAATTATTTATAAAAAATCACATAAACTACCAAGTTCACATATTTTCTACCCTCCATTTTACCAATATGCATGAAACATTATGCTTAAACAATAGATGTCAACCCCTTCTCAATCCCACCAAATATGGATGGCCCCTTCGTCAACTAATTGGAACACCCCTACATGTTCCCTAGATAAATAGAATCCACTCCTTGGTTCTCCACTGCCCCTGTTTCTCTAAGGTTTGTTGAAAATATGGAAGTGATAATGAATTACCAATTCATGAATGTTCAATTCATCGTGTATGCGGATACACAGGAGATATGAAATATAAGTCAATAATTTTTTTTGGACATGAGTTACGAGATTCATCTGCTAATCATAGAATATTTCCAATAAGATTTCAAAGGGTGAACACCAAGTCTAGCACTAACACCCAGATCTTATTCTTATGTGGAATGTTATGAGCCAAAAGTTTGGTGCTCTTTTTTTTATCTAAAACCAAGATATATCAAATCTGAATCAAGGATATACCCGTCTACTTCCACTGTAATACGTGATCTATTAATCTTACACATCTACAACATTTGACCTATATATAGAGACTGAGAAAAATGCTAATTCACAAGGGATGCCCACTTGGAAGCAAAACAATGGATCTACTTCTATGCTTAATCCCAAATGTAGCTTCAGTAAGAAGCAATTTTTTATCTCTAGCCTCTTTTTGGATCAAAATACAGTTAAAAGTGGCTCTAGAATAATGATGAATGTGAGTTGTTCATATCCTTCAAGGAGTGAAACCCCAAACACTATAGGATTTATCTTGGCTTCACTTTTTTTTATGAGTTCATTTGAAGGAGTAATTAAAATTTAAAAGCTTACACATAGAATGTTCTTTGTGTATGTTGGGCAATACTTGTTTACTATCATGTGGGGAGAATGCTTCAAATCCTTAAGATTGGGCTATTCTCTTAAATAATTATAAATATTTTCTACACTTTTAGAATCCAAATAAGATTGTTGGGATTACCAAGGAAATATGTGGAAAATAGCAAGCCTCAATCAACACTCATAATCCATACACAATATTTCTTCATTAAGGTTTAAGTTAACTATCATATGCAAAGTCTCCAAAGCATTAGCATGGAGTCAAATAAACCCGTGGATTCCATCATATCGCTCGATATCTCCCAAATGGTTAGCCACATTTAATCTTTTGTTTTGAAGCTTAAAAGCACTAATATGAACCATAGCTCTATTTATATTATTTTCTCCATCTCAACTATTATTTTGACATTTTTCTATCCATATTTTCTGCATCTTCCCTATAAGGATTGTTTAGCAGAGGCACAACACTCTCTGTAACCATTTATACTTGCAAAAAAGAGGGAAATTTAGTAACTTCAAAAATTTTCACACTATAGAAACCTTAGCAATATCAAACCATTTTTATACAATGGAAACTCCATAGGTTTAAATATCAAATATGGGAATGGTTGCCACAGATATAGGCATTCCCGGTGAGTATGAGAATATGTCTGAATTCATTAATTGATTTCACAAATTTCTTAGCATCCTCTAGAACCACAAACTCCAAACAAATATGCAATAATGTTTAATTGATAAAAAATGCATCCACGGGGGTTCTTATACGAACACTTTTGTAGATCATTAAGCGTAGCAAAATAGAGAGAAACTACAACTCTAATTTTATCTTTGCTTCATTTGTAAAGTTTTTGGATGATGCTTGGTATGAACATTGAACACACTCAACAATCCCAACCTTGACATGAATGGTCTATGTTAACATCATGATCTATCTTAGTGATTTGGAGATGTTTATAGGCCAATTAAGAATCAAGACAAAGTTGGTAGAAAGAAAAGAACAACAAATACACAGGTGCAACTAGAATGTTACTTATAGACAGGCTAGTGTTCTTACTAAAAAATGAAGATTGTTTTGGTGTTGGTCAAAAATTTATTTTCTAGTTGCAAGTATTCAACCAAATGTAAAATTCCTAAAACTGCACAGTTGAGAGATTTCTCACAAGAGATGCACATTGACATTATGCTAAATTGTGTGATGTTTAAAGCTTGAAATTGGCTAAAGAACCTATTGTTGAGATCTTGTCCCATTGTGGAATTTCAAAACTCAAAGAGGTCCCATAAACAAATTCAAACAACATGATATAAATTCATCAATAGAGTCAATGGGAACTTATGATAATCACGATTTTAGATATGGTATCCACCCAAAGATAAGATTAAAAGGGATGGTATACATTCAATTTAAACCAAAACCAAGCCTAATCCTACTTCAACCTATTCAATTTAAATATAAACTAAGCATGGCACACTTCAACCCAATTGAAAAGCAAGACCAACCCTTTAGACCCATAGAATAATTCAACATAACCCACATCACCCATGGAAAATCAAACCCATGATAAACATATAGAATCATATTCTAGAAAAATCAAAACATAAGCATAATCCACATTGACAATTTAACAAAACATTGAAAAGAAGCATGCCAACATCAACAAAATTGATGAATCAAAACCACAACCCAACCGCTCATGTCCCATTTCATATAACCCCCCCCCCCCAAAAAAAAAAAATGGCTTATGTGTGGGGAATATTAGAGACCCATTTCATATAACCCCCCCAAAAAATGGCATACAAACCATTGTGTTATCTCCAAGGAAAATAGGATACAAATGACTGTAGAATGTGAGGTTATCTAGTTCATGAGAATTTTGTTGGATGTTGGAGTAAAGAAAGGAAATTCAATTGTGTTGCTATGTGACAATCAAAGTGTAACTTAGGTAGCCAAGAATGCTATGTGTCATGAAATGATGAACCCATTGAAGTTCAATTCAAATATTTGGGGAAAATGACGAAAAGCAGGGTGAAACTATAATTCTGCAAGATATTGAACAAGTGGAAAACATTCACCTAAGCACTAAGCAAAGAGAAGTTCCAAAAATTTAGAAAATTATTGAGAGTGAAGGAGAATGATTTTTCAGCAAGGGGGACTGTTGGAAATATTGGAATATGGGGAATATCAAAGACCCATTTCATATACCCCCTCCACAAAAAAAATGGCTTACAAACCATTGTGCTAGAATCTTGTTGGATGTTGGAGTAAGGTAAGGAAATTCAATTTTGTTGCTATGTGGCAATCAAAGTATAATTTAGCTAGATAAGAATGTTGTGTGTCATGAAACGATGAAGCCCGTTGAAGTTCAATTCCAATACTTACAAATGTAAGAAAGCAAGGTGAAACTATAATTCTACAATATATTTAACAAGTGGAAGACATATTCACCTAAGCATTGAGCAAAGAGAAGTTCCAAAATTTTAGAAAATTACTGAGAGTGAAGGAGAATGATTTTTCAATAGCACCTGGACTCTTGGAAATATCGAAATATGGGGAATATTAGAGACCCATTTCATATAACCCCCCAAAAAAATGTCTCCTATGTCGGAAATATTAGAGACGTTGAGGAACCTCTTCATTTTAGGAGAAATGGAAGCAAAGATTATAAGCAGGGGCTAAAAAAAATTGAATGAACAAATCCAATGCATGAATATTGAAAAAAAACAATATAATGTAGTTGGGAATATAAGGAATTATGCATACTATGCTCGTCTTATACATTGGCTTGGAACCCAATTTCTCAGTAGCCATGTTCAATGCAAGATCCCTTAGATAATGCTAAATTTTCATCACCAACTCCACAAGCTTCATAGGATGAATGAACACTAATCCCTATAGTAAAATCAATAAGTTATTCAATATAAAAAATAGGTTTGAGCTAGAAAACTATCCTTGTGTGACAACTAGTCGAAAATAAATGACCCTAGCTGAATACAAGAGCAAAAAAGAATAGTAGGCAGGTACATGTTCCATGGATCCTTCATTATATATATATAGAAGGGACTTAAGGGGATAAATTTAAATGGCGATGAGACCCATGTAATCAAACTACAAATACTAACCCTTTAAAACCATAGAATAACGCAACATAACCCACATCATGCATGGAAAATGAATCCCATGCTAAACATATAGGAGCCTATTCTAGAAAAATCAAAGCATAAGCATAATCCACATTGGCAATTTAACAAAACTGCGAATAGAAGCTTACCCACATCAACAAATTTGATGAATTGAAACTAGAACCCAACTGCTCATGACCCATTTCATATTAAACCCCCCAATAATGGCTTCCATTAGGGAAATATCAGAGACACCAAGGAACCTCTTCATTTTAGGAGAACTGGAAAGAAACACCAAAATCCCTCTCCCTTTTTCCACCTTTTTAGTACTTTTTGGTGTCGTCAACACTTTTGCTATGGCCATGGTAGTGCGGATTGACTATTGAGATGTGGAAGCCTCCATTTTCATCTTTCTTTCTCTGTAAGCCATCACCACTAGATGATCACCCCAACAACACAATGTTAAATATACCAATGATCGTATTCATATACAAATGGAAGACTGAAACCCTAAATAGTTTATGCCAAAGAAGAAAATAGAGAATTCGCAATAAAATTAAGTGAAACGAACCTAGAGATTTCTATATTTAATGTGTTTTCTATCTTTAATGTGTTTGCAAGGAATCTATGCAACTCTTCATTTCAAGAGAAATGGAGACAAATGCCATAAGCCCTCTCCCCTTCCCCACCTTCGTAGTACCTTTTCCCATGGTAAACTCTTTCTCTACAACCATGGCAGTGTGGCTTGGTTGTTGATCTTTGGAAGTTTCTGTTACCAAAATTGCTTACTCTATACGTGATCACCATGAATAGTTTACTGGATGATCACCCAAACCCACAAATTTAGTCCTAAGACTATGAACAAAGGTAGGACCAGTAACAAAGGAACACATAATAGCTAACCAAACAAACCTATTTCCATTTTTTACTAAACAAAATCCCTCTTTCGTCGCCTTTAAGATGAAAAGTCAAAGAGTATAATAAAAAACAAAAAATTCAGGTGAGTAACAACAGAACATGGATTTTGTCTAAAATAAATGTCTTAAAACACCCCCACATGTAGTAGTGTGATCTTATGGAACCTATATGTGTATCATGGACATAGATGCAACACCGAGGGTGGTTCCTTAAGTTTTTGAATCAATATTGTGGG
Source organism: Larix kaempferi (assembly GCA_027924585.1). NCBI lineage: Eukaryota > Viridiplantae > Streptophyta > Pinopsida > Pinales > Pinaceae > Larix > Larix kaempferi. Next base: position 3,187,831 of record BSBM01000886.1, read on the forward strand.
ATATTCTTGGAAGCTTTTTCCCGGCTAATTCCACGAGTGCTATCTTTCTCATTCATCTCGACAACATTTTGGTTGGTATGGTTTATCATTCAGGCCAACTAATTAATGTTCGAATAATTCTAAATTCCATCAAAATTATATTCTTGGATCCCATCCTTTGGGCCTTTACAAGTTCAATAGGACAACACTAAGGTATGAGTTCTATTACAAGTAATTCATAACATATGGCATCTATACACACCACTTCTTCCTGGTCTTCTCCATAGTGTTCATTTAGATCTTCTTACATCTAATCCTTTGTTTCAAATCTTCCTCTAACTTGTGGTTGAGTGTCTGTTGAATTTTTCCAAAATACACACTACAAAACAAATGCAAAATCAATGAATGAAAACAACATAAAATCAACAAATATTCCTCTTACTCGTGGTTAAGTGTCTGTTGAATTTTTCCAAAATACACACTACAAAACAAATGCAAAATCAATGAATGAAAACAACATAAAATCAAGAAGTAAAAACTTAAAAGCAGGCTAAACTACAAAATTTCCATACTTTTTATGGAATGAATAAATGCAATACATACATTATATTAATTCCAATGTTCTAGAATCTATTGTGATGTGACTAGTTGTTTTATTTTGATTGAAGTTTTACATTTTTTAGATAATTCCAATATTCTATTAAGGGGTGAATCCATGAAAATGGGTAACAGTTTTTAATGGAAAGTGGTGATGAATTTTGGTATTTTGCATATTATTTAGATTGAAGCTATCAAAACTCGTATAAGCCTTGTGAATTTTGATGTGCAGTTAAAAAGAAATTGTAGGGAATTGTGTTGTCTTTAGAACTATATTTCTCTAAAAAAAAAAATATTAGTGTCATTTAATGTGCCAAATTTTCATTTAATTAAATGTGTGTCCTTACAAATTTATGGATAACTTAACAAGTGAGTTTTGGTCCTGTCAAATAATTCAACATTCAATATATAATTTTCAAAAAATATATATAGGAGGATGATCTACATAAAGTGTAATAGGTCTTACATTTTTTTAATTATTTAACAAAGTCGACCCATTAATATTTGAATCACGTTGTATACATCTATGTGTTCCCATCAACCTTTGTCCAACTGTTTACACAAATTAAAAAACCAGAAATACCTTTTGAAGAGGAAAGATCCATGGTGATCCCACATATTTTTTATAATTTTTTAGTTGTGTATTTTTTATGGTATTGATTTTTCTCTAGGCTCCTTTGAAACTATGGGACTTTTTTTAAGTATGATTTTAACATAAATTAAGTAAGAAATATAATATAAAATTGAAAGACAAAAAAATGCTATGTCATACAAGAGAGGATTCATCGAGGAATCCATTGGCATTAACTTCGGCGCCTAAGATGAAATATACGAATGGGTTTCACCCTTTGCAAATTGCATCCACAGAAAATGCTATAGCGAGAGGGTTGAATTTATGTAAATTATGTGCTCGATCAAGCTATATATCTTGATTGAGCAATTTGAATGAATTCTGAAATAGCTCAATTAAGGGTTAGGTCAACCTTGATACATGGTTTGTATCATTTGACAAATATCTCAATCAAACACTTTACTTGATTGAGCTCCTATAAACTCCAAAAAGTGGGTTGTCAAAGTAGTTTCTATAAGAAAAACCTAATCACTAGCATATACGAAAAGGGCTATAAAAAACTTAAAAACCAAAATAAAAAGTCATATGGGCCTAAGTGAGAGAACATAGTGTTAGAAAAATAGGATCCCAGAGCAATAACATAAAATAAAATGAGGAAATAAAACACATAAGAACATAATACAAGAGAGACACCAATATACGTGGCTCACCAAATATGGGCTACGTCCATAGAGAAACAACTAGTCATTTTTATTATATCATCTAGCAAATGAAGGGTTACAACTCATAGCACATCCGCTACAACTTCCCCTTCACTCTCTCATAGTCTCTCTCTCATACACACCGATCTTTCACAATACTACACAACCACAATATAATTCCCTCATACATATAGAGGGTTGCCTTCTAGGGAAAAAACCCTAGCATAAATTCTACCATCAGATTGTGACCTCATGATGAATAGTTCAAATTGACTAGGAAATTACAACATTTTACAAGGGAATTTTTTGCCACATTTCAATGGACGAAAATGAAATTCAAACATGGTTGAAACAATTCTACGACTTAGGAAGATAATCAGGCTCCACAACCATTACACAAAATTAAGAATAAATTCTAAATGTTGCTAGCAATAATAGATACAGACACATTGACTCCTCAATAGCTACTAAAGTCGACTGACCTGGGACCCAACTTCACTCCTTCTTAGGATGTTAACCTAGCTTCATTCCTTAGCCTTGTTTCCTTGATTGAACTTGATTATGGTATGTAACTCATTTGAACTACTTTAATTGAATGTTCCTTTAATTCATTTTGTGTCTCATGGTATCACATAGTATTTTTCTTCGTTTGTAAGAAATGCCTGCCACTCGGGGCCATTGCATTTCCACCATTGGCTTGAGAAACCGCAACCTAGGGGCATCTAAGCCATTAAAATCACCCGAGGATTGTACCCAGCCTGGGCCACACCAACTTTCAACTATGCTGGATTTTTTGGGTGTCTCCTCCCAACTAACTCACCCAAAGGAGATTTGAACTTGGGTCGCCCTTGGCGAATACCTGTCCGTTGACCAAGTGAGCTAACAAAAATTGACTCATGATATCACATAGTCAATAGCGATTGCATCATTAAATTGGTTTTCTTAACATTTTGTTTTACTTTCATACGTCATATTGCCTACATCATAACCGATAATTCTCCTATACACTATGAAATTGATGTGAATCTTACCTATTCAAATTGATATATAACTATGTCATTGTTATTTAAAGTTTTTATATAGTATAATTTGTCAACTTACAATTGAATTATCAAAAAAATTGACACTTTCTCCAACCCTGCGAATGAGGTGCATCATAATCCAACACGCCCTAAACTTGGATTAAAATATTTCTATCATTCATGAATTTTTCCAATGTCACTTAACATATTGAAAGGCTGTATAACTAAGATCCTAGATGAGGTGACACAAAGTTAATTTGAGAAAAGCATTACATCGTACGAGGTTTGGACTTCTACCAAATAACATTTTTGCACATAATTTTGAGTATAGACCGATTTGACATTTCAATGCCTATGGAAATTTTCCATATAAATTTTTGGGATTATGAACTTAACACTGCTATAGGAATTCAATTATGAAGTCCACTAGTATGAAAGCATGAATTAAATTCCCTTCTCCAGGAAAGCAATCAGAACTTCACGGGTTAATAAAAAAGACATAGTTCATCGAAACTTAGAACATAATCACTCGTTAAAACTTGGCATTCTCATTTATGCATAGCAAGAAATTGTTTGTCAACTAGAGTTTGGATATGAAATATACAATAGGTCTTTGGCTATATAACATTCTTCGAAAGGCATAAAGTTACCAAGGACATTTGGATACTTAATTAATATCAACAGCATGGACGTTGTCTTATTATCCATGAAAACGGTTGAATATATAAACTTTGTAGACACACCAAATAATGATGAAATCATCTTCGTAAATGTATGTGGTTCAAGGAAATGCTGATTAATAGGAGAAGAATGTTGGGTTATGGTTCTATGATATATTAGATAATCTATCTTTTGAATTTTTTGAAAATGTAGTTCGGATACACATATCCCCACCTTAAGGATTTTCTCTGTGACATGTTGTTCTTCATGGAAGATATATGGAACATTTGTAAAAGGAAGTCATCTATTGAGTGGAAGTAGAAATATTATTAAAAGAATATGAAATATTATTCTTGAGGTTAGTTTAGGCAATGATTTTATCTATAGATTTTGTGATGAAAAGAATGATGAATATCTTTATCATTTTGCAATTACCTAGTGACATAAAGTCCTAATTTCTTTAAAGAATTGTGCCACCTCAAATTACTTTAAAGGTTCACCTTGCCTTGCCCTATAGATTTTGTGATGAAACGAATGATGAATATCTTTATCGTTTTGCAATTATCTAGTGACATGAAGTCCTAATTTCTTTAAAGAATCGTGCCAACTCAAATTACTTTAAAGGTTCACCTTGCCTTGTTGGTGAGGGCCTTGATGGAGGTTAAAGGAATTTTTATCAATTCTTTAGAATTAATTTTATTGAAATTTACGAGGACATATTCAAATCATATGGTATGAGCTCCTTGTAACACCCCTAGTTTGACCCCGTAATTGTAAAATGTATATATATTTTTATGTAAAGGCTGGAAGCCAAAAAAAAAAGGTCAGGATGACCACAAAATTGTAATTATGTACATTTTTAATGTTAATATAAAATATCTGACGACTACATAGGAATAAGGATGAATATGAGATGGGGGGCTATGACTTAACAAAAGGGGAAGTGCTAGGGGGCTAAGGGGAAATATGAACATGGTGGGTTTAGATCCTTAACCTTAGCCTTAGGCATTAATCCAAATTCCTAAACCTTGATTACGGGTTATGTCTTGGCCAAGCCACATGGAAGCCAAAAGCTATTCATGTAAAAGAATGAGAGGTTAGTTGGTGAGGAATCTCCCCTATTCACTTAGGAATGCATGTCTTCCATGGAGGGTGGTTTTGAATTCATGAGAAATTGTTGGGACTGAAACCTGAGAGTGGTATTGAAAGACTAGAGACACCATATGCAAATTACCCATGCCTTAACCCTGTGAGAAACTAGTGCGTTATAGGATCCTGTCCTGCAATTGCGTGCCCTAGAGTCCCAATTCAGATACTTCCTGTCGAACTTGTATTGGAAAACCTATAGGAAATGGAAGGATTCCCAAGGGACTGTTAGCTCAGAGAAGGGGGATTGTTCCTGGCATTGTGTAGGTTGAAGGGAAAAGAGAATCGAGGACTGGGACAACTATGTAACGGGTTATGCACCATGTGGTAGCTTGAGGATTGAGTTGTAGAAGTATGAGTGGTGTATAGTTGGGAAGAACACTTAGTCCTTGTTGGCTGACAACCCCAGCTTGGGGGTGGTTCTGTCAAATAAAAATATGGCTTGAAAAAACCTACGATTGGGAGGAATGTCCTTCACGTGCAAAAAATTGACAATATTAAAGATACGTATATACTTGTGTATGAATTTCTTAACTGTCTAATGTTTTTTTTGTTAAATACCATTACGTGTTTGATGGAATGCATAGGATTGCTTGGAAATATTTACATAAATGTTTCTTGCTTGAATTTCCTATATCTTGCTATGTATGCTTACATTGATTTTGGGAAACCATTATAACTTTATTTATGTTGTGTAAATTGTTTTGCTTTTTGTTGTGAAACAAATGAATGATTGTAGATGTTTCATGAATTGCCTGTAATATTTTGTATGAAATTGTGTGTATTTGGGATACCATAATATGTATAAATTCCATTGTGTTAATTTGTATGAAAACCATGGTTAGAATTGGATATAAAGGAAAAAAATGGGTATCAAAGGTATCAAACAAGATACAACATAGTACACAGTTGTCTCTATGAATGGCATAGCCAGCAAGGGAAGTGACAAAGTGGTATCAGAGAAACAGTTTCAAAATTGGGACCTTTGGGTTGGAAACTAGTTTTTATAAGTAGATTGGTGGGTTGCATCGGAAATGTTTGAAAAAATTTCCCTTATAGAGAATCTTCAAATGGAAGGATCGTTGTTATTTCCTATTGTCTAGGTGTGAAGTGCGGGCACACATATGTTGAAGGGAGGATGCCAAGTGGCATCTTGGGAGAAATCTTGAGATTTTTTGGTTCGATGGTGTATCTAAACACATACAATGGAGTCCCTGTCATGGTGCCAAGTGGAAGATCCTGATTACTTATCAAAGTTTTGCATTGGAGGTAAAATTTTGGTTCGATGGTGTATTAGAATCCATACAACAAAGCCCACCATGGTGACAACTGGTAGAATCCAAGTGGCTGTTAGGGATTGAAATCGAAGTTACTTTTAGGTAAATAAAAAGAAGGTCTGACGGGAAGGTCCAATGAGAAGTATAGTGGAGCCCCCTCGTGGTGACAAGTGGTAGAAACCAATTGGATCTCGGGGATGAAATCGTAGTTATTTTTAGGTGACACAAACAAAAGGTATGATGAGAAGTCCCAAAAAGGACATGTGTCAGCAGATTGGAGCTTTTCAGTTGGAGTTATTTTATACAAAAAAAAACAAAAGATCCAATGGGAAGTCCTGAAAAGGACACATGTCAGCACATCAAATCTTTTTAATTGGAGTTATTTTAGGTGACATGAAAAAAAGGTCCAATGAGAAGTCCCGAAAAGGACATGTGTCAGCACATCAGAGCTTTTTAGTAAGAGTTCTTTTATGAGAGATGAACAAAAGGTCCGACATGAAGCCCTAAAAGGGACACACATTAGCATGTCAACATTAAGTAGTGGACCCTGAGCGGACATGTGTCTAAGAATTATAGTAGATTATCAGTGTACACAACAAGGAAACACTTGTGAAGGGCCGATAATCGAGGTCCAATATCCAATCATAGTTGAGCAGGGATTCATAGTTGAGCAGGGATTGGTTTGTGAGTTTTTAGATGTGCCAATATCAATGGTGGATATCCATAATGTATCCACCACTTGCACAAGTGTCAACGATACTAAGGTTAGATATTGGGAGGAAACCACCTAGCTACATGTCAGTTTCTAACTAGAAAAGTTTCCTACAAGAAATTTTTAGAAACTACTTTCCATCGATCCATTACTTCTTTTTCCACATGAGCATGACGTGCACCAGCCATGTAGACAGATCAAATCGGGATGATTGGAACCATTCGTGTCGATTGGAAGTGATCGAGTGTTATAACAATGGGTGCGCCATAGATGACCCAGATTAAGCGGGCATGTTTCCATAAGGAAATATTTAACCTGATAAAAGTGATTCAAGAATTGTGAGAGGCGTCTATGCCATGAATGGACAATATGCATTTGCGTCGATTGGATTAGGTGATCTAACTGTTCCCACCGATAAAAGTAATATGGACAGTCGGGGTAGAAAATGAAGCTGTAAGAAAGCCAGAAAGGGTTTCCAATGATCTATCTTTGGCGATTAAAGTAGAGATATGATAGTGATACTAGGCAGGTTGTGATGACCGGGAAGAAACAAGATATGACTTGGCCTCGTATGATGATGGTGCATTGGGAATTTATGCCACTGTAGCAGCCTCATGTCACACCATGTTGACAATTTTGCCACATCAACATAAATTAAAAGGTTAGTTTGGTGTTGTGAAGATGAACAAAAGTAAACAAGGAGGAGGTGCATGTAAATCCTATTGATAGAAATGTCAATTAAGTGGAATTTAGAATATATATATATATATGGAAAATTTTATTTGAATTCTTTAATTAAATATTTTCTAATAAATGTTATAATATGAGCACATTGCAGATATAGCTTGGTATTAGAATTAGTTATAGAATATGTTATAGAGAAAGTACAGAAGAGTAAGAATGGAAGAAGGGAATTTTCCCTATAGTCATGAAGATGATGTTATAGGTCAACACACTAGTATGGGAAATTCAACAACATAATCAAATGGGCACAAAGTAAATGTAAATCCACTAGAGTTTGTGGAGACTGTAAGAAGTTTGAGGATGGATATACAGAGATGTAGAGAAGACAGCGAGAGGATGTTGAGGTCCCAGGAACAAAAAAATCAACTGAACAACCAATGGATGGAAATCCTAAAGATGTTGTGGAGGAAAAGAGAAGTGGGCTCAGCCCCAGTTCAAGAAAAAGAAGAAAGAGAAGGCTTAAGGAAAAGATCACATGAGATATCTAAGCACTCTAAATGTGTTACCAGGAGTCATAAGTAGCACTAGTCACCTCACTATGTAGCCAGGAAGCTTTATATGCTTGAAGGGACAAATAGTAGTTCATATATGTCTCTAGTAAGACATCATAAAATAAGGCATGTGGAAGACATGTTACAAGGGGAGCTTAGAAAAATTAAACCTCCTTCTTTTGATGGTGAGAACAAGAAGGAAGAATATGTTGAAGCTTGGTTGTTGGGAATGAGGAAATATTTCCAATTATATAATTACTCCTCTAATCAAGAAGCTATAATCGCCATTTACCACTTATAGGGCAAGGAATCCATTTGGTGGGACCAGTTGGTTCAGGTGAAGCATATTAGTGAAAAAAGGATTTCATGGAGGAAATTCAAGAAGTACTTCCGAAAAAAGTATTTATCATAACATTATTATGACAAGAAGATGGAAGAGTTATTTGAATTAAAGTTTAGAAACATGAGCATGGATGAGTATGAAAAGAAGTTTTTAGAGCTACTAAGATATGTTGGGTTTATCAAGGGGGGAAGGTAAAGTTACAAAGATTTTTAAGTTGTTTATCTTCACTTTGCATGGATGAAATTTAGTATGATGAACCCAAGAACCTTGAAGAAACAATTCAGAATGCCAAGCATATGTATGATCAGAACAAAGGAAGGGGATATTTTCAAAAGTATTGGAGATATTAGAGGAATGATAAGCAAGATGAAAGGAAGAAAAATGAAAAATGGGGAAATGAATTCCAAGGCCTATTTATATAAGATAAATTTCATCTTTGCAATTGAAGAGATGCTTCAAAAAAGGATGCTAGATGTATGCAACTCATGTACAATAAATAGAGAAGTGTACAATCCCAAATTTAGATGATTTTCCAATATTACAAAGATTTTGCAAATGTATTTGAAGAAGTACCAGGACTACCTTTGGAAAGAGATATTGATTTATCTATTGATTTGATGCATGTGGTTGCTCCAATTTATGAAGTTCCATATAGAATGAGTACACCTGAGTTAAAAGAATTACAGATGCAGTTGGAAGAATTGTTGAAGAAAAGTTATATACACTCAAATGTGTCTCCCTGGGGAGCACCAATTCTATTTGTAAAGAAAAAGGATGGAACTCTGAGGTTGTGTATTGACTTCAGACATTTGAACAAGGTTACTATGAGGAATAACTACCCTGTTCCTAGAATTGATGACTTGTTCGATCAACTAAGAGGATAAAAGATAGATTTGAGATTTAGTTTCCATCAAGTGAGGATAAAAGATGAATACATTAGCAAGACAACATTCAAGACCGGGTATGGTCATTATGAGTTTTCAGTGGTGCCATTTAGGTTAACAAATGCACCAACTACATTTATGTTCCTAATTGGGATACTCAAAGAATATCCAGATAAGTTTTTCATCGTATTTTTGGATGACATTCTTATTTATTCAAATTCAAAATAAGAGCATGAGGATCACCTAAGGTTGGTATTACAAATGTTAAGAGAACATCAGATTTATGCTAAGTTGATTAAATGTTATTTCTATCAAATACAAATATAGTAGTTAGGGTGTATAATATCCGAGGAAGGAATACCGGTAGGTCTAGATAAGATAGAAGCTATCATGGGATGGCCTACACCTAGAAGTGTATCCAAAATTAGATCTTTTATGTGATTGGATGGGTATTATAAGAGATTCATTAAAGGATTTTCAATGGTATCACATCCAATTACATCGTTGCAGAAGAAATGAATTAAGTTTCAGTGGACACCATAGCGTGAAGAAAGTTTTCAAAAGTTAAATAGGTTGCTAACTACTACACCAATTCTCTGAATTATTGATCCAAACAAAATTTGTGTAGTATGTACAAATGCTTGTCAAGAAGGAATTGGTGGAGTTCTTCTACAAAATGGACATGTGATCTATTATGAATCTAGAAAGCTTAAAGAGCATGAGAAGAAGTATGTCACGTGTGACTTAGAACTTGTTGCTATTGTGCATGCATTAAATATGTGGAAGCATTATCTCATGGGCAGTAAATTTGAGTTGAGAACTGATCATAGTGGGATGAAGTATTTGTTTGAAAAGAAAAATATGAATGCAAGACAAAATAGATGGTTGAAATTTTTGTGCAAGTTTGATTTTGATATCAAACATATTAAAGGAAAGGAGAATAAGGTTGCTGATGCAGTTAACAAAAGATTTCATGACATGCATGTTTCATTCATTAGTATGTGTAAGTCATATCTAAAAACCATAATTTTAGATGTTATCATTTCAAGCGAACATTATCTTCAGATAAAACAAGAATTACAATAGGAAGTTGTACAATAGAAATATGAAGGTTACAGGTTGGAAGATGATGGAATACTTATGTATAGAAGTAGAGTTTATCTTCCTAATTTACGGGAATCAAGGAAATTGGTAATGAAGGAGATGAATAAAGTCCATATGAACAACATCTTGGATACAAAAGGACAATTGCAGTAGTAAAAAGGCAATATATTTGTCCAAGAATGAAGAAAAATATTACCGAATATATAGAAAGATGCATGGTATGTCAAATATTAAATTTTGAACATAAACATCTAGTAGGATTGCTTCAATTATTGCCAATATCCGAGTGGAAAATACTTGAGTGGAAATGGGATGTTGTGAGAATTGAATTCATCACTAAGTTGCCTTAGGCAAGAAAGCAACATGATTCCATCATGGTGGTGGTGGACAAGTTAACAAAAATTGCTCACTTTATACTAGTCGAATTGACTCATAAAGCAACTGATATAACATATATTTGTATGAAAGAGATTGTCAGGTTGCATGGGATACCCAAGGAAATAGTTTCTGAAGGAGATCCAAAATTCACTTCTAATTTTTGGAAAGGATTATTGAATGGATTTGGAACAGATTTGAATCTAATCACAACATATCATCCATAGGAAGATGGGAAAATTGAGAGAGTCAATCAAGTTATTGAAGATATGCTATGAATGTGTCTGATGGATCAGCCATAAAAATGGGAAGACTACCTGTATTTGGTAGAGTTTCCATATAATAATGGATGTCATGCCTCTTTGAAGATGATTCCATTTGAAGCCTTGTATGGAAAGAAGTGTAACACTCCAATCCGCTAGGATAATCCAGTTTCCAGAGTAATAATTGGGCCAGAATTACTGCGGGAAATGGAGCGACAAACAATGAAAATCAGGTAAAAATTGAAAATAATACAGGACATATAGAAGATTTATGCAGATAGAGGAAGAATGTTAATAGAATTCAATGGTGGGGATCATGTATATTTGAAATTTAGGCCAAAGAAAAGTTCCCTGAAATTGGGAATTTGTCCGAATATTGTAGTCTGATTTTGTGGGCCATTTGAAATTTTGGATAAGATAGGCTTTGTAGTTTATGAATTAGCATTTCCTGCTTGTCTGAATGTGCATAATGTATTTCACGTGTCTTTATTAAATAAATATGTGCTTGATCCTAACCACATGATTGATTGGGCTATGATTCAGGTGGAACCAGAAGGAGATATTCTAGTGCAACTACTTTGTATCCTCGATCGGAAAATCATGTTGCTGAAGAACATGGTCATCATATAGCTAAAGGTCCAATGGATCCACTACAATCCTAAAAAAGTGATGTGGGAGCTAGAGGATGCAATGTGAGAGGCATACCCATAGTTATTTTGAAGTTTTGTTGAAGATTTTGTAATGTATAAAGTGATGGAAGGCACAAAGGAAAGTGCATAAAATAAGGGGGAGGGGAATGTAACACCCATAGTTTGACCCCATACTTGTAAACTATATATATTTTTGATGTAAAGGATGGAAGCCAAGGAAAAATGGTCAGGATGACTAAACACTATAATTATGTAGAATCATGTTTAATGTTAATATAAAATCTCTAATGGCTGCAGAGGAAGAGGGACGAAGATGAGACGGGGGGCTATGATTCCACAAGAGGGGAAGTGCTAGGGGTCTAAGGGGAAAGGTGACCATGGTGGGCTTAGCTCCTTAACCTTATCTTTAGTTATTAATCCAAATTCCTAAACCTTTATTATGGGTAATGTCTTGGTCAAGCCACATGGTGGGAGAAAACCATGCATGTAAAAGAGTGAGAGCTTAGTTGGTGAGGAATCTCCTTGATTCGTTTACGAATCCATGTCTTCCATGGAGGGTGGTTCATACTTCATAACAAATCATTGATATTGAAACGTGAGAGTGGTATTAGTAGACCAAAGACACCATATTCAAACTGTCCATGCCTTAACCATGTGAGAAACTAGTGCGTGATAAGATCATGTCCCATAGTTGCATGCCCTGGAGTCCCAATTCAGGGGCTTCCTATCCAATTTACACTAGAGCATCAGTATGGAACTAGAGGTTTCCCAAGGGACTGTTAGCTCAAAGAAAGGTGCTTGTTCCTAGCATTGTGTAGGTTTATGGGGAAGGAAAATTGATGACTAGGATAGTTGTGTAAGGGGTTCTGCACCAAGGGGTAGCTTAAGAGTTGAGTTATGCAGAATTCTGAGTGGTGTATAGTTGGGAAGAACACTTATCCCTTATGTACTAGTATCCCTAACTGAGGGGTGGCTCTTTCAAAGAAATATACGGATCGACAAAACCTATGGCTGGGAGGAATGTCTTTCACTTGAATCCAATTGGAGAGTATTAAAGATAAGTATCTAAGTGTGTATGAATCGCCATGGATTATATGTCTCATATGTTTGTTGTTAAATACTATTACATGTTTGTTGGAATGCATGGGATTGATTGGAAATATTTACATAAATGTTTCCTGCTTGAATTACCTGTATATTGCTATGAATGTTTATGTTAATTTCAGAAAAACCATTATAATTGTATTTCTATTGTGTAGATTGTGTTGTTTTTTGATGTGAAATGAATGAATGACTATAGATGTTGCATGAATTTCCTATAATATTTTGTATTAAATTATATGTATTTGGGTGACGATACTACATCTAAATTTTGTTATGTTAATTTGTATAAAATCCATGATTAGAATTGGATATAAAGGAGAGAATGGGTATCAGAGGTATCAAATAAGATACAACAAAGTACTCTGTGGTCTTTATGGATGACAAAGGTGGCTGAAAGAGAGACACTCCTCAAGCTTCACTTTGTAACTATTTTAAAAATATCACCATGGGCTAACTCACGACCATTATACCTGAGTTTGGAAAAGGTGCAAAGAATGCACATTACCTAGAAAAGATTCAAGTTTTTTCTCATGGCAACCCTTGTAAAGATCAAACTTTGGTATTCATGCGAGCTTGAGCTTTGAACTAATGATATAAAATTTGAATAAGACATGTGATATAAGTTTCTTAGGGATGCAAAAAGGTAAGAATAATCCCATGTGTAGAGATAAGAATGAACCCATATGCAACACACAAAATAATCCAACGCGCGGCACAAAGGACCAATCCAAAAATGGTGAAAGGAATTCAAAGGCCTAGTTCGGGATGGTGTGATTGAGGCCAGGGGTGCATTTTGACATGTGGTGGATGATGGCGTCAATGCATTAAGGAGGGGAGTGTATGTTGAATTGGTTGAATCGTGGCCGTGTTCGATTTGGGAGGCTTGAAGCCTCGACCGACCACCTTTTCATATGCCTCTACATTGATTATGGAACAAGGTGCATTTAGTCTACGCAGTTGGCATGGAGTTTTAGGACGAATGCTTGAGGGTTTATTCATTTGTGCGGGTGAAGGGTTGAAGCATTTGGTGATTTTGTTTTGTGGGCATTTGCTTTTTGTAGTGTGTTTTTTTTTAAGTTCCAATGGGATTTAAGCCTGGGCAGGCCACCTTCTTGAATGCTTGTGCACTGATGAGGGAACAATGGGCGTTTACTGTTGCACGATTGTGTTAGATTTTTGAGTTAGGGGCTTGAGGCTTTCGAAGATATCATGGGGCTTGATCATTTCTATCAGTGGAGGGTTGCAGTTTTTGTGGATTTGCCTTGGAGCCATTGGTTATTTTACAATGGGCATTTCCTCTATGCGGTGTTTTTGTTGTTGGGTTCAAGCCACCTTATCGAATGCTTTTGTAGTTATTAGATAACAATGGGAATATTATGTGTGGTTGTATTGGGGTTTGGTGCCGGTAGAAGTTTCTAGTGTTTCACGTCTATGGTTTTTTTCTTGCAGGAAATTGTAGAAGGGTTTCTGAGACACCATCAAGGATAGACGAGGGTTTGTGAAAAAGAGACCGTAAATTCGATGGTTTTTTTAAAATGGGTTTAGAATGGTGTTATGTTCTTCTTCAAGGGTGGAATTTATGCATGTTAACTGGACTGGCTCTTGAATGGAGTAGTATTTGCAAAGGGAAGATAAAATCTTGGATGGTTTTTTGTAGAGGTTGGTCAACAGTGCTAACGCAACCATCATAGGTAAGTCGACTGAATTTACTGCGTGAATTTTCGGTATGTTGTTTTCTTTATATGAGTGGGTGTTTATGTCCCGGTAGCATATTGATTTCTCCTTGTGCAAGTGGGTTTTTTCCATTGGTGTGACCTCTTTGCAAAAATTGTCCAATGTTGTCATTTTATTCCTTGCTTAGTTTTCGAATTAGAAATTGTGTTTTACTCTTGTTTTCGTTTTGAGGCTATATGGGCTTCAAGCCTCATGAGCTCTTGGAAACCCTGGTTTCAATGTGGAGCAACATTTAAAATATCTTGTCCTTGTTTGTTGCATTATGAATGCATAAACATTGCAATCTGTCATTTGTTAAGTTGGATCCTTGGCCTCAATTACATCACAACAAACTGTAGAGCAAGTTTTGGTTCTAGTGGAATACTATGATTAAATTCAATTGGCAATTTGTTTGTGATATTGTTCTTGAATATATTTGAATCAGTTTGTGGAACCTAGATGGCGAAAGCACAACTTGCATCTAGGTTGCGTCCTTCAGTTTTGTAACGCAAAGTAGAGCATATTTTATATATTTGTTAAGTTGTATACACAAATATTTCTTGTTACAAATGTTGCCAAGAAAATCCTAGGATTCCTCCTGCTATGTACTTAGGTAGGAAAAAAGATGTAGTGGTGAGACCAATGAGTAGGTTGACGTAAAATTACGTACATTTGCGATAATGATATGCCATCCAATTGCCGAAACAAATATTGGAAACTTGGTATGTCAGCTTACATTGTTTGGTGTCTTTAAACTATTTTTGTGGTTCTTTGACTATTTAGTGGTTGTTGTGGTTTTTTGACATATTTATAAGTAATGCAAAATGCCTTGATATTTATTGCAAGATCTACTTCTTCTTATAAGCTCTAGATAAACTACTTTCCTTTGTTGATTTCTTAAATGGTAACGAGGCTTCTAAACTTCCTAGTGGTTTCTATGCTACAAAGAAAACAATTAGCTGATGCAAATAGTTATTGTATGATAGACATTATTGTTCCTTTTATACTTAGTTTTTACTATGATTCTAAAGTAATGTTGGTAGATTGTTTTTCTATCGGAAGAAAGCAAAAAAAAAAGAGAGACACTCCATGAAAAAGACGCAAATCCCCAAGGGGAATGGAGTGTGGGTGTTGAGTAGCCTACGTGCATTCATTATTATGTATACAAGACTTATAGGTGGATGCCTTTTGTCCTTATAAATTCAGATCCAAAGGCTTACAAGTTTTATGAAACGAATAAGGATCGAGGTATGTTGCTTTAGGAGGTCCTAGATGGCCTAAATCTTCCAATTTTTGGCAACACTTCCTCTTACCCATTCATCAAAAGTGAAAAATCAGCCACCTGTTATGCACCGAATGTGCTAAATAAAGCGTTAAAAGCATTAAAAAAATGATCTTCTATACTTATAGAAATAATCGTTTCATGCAGCTAGAAGCTATATTTAATGGTTAGATCTACTTTGGAAAGATATATTGCTTTGAATATAACTTAAATCTAACTTTGAAAATACAAACTAGAAATATTAGCTTCAGATCTGAAATGATGCACTAATAGGAAACTAAAAAGCATAAAAGTAACCGAGAAAGAGTTTCAAAAGAAATGAAGGAGAGAGAGATAGAAAGGCATTGAAGCCTGGGAACATTTGGGCCATAGAGTCCGTTGGTGGAGAGCGGAGGTACTATGTTTTCCAAATGATCTTGAAGAGATGAAAGAATTGAACTAAAACAATCACTCCTTCAAGCGAGATCACTTGCACAACTTAAACAATACTACAACCAAAATCTCATATACGGTACAACCTATACCAAAGATTAGAATAGTAAGCATATAAACAAATAAGCATACAAAGCCTATTATTATTCTTGCTTATTCTTTCCTACTAATTAATAATAATCCTATGTAGGCCCAACTAACATTACAAGAAATCAGCATGAAACTAATACATATTACGTCATAAAATGACCATGATCATCCACACACATACTTTAACTAAACCATAGGTTTGCCTCCAAAGAATTTTTATTCCACAAAAGATTACATATTACAAAGCAGAGCTTAGACATCCTTCCAGTCCTCTAACCATGAGAAAAATAGAGGCTAGCACTTGCTTAAATAGAAAAAGATGAGAGGGAGGGTGCATTATCTTAGAGAGAGTTAAATCGAAGAGATGGAAGGCACGTTAGGAGAGATTTGGGGGATTGAGAGTGATTCAAGGGATTTAGGTTCCACCTCGGGTGAGGTTGGGTACCCTCCCTTCATGAAATGGCACATAGCCCACAAGAGATGCACCCCCTCCTTTATGAAATTTGCCCCTCTTTAGTGAGATCACAATCTAATCCTTGATTAAATATTTCGGATCCCTTCCAAATAAATCAAATTGCCACCACTGCAAGAGGATTGGGACATGTCCCAAACAAACTTCCTCAATCAGTGGGATTTTATTTTTCCTTTATTTTGTCTTTTTTGGCCATTTATTTGGTCTTTTCTACCTTTTGTGAGAGAAAATCAATTTTAGTGATAAATAATCACTATTTTCTTTCAAAAGTGGGTTTAGGGGTTAAGTGAGTGCTATGGGTTAGAAATGAGCACCCCCATTTCCAATTCCACCTCCTAACATGTGAGGAACCTGCAACAATTAATTAATGAAAATGCACGAGATAGCAAAAATATCAAAACTCAAAATTGATTTATTGATCGCGGGCCACTTCGAGGGGGCAAACTCCTTTGAGAAAGCTCAATACAAATAACTTCACAGTGGCTTCATTGGCCTCAACACACACTTATATACTAAGTCTATGCCCAATACTATGGGTCAATACCATGGAACATATAATACTACGGGACGGCTTACAAAGCATATGCGTCCAATACTATGGGTCAATACCATGGAACATATAATACTACAGGGCGACTTACAAAGCATATGCGTCCAATACTATGGGTCAATACCAGGGGCTAATACAAACTATGGATCAACAAATACTACAGGACGAATTACAAAGCATATGCATCCAACAACAATATACTAACAAAGTAAAGAGAAGGGTTGACATGGGTTCCTAACATCCCCTCTCCCTTAGAAAAAGCTTTGTCCTCAAAGCTTTAGATGTGGAAATTGATGTGGAATCTGAAGGAGTGGTTCCCCTGTAGCATCCCTGGGTTGCATTCCGTGCCACTAAATTAATACCTCTGTGATAGATTGAGAGAGAAGCTTACACCTTTTGAGTTTCAGGGAGGATTGCTTGGAAGGAAGTAGTTGAAGAAGAACCATATCACCTGCTTGAAAAGTGGGCTTAGAACGGTTTTGATTGGCTTGTTGTTTCATTTGAATTCTTTCCATGTGAAGATTGTCCTGCAAAATGAGAAGAATTTGATCGCGGTTTCGAAAACCCGAGTCAATTTCTTGAATTGGGGAACTACTGAGGGTGTATGGAAGAAGAAATGGCGGTTCCTGTCCATAGATTGCTTCATATGGTGTCATTTTAGATGTGGTATTGTACCACCGGAGCGCTTCAAGGAAATCCAATAGAAATAGTTGTCCAAATCTACGTAGGGATGGGAAAGGGTTCGAGCAATCCCAAAAGGAGTGTCGTTTCACCCTTGTTGACCTGACAAGTATCACATTCAGCCACCATCTGTTGAATTGGCATTTTTAGTCCCTACCAAAAGAAGTTACATTGTTCCCGGTCATACTTTTTGAGGAACCCAGAGTGCCCTACTGATGGAGAAGCATGGAGTTCATAGAAGACATAGCCCTGTTGAACAGATTGCAACCAATTTGGAGCAAGCATAGAAATAGATGAAAGAGAAACTGGGTCATTAAATGTGTGAGAAGGAGCATCTGCCACCATGTTTTCCTTACCCTTCTTGTAAGTGATCTCATAGGCATAACCCATGAGTTGGCTAAACCATTTCAGGTGTGCTAGGTAGGAGACCCGTTGTTCTAGGAAATTTTTCAGACTCTGGTGATTAGTCTTGATGCAAAAATAATTCCCTAATAGGTATGGTTTCCACTGCTGTGATGCATGCAAAATAGCCATCATTTCCTTCTCAGATGTAGATGCGCCTAAATTCTTACCAGAAAGATATCTTGAAGGCGGAAAGTCCACTGGTTCAGCTAAGACACCTGCATATCTATCCAAGGGAGTAGTGGAGACCGTTGATGGGTGCATCTGAATGGAATGGAGCTGAGCGATGACACCATGTGAATTCTTCTTAAGGATCTTTTCCAAGCGATGTGAACTAATGATGCGGAGAGACCCTGGTTGTAGGCCCGTAAATGTGTGTTGTTTCCCATTGATTGAAAACTGCATCCAAAGTTCAACAAAACCCCATAAGATGGGGTCAAGTGTGCATAACCATTGAGCGCCCAAAACCACATCACATCCTCCTAAGGACAAGGCAAACATGTCAGAGCGCAGATTATAATATTCCATAGAGATACTCACATTGAGACACTTCCCCTTGCAAGGTAAGGTTCCCCCATGGGAAATCATGACTTCAAAGTTGGAGCAAGGATGGACAAAATAATCAGCATGTTTAGCAATCCGAGGGTCAATGAAGTTATGAGTGCTACGAAAATCAATGAGTATTGTAAGAGGGATCTTCTTGAAGTAACCCCTGACCCGCATTATTTGTGGAGTGGTGAATTCGGCTAAAGCATGGAGAGATATCTCTGGGTGGTCATCCGGAGATAGAGGGTCAACAGGCGGCTGTTGAATGTCGACCTGATCATCTAGTGTATTTGGAGCTTCTGCACCAAGTTCAGAGGTAGGTAGAGAATCCACATCAAAGAGATAGAGTTGTTTCTCAACACATTTATGTCCCCGAGTGAATTTCTCATCATAATTATAACAAATCTTTTTTCTCTACGTGCCCGCATCTCTGCTTCAGACAAATGCTTGATAGGAGTTGTGCGAGGAGCTAGCATGATGGGAGGTCGTTGGGAAACCATATTTCTGAATGGAACAAAATTGGATTTGAAGTGTTGTTGGGTTGTGATCTTGTCCTCCGCCAACTTAGCCAACCCTAGGACTTCCATCATTGTATTGGGACAGAATATTTTAACCTCTGAGCAGATTTCATCCTTAAGACCACTGATAAAACAACTCCTGTATAATTCATTAGACAATCCTTCTATGTGATTGGTTAGTTTCTCAAATTCTATCTAATATTCTTTCACAGTGCCAATTTGGAGAAGTTTAGTGAGTGCTCCTCTAAAGTCATCAAAAGCACTAGGACCAAATAGTTGCAAAAGGAGTTGGAAAAAATCTATCCATTTTGGCTCGTCATGAGCCTTGATGTACCAATGATACCATTGAAGGGATTCCTGTTCCAAATGAACGGATGCAAGTGGAAAGTTTTGGACATCAAAAGTATTATGCAGACTGAAATATTGTTTTGCCCGGTATATCCATCCATTCATATCATTACCATTGAAGCAAGGAAAATCAAGCTTCAACCCACGAAAAATTGCTGGAAGAAGATAACCCAGTGTTCATGGCTGAATGCTGAAAATGGAGGCTAAGAAATTTTTCATCCAAATCTTGGAGTTTGGTTTTGAGGGATGCAAGTTCTTCCTCCATGATTTGTTCTCCTGTGTGGGTGACAACCATAACCAGAAGTTTTTTGTTTTTGAGTGAATGGGTAGAAAAAAAAAAAGCTTATTTAGTAAAGAGAAATTTGGATTTGGGAAAAACTCTGATGGGTAATTTGGGTTTGACTAGGTTTTGGACACTATCGAATGGACAGGGAAGAAGAAAATGAGCATTTCAGAAGCGGGGTGAAAGAATGGGAAAATTTGCCAGAGAGGGACAAAGAAGCAGAAATAGGGAATGAACACGATGGCAAAATTTGAAGGCGATTGGGTGAAAATCGAAGAAGATATGGCAAACCCTAAAAATAGACAAATGGGATTTCGAGCTTTGGGAAGTGGAATTTGAGATAGGTTCCTTAGGAATGAAATATGCAAAATGGGATTACAGGGGTGTCAGCAAAATTTCGAGAGAAACAGAGTTAAAATAAAGGAGATATGGCGAAAAAACAAAATTTTATACTTATTATTTTTTTTATTTTTAGAATGGATCTGAAACAGCAGGATCTGAAATGACTCAGAATGGATCGAAAACAGCTGGATCTGAAACGGATTTCAGAATGGATCTGAAAATGGTTGGATCTAAAACGATTGGATCTGAAATGGCTTTCGGAATGGATCTGAAACAGATGGATCTACAACGGTACGAAAGTGACCGGCAACAGTTCACCTGAAAATAGATATGGAC
This sequence comes from Larix kaempferi, assembly GCA_027924585.1. Taxonomy (NCBI): domain Eukaryota; kingdom Viridiplantae; phylum Streptophyta; class Pinopsida; order Pinales; family Pinaceae; genus Larix; species Larix kaempferi. The sequence continues at coordinate 3,208,449 of BSBM01000886.1, forward strand.
CCTAGGTATTCTCAACTTCCTAACGGTTTAGGGGATTCACTCGGCCACCAATGCTATCTGACGGCTTGCGTATTGGGGTAGTACCCCTCACTCCACGGCTCATTTAAAACTGATAACCGCTTTGCCACAAACGACAACTCTTGGTTTACCTCACGGGTGGAACTAGTCAATCAGGTAGGGGTCGTTGCCCTTTTCGCTGGCAAGTCCTCTCAATGGGACAACTTCTTCGGGGTTCCTGTGGTACTCCTCACAATGAGTTTTAGGGCTTATTCCCAAGTACTTCCCACAGTTAAGTGGATAGGGATTATTCCCAGATCCGAACCTGCAACAGATGAAAAAAAAATTTGGCAGAAATTCCACCCAACGAGCCCAAGAAAGTGCTTTGATATCATATGTGAGGAACCTGCAACAATTAATTAATGAAAATGCACGAGATAACAGAAATAATAGAACTCAAAATCGATTTATTGATCGCGGGCCACTTTCTAGGGGGAAACCTCCTTTGAGCAAGCTCAATACAAATAACTTCACGGTGGCTTCATTGGCCTCAACACACACTTATATACTAAGTCTATGCCCAACACTATGGGTCAATACCATGGAACATATAATACTACGGGACGACTTACAAAGCATATGTGTCCAATACTATAGGTCAATACCGGGGGCTAATCCAAACTATGGATCAAAAAATACTACGGGACGACTTACAAAGCATATGCGTCCAACAACAATATACTAACAAAGTAAAGAGAAGGGTTGACACGGGTTCCTAACATAATACCACTTTATGAATTTCTTTTATTTTTACATTAAATTCATTAAAAAATTCTTCACTTGGGAGGAAATGTTTTTTATTAGCGGAAAATTAAAATAAAGCTAGGGGGAACTTAGTGCATGTTCATAAGACTCAAAAATGATGACTAGCATGGTAATATACATTGACACATAGAATTTAATAAACTCCTAAGGTTTACCCACTAAGACAACTACTCCAGCTTTGGAGTATTGAGTGAAAAATTTGAAAATTATAAGTTGTTGAAGAGCAATAGATGATTAACAAGGAAAAAACACTCTAAAGTAGTGGATTGATGTCTAAGTCCTAGGAAAACCAAGTATTTTACATAATCCATCATGCTACGTCAACAATTACAGTTCCTTGTGGGCTATGAACATGCAAAAAATTGAAAAAGGGGCCAAAATTAGTCTACATGGACTTCTGAACACTAATTATGAACAAGATATGTGTTCACACTTCGACAAGTCACTAAAAATCCAACTATGTGAAACTTAGTGGGTAGCAGGCGCCAACCTTTAAAATCAAGATCCCAGTTCATTACCCTTCATCCTATAAAGTTGCAACCCTAAATTTCCCATTCATTCCTTTCATATTGGCAAGGCACGAACCATTCGTGTGTTTCCCTTAAGAAGATTGTGAATGCTTCAAAAATCCATGAAAAACTATTAAAAATTCAAAAATTATCGAGTTATGGAAGTTTTCAAACAATTTTGGATTAGTTGTAACTCTCTGAACTACTTGGAAACTATCTCCAATTATCTCCATCAAAATTAAAAGGAGATGAGATGGCCCAAGGAGGGGGATAATCATTACAATAAGATTATGCTAGAGGATTCACGCTTCACTACACCCATCCATACCCATTCATATTAGTAACCCCTGTTGTTGATCACCATCTCCTTGATTATTAAGGTCACTTCCCTCAAGTGATTTCATACTTGATTGCATTCAGAATATTGGAGTGGGATTGTTGGCATGCAAGAGGAGAGTGAACCGGTATTTGGATTTCGAAACGTCCCTAGCAGTGATTGAGGTAATATTTGTAGCGCCCTGTTTTTCTTAGACATTTGCTTGACTATGTTAAGTTATTAGTCGATGGAATTTGATCACAAATGACCCGAATTGATATTGTGTGTTTATACGCTAAAAACTTGAAACATTTATATTGCACGATAATCACAATTAATTTTGCTTATGCCAGAAATAAATGATCATAATGGATTTAACTATGATGACTAACCATTGATGATATGATGCATGAAAATGATAAATAATATGTACCACTATGGCACCCTTGATAAAACCTTGGTCAATTCTATTTGAAGAGCATGTGTACGACCATGGCACCCTTGATAGAACCTTGGTGAGTTCTATTTGAAGGGAATGTGTACGACCATAGAACCCTTGATAGAACTTTGGTAAAATTAAATTAAAATATATAATTTATAAAATATAAATGAGAAAAATAATTTAGAAAATGATAAATAATAAATAATGTACATGCTAAGAATAAATAATAAATTAATTGTGCATACCAAAAATAAAAATAATTTATTTTAAAATAGAACATGTGCATAACAAGGTAAACAATTAGTTAAAGAGTGGTAACTCAAACACACCCTTAATTAAGGAGAATATAATAAGAAAATCAATTAAAGGAATATTAAGACTCAAGTGCACACACACACACATGCATGAACATGCAACAAAAACCTAAGAAACTCTATAAAAGAAAGGAAATGAAATGATTGAGGATCATCTTTTGGGTCTTGGATCTTTTATATTTTTCCTCCTACACAATGGGAGAGGATTGTTACAGTGACTATTGGAGATTTTGGTCCTTGGAAGTGGTTAATGTTGGGAGGCTTGAAAGCGGAATGCTCCACTTGCAATCGTGTTGATATAGTGCTTCTTCCATACAACCCCGTTGTAGCTTGGGGGTCCTTGGAAAATAAGAGTACCTATAGAGAGTAGGAAGGGTGGTCAACCAATGGACACAAGGATACGCAATTTGGTCGATGTTCGTGGGAGATCAACGAACGCAACCCAAGTGGATGCAAGGGTAGGAACGTGATGAAGATCCACCATAAAATCCAGGTTCAATGTATATTTGTATTTCCCATTTGTTTAAATGCATTCCTTTATTTATGAATTGTAATGTAATATCAACATATTTTTATTGTTAAATTTTGAATGATTAATGCATTAATGAGATTATATATGTGTGTGTGTGTGTGTGATAGAAGAACGATCCACGGAGGGTCGCTACATATGGTATCAATTCAAATGCTCGGACCTAAGGGCTCATCATTTGCTGAGTCAAAATTTAATCGTTCCGTGTTACACTTATACAATTTTTGTTTGGGGTAGGTTTATACATTTGTTTTGGTTTCTTGTAAGTGTTGCAAACTAATTTATTGGTGAATTTACCAACAACAATAACCAAGTTAATAAGCTATTTAAAGAAGGTTGAAAGCATGGATAACCAACGTTGACCCAAGATAGATGAAGAAAAAGAAAAAGTGGTTGAGTAAGTGGAATATCAAGCTACATGAATGTCCTAACACCAATAAAGAAATAAAAAATTCCGTGATTGAAAAATTTAGGACTGCCATGTGGACCAAGCAGAGTGGGCGTAAAAAAACATAGTGCATCAAAGAGTTTAACCCAAATTGTGAGCATGGAGAGAAAACATATTTATGAAAAGCTATTAAAGGAAAAGCAAGGTTGTTAGTTGCGCAACCGAAGACATTTTCACATCACCTTAGATGTGAGACAGGTAGATGGCGGGTACCCAATGAAATTTGGGAAGAGAGAACTTGCATATTCTACAATAAGGGTGTGGTGAAGACGGAATGGAACTTTGTCATGGAATGTGCAACCTGCGATAATATCTGCATTCAGTATGAAAACAACTTAAAGGTCGACAACACGCACTCTCTATTTGACGAGGATAAGAACAACCAAATAGCTAGCCTTCTAGTCAATATCCATAGCAGAAGATATGACATTGAAAAGCGTATGAAGATAAGTTAGGGTTGTTATTCTTCTAGTCTCTCAAGGTTGTTCAACCTCGTGGACGTCATTAAAATCAATCATTTCATTGGTAAATCCTTGAGCAAGGAGATTAGACTCAAGTTTCATGTTTCGGCCCATGTTTCAACAAGTGTTTTGAGAGGGATCGTCACGAAAAATGTAGGTATTTTATAGTTTTTGCAAGTTGTTCTTTTATTGTAGATTGATATGTGTAAGGAATAATTCCTCATAACCATTGTATGTTATTCGATATAGTGCGTATGGACTATTTCATCAATATCTAGCGAACAGAGGGTAAAAATCAGTCTACCCTAATCCAAGATTGGTCACGCTAATTTTTCTACAGGCCATCCTGCCAAATCTTGTAGCATAGGCTTAATTTCATACTCAGATTAATTAAGAAGCCGAAATGTCTGTTGAAGAAATTGCGACAGGAAGAGGATGGCCAAAAACTGCTAAATCAAAACTGGCATGGGGTTTGTCAGGACTAATATGATCCAGGTGGATATCGGTGGCGGCTCACCTCTTCCAACTGGCTCAAAACAGTCTTCCGGCAATTTTGGTAAATTACTATTTTTAGCAGTTTTTCGGGTGCTGAACTTCCGGAGCCATTTTGAGGCCCTAAACGACCTTTTTTGGCAATTTGGGGGGGCCAAATGGTTGCCTTCGGCATACATTTGGCCCCATTCGAAAGTTGTAAATCTCGGATAGACCTTTCCAACGGGCTACCGAGCGCCCCAAACGGAGATCGTATGCAAAAGTTACGACCCCGGGAAGTTGATGTACTAACTTACCCAAACGGGGCCCACATGACTTTATGACGGTTCATCTTCTAGGGTTAGGTTTTTGGATGTTTGGGATTCTTTCCCTCATGCTTATGATAAATAGGCCCTTTCGGCCTCTCTTTGTATTCATCTTGGCACGAATGAGCATAGCGGCCACATCTCTTCTCAGAGATAGCTACCACCATTCCAGCTATTATATTTTACAGTCTGTTCTATTTCCGCTATTTAATAGAATATGTGTTTACTGTATCACTGTGTTATTTGCAATATATCTCTGTATATGATTCTATATATGCTATCTTTTGTTTCGTTCCCACATAAATCCGGATCATAATATTACAAAATGGAAGGTGGAATTTAATGCGAGGAAGGAGGCATGCAAGAAGCAACAGGTTTGGGTAATTCTACCAGGACTACCGATGGTGTTCTAGAAGAAATCAATGTTGTAGGCAATAGGAAACAAACTGGGAAAATGCGTGGCTTTAGACAAGGAATGTGAGACGAAAATTGATCGGAGATGTGCCAGGATACTAGTAGAACTGGACTTGAGGGAGGGCCTGTTCGAAGAAATAACAATTCAAATGCATGGTAGCACCTGGACTTAGAAACTAGACTATTGGAAGCTTCCCTTTAGATGCTCCAGTTGCCGTAAGGTTGGGCATCTTCAGAAGGATTTCTCTATACAAAAATACCTAGTCCGTTTCAAAAAGGTTTGGGTAAAAACGGAAAAACCATCTTCTTATACCCAACCACCAGAGGCTAGCGTGTCGAAGAGAGGAGGTGCAGAAAAGGTGACGGGTGTAAAAGATGATAGTATGAAGGTAGGAGAGGAGCCTTTGTCAGACAATACTCACATTTCATCAGAGTGCATCGAGACAGGACAATATCTTACTCTGACATAAATTGGGAAGCCTCGCAACATCATTCCTATCCAAGAATGAGGAAAATTTGTCAGAATAACAAAAGGTGGCTGTGAAGCAGTCAGGATGACAGTATTAGATGAAACGCTTACAAAGGAAGGATATGACTAGAAGGATGGAGAAGCTACCAGTACCACTGAAGAATGAGCAACAAGTCAACCTCCTACAAAGGATCCAAGAGGGGAGCAACTAGTCAACAGTCCATCTCCAGATATAAAAGGTTCTTTTTTTATCCCCTCTGTTGAAATTGTTTTTCTTAATTTCAACTCTAAGGATTCTAAAGAGGCAGAAGGAAAGGTAACTTCTCTTGATCCCTCTCCCTCAAATTCAATTACAAACCCCTCCCCCACAGTTTCTCAGAGAAGGACTTATGACCTACGTTCAAATAGAGAGAAGAAGGGGGAAGAGGCTCAGGTGTCCAATGGAGGCTTAGCACTTAATCCTTTGCAGAAACATCAGGTTGGAAGAAAATCCCTTCTTTCACTGGCTAAAAAACAAGCGATCTCAGACATTAAACAAGGGAAACAGACAACCATATCCCGGGCTCTTAGAGTTGGTCAAGCCCCGAGTAAAGGCTCTTGATGTTAATTCTCTCCATAAACATAAGGGGGCTAGGGGGAGCCTCAAAGAAAATTGCCCTCAAAATAATAATAAACAACATAAAACCAAACATTTTTCTAATTCAAGAGACAATGATGGAAGGGAAAAAAGTGGAAGAATCCTTAAGTGAGTTCTTAAAAAACTAGAACTCTGAAAGTATAGATGTTGTGGGACACTCTGGAGGTCTAATCACAACATGGAGCCCAAATATAAATTTTATTTCAGTTTCACTCCATGAATCTGTGTTAGAAATGAGGATGGAGGATGGGGGGACAGGCCTTTCCTTCTTAATTCTAAATGTCTATGGTCCTTATTTCGACAGAAAGACATTATGGGAATCACTCGGAAATTCCACTGTCCTAGAACATCTGAATATAATTTTAGGAGGCGATCTAAATTTAACATGCTCTTCGAATGATTTTTTGGGGAAAAATGCGAGAAAAGACTCTCTAAGTCCTTTTTTCAACAATTTGTTCAAACAAAAAGGTATGGTAGACATAGTTCCAGTAAAGCTGGAACCTACGTGGAGAAATAAGAGAGGAGGAGACCAGGCTATTTCCAAAAGACTAGACCAATTCCTAGTAAGTGAAAGTCTAGTTAATGATCATTTGATTCTACAATCATCAATTGAAACTAGGGGATTGCCTGATCATAGGCCTGTAAATTTGAAAGTACAAGTCCCGGAAGAAACTCCCCCCCCTTTCCAATTCAATCCTCAATGGCTGAAAGAGGAAGAGTACAAAAACTTAATATTGAACTCTTGGAAACCCTTAAAATACTCTAGGGGTTATTCTTTTATGCAACAATTCGCAAACAATTTGGGGAGAATGAAAACAATCTCAAATGATTGGGATAAGAAGCATAAAACCCTTTGTCAGAAGGAGCCGAAGGAGGTAGAAAAGAGAATTGAGGAGTTGTTCCAAAAGAATGAGTCAGGAGTTTTCTCCACAGAGGAAGTGGAATTGATGAAGCTATTAGAAGGAAAAAAGATACCCTTCTTTTGCAAGAGGAACAAAAATGGAGACTTAAGAGAAGAGCTTTATGGCTTTCAGAAGGAGATAAAAACACAAAATACTTCCATAGGTTTGCTTCATATCGCAAAAGCATAAACACAATCACTGAGATAAAGGATGAGACTGGAAACTTAGTTAGCACTTTCATCGATAAAGCGTAGGTAGCAGTAAAACATTTCACTACTATTTTCACAGAAAGCACAGATTGCCCAATAACTGAAATATTGGAGGTTCTTAGACTATTTCCACGCCTAATATCATATGAAATGAATGAAGAATTAACTAACGAAATAATAGAGGAGGAGGTAAGATTTGTTCTCCATTCCTTTCAAAAGGGTAAAATCCCAAACCTCGATGGATTCACTCTGGAATTATTCCTTGGTTTTTATGATCTATTGAAGGAGGAACTATTGGAAGTAGTGAAGGAATCTCAAAAGGAAAGTAAGGTTTTGGGAGCCATAAATGCAACTTTCACCACTCTGATACCATAAAAAGAGAAAGCTATGTCCTTTGACGATTTTTGCCCAATCTCTTGTTGCAACTTGATCTACAAGGTAATAGCCAAAATCATAGCCCAAAGGTTAAAGCCTATTCAGTGAGATTATCTCAGAAGAGCAATTTGGGTTTCTTTATAACAGGAAGATACATGATGCAGTCTCATTGGAACAGGAAGCCATTCATTCCATCAAAAAAGAAAAGAAGTGCACCTTTGCACTCAAACTAGACCTTTCAAAAGCTTATGATAGGGTAAACTGGAAATTTATGAGGCTAGTCTTAATTCAAATTGGAATGTCCCTAGAAATGATGGAATGGATAATGGGTTGCATTCAGTCCACTTCTTTGGCAGTTATGATAAATGGATCACCTTCTAGATTCCTGTGCCCCTCTAGAGGATCAAGGCAAGGTTCCCCTCTCTCCCCATTCTTATTCCTGTTGATAGCAAAAGCATTGGGCCGGTTAATACTCAATGCCAAAAACACAGGGAAGATTGATGGTGTCAAGGTATCAGGAACATAAGAAATCACGCACACCCTCTTTGTAGATGATGTTCTGCTCTTTGGAAAAGGTACTGAAGGAAACCTAAGGGCCTTTGTCTCTCTCCTAGACACCTACAAAAAGGAAACATGAATGGAAATAAATCTTCAAAAATCAAATCTAGCTCATAATGCTTTCCCAGAAGCTCTATTGCAGGTTACAAAAGAGATTTTCTCCTACCCATTAGTATCAATTTATGAAGGATTCAAATATCTGGGTTTCTTCCTTAAACTAAATTGCTACTCTTTTCAAGATTGGTCTTGGTTATACAAGAAGGTAGAGGCGCGAATATTAGTACTTACTAATCTCTTTATCTCCCGAGGAGGAAGATTAGTACTTCTAAAAGTAGTTTTGCAAAGCATACCGATATATTGGGCCTCAATTGCATACATTCCTAAAGGGATACTAAAAAATATAAGGAATAAGTGTTTTTCTTTCCTTTGGACAACTAGCAGACAAAAAGAAGGAATTCCACTGGTAAAATGGTCTGCTCTTTCACTTCCAAAGGATTTAGGAGGATGGGGCATAAAGAATCCCTCCATTTTCTGTAAATCACCAGAAGCAAGATCGTTGTGGAGACTTGCTCAGAACCTAGGTTCGCTTGGGGGAAGATTAATGAGCTCAAAGTATTTCCCTAGTTCCTCGTTAGTGGATTGGTTCAGAAACCCTGACAAAACCTATAAAAACGGTTCAATGGGATGGAAAGCATTGGTCACAGCATTCCCACTAATCGGTACCTGGACATCATGGAAGATAGGTGATGGTAAAAAGGTAAGAGTAGGTGCAGACCCTTAGGAAGAGGCAGTGAATATTTCAAGTTATCAGATTCACTAGTTTCGCGGCTGCACGCTCAAAGGATCTATGTATTAACAGATTCTCAAGCCCAACAACCTCAACATAAAGGTAGAGTGAGTTGGAAATCGTTGTAGGTCCTCGGACTTTTAGAACAAGAAGCCGTAGAATGGAATGGCTACATCAACAAGTTAGTTGCAAATTTCGTTCACATCATAGAAGACTCACAAGATAAATTAATTTGGACCAAAAATGCACTAAATGGTGATTACACAGCAAAATTAGGATATGAATCAACCTGTCATGAGCAGGCGGGTGGAGAAACGAAGTGGTGGTGGGGGGAAATCTGGAAAATTCACAGTCCGCTGAAGACCAAAATCACCTTATGGCTGGCTTTTGATTTGGGAAGTTATGAAAAAAATAGGTTTTGAAGGGCCGGGCATGTGTGTCTTGTGTAAATCACCGGAGGAACATACTTCTCACTTGTTTAGTGTATGCCCCTATGCAGGTTTCGTTTGGGATCCAGTGTCAAATTCCATCAACAATAACATAAATCCTTCAGCATTTGATTCATCGCTGGAACAACGAATGCAAACATGGTGGAAAAATGACGGGGTGCGCTGCTATGACGCATTCCCATCCCTTTTCATTTTTATCCTTTGGACAACCCGAAATAAAGTGATTTTTCATAATGTCTGGACTCCTCCTGATCTTACCAGTGTGCTTCTACTGAAAAAATTACAGGAACATAAGTACTCTCCCAAACCAATAAAGAAAAGAGTGATAAAGGCTCTAGAGATAAATAAGAGTGTTTCATGGGCCTACTTCGATGGTGCCAGCCAGGGAGAGACACTTATAGGAGGAGCAGGAGGTATAATTTATCTAACAAAAAAGAAATAGATTAGCATCAAACTCACAACATGGAGAGCAACCAATAGCATAGCATAATTAGCTTCCTTATGGAAAGTCTTGAAGGTGGCAAAAGACACGCATATCATAAGGATTAAAATTTTTGGTGACTCTAAAGTGGTGATAGATTGGGAAAAAGAGCAAAGTGCCATAAGAGCACCTTACCTGCAACATCTACTGAGCGAAATCAGTTCCTTAAAGTCCTCCTTTGAAATGATATCTTTTGGTCATATATATAGAGAACTCAATGTAGAGACACATATTCTATCCAAACTTGCCCTAACAATTCAACCTGGATGTATGGAGATAGAGGATCATAGCAATGATCAAGTCACCAAATCATATCTTTTTTTATAGAAAGAGTAAGAAAAAACTATGTTTTGTAATCTCTTCATATAATGTAAAAGTACTTTTTGCTTATAATGAAGCCCGAGAGGCTGATCGATAGATCAACTGATGTAAGCGCAGCAGAGCAGCCTATGTTTATTCTATGAATAAACATAGGTTGCTCTGCTGCGCTTACAAAATATATATATATGATTGTCAAATGCTTTGAGAAGTTCTTACGAGTGTGGTAGGAAAGTCTAGGTGCGATATATTGAGCTCGGATATGGTATCAAGTGATACAATGTGATGAATTGATATTTGATTATTTTACATGAGCTATTTAATGCACGTGGATTACATTTGTGCAAGCACATGATCATGATTTCCAATCAATCCACACATGGGTAACGAGGTTGTATGGGGGAATGCATCATGTCAAATATATAATGTTAAATATACATGTAATATACATCATGACGATGAAATATACACATGTAAAATATACATCGCAACAATCAAATATATACATGTCAACCACTTTTATAAGATAGGTCTACCACCATAACCAAAAGCATCAATACCCCTGCCACTAGAGCTAGAGGAATGAATATCTCTACCAAATAAGAGTGTATAATGTAGTATTTGATAGATCTATCTATAAAAAATATATCACTCGATGCAACCATAACATTTGTAGCATCAATAATGAATGTAATGGGTGTAACAATTGGTTGGTCGACTGCTGGAAGAGATGATTGTTAATCAACTATTGGAGGAAAAGATGTTGGTCGGTTGACAACTAGAGGAGGAGGTGGTGGTGGTGGAGGAGATGTTGGACGATATTCTCATGTAGCAGATGGTATAAGAGGAGGTGGAGGAAATGGTGGTTGACCTAATCATACAAGATATGGAAGAGGAAGAGGAGGAAGAGATGGTGATTGGTCTTCTCATGTAGGACATGGAGGAGGAGGAGGTGGAGGATCACCATCTTCACAAAAAAATATGAAGTAGAATATTGATGAAGATGGTGATGTCGGGCCCTTAACCTTTTGAGTAGGTTGACTACACAGACAACATGATGAATCAACGATGTCATATTGTGTGGAATGGTTACCCATACCAGTGCAAGCTCAAGGTCTCATATAATTATTCTAGCCTGTATAGGGAACACTCTATGGTGATCCATCAACACACATATATGATCTATCAAATTCTAAAAAAATATGCAATCTAGCTTGCATTGCAGGCTTGGTCTCTGCATCTAAGGAAACTCATCAACCTCAACCATCTCCTCATCTTATTAGAGAGGAACCTCCTCAAAATACGTGTCAACATCTGCAACATAGTAGACAATAACAATTAGACAATTTAAACAAAATGTTACAATAAATTACATGTGCATTAAATAAGACAAAAAATATGCAACTAAATTAATCAAAACATAATGATAATATTACCTCTAACATTTGGTAGATTGACTTGAGTAAACAAGATGTTTGAACAAATATCAATGGACAAAATTTATAATACATTTGAATTGATTTACCTACATGACCACTCTAATTGGCCTCTCTTGGACACCATCTTCCCCCACATGCACACATGCATATCAATCATTAACCCAAGAGGGACGTGATCAAATGGAAGTCAAGTGACTATAAACCTCATAATGTAAATAGATCTAAAGAAAAGGGTGAGACCATCCTTCCATCAAACATAGGATGGAAACCACCCCAAAAAACAAAATTGTTGTGAAATATGGTGGACCACCTAATCAGTATAGGCCTCTAAACTAACAAATCCACACAATGCAATAGAGGGAAACTAATTAGCTTCCCATTATAGGTGTAATGTGTCATGACCAATATAAGTGACATAAGCTTACCCTCCTCTATAACAAATGCACATAAACACAAATTCCAATAACAACCCGAAAGTCACTAGGGTCACTGATATCCACACTAACATGTCTCTACACATATGCGATTTGACCATCTCTTGTAATACTAGGTAAGAGATCAAGGAATTGAGGAAAATACTCCCTTATGTTAGACAACACAACAATGAAATAAATATCATCCTATGTGGAATGGTAGCATAGATTGAGACACACCTTGAATGCCTGCCTCGCATGATACCAATGATAGATCAACTGCATCAATTAATGTATGTTCCTCTTGAGGGATGTATCCTCCTCATTAAAAATGAACAAGGTCAACATTTCTCAAAAGGGTATGAGTCTATATTATAACAGGGAGAGGGGAACAACCCTCTCTCGAGCCTCCCACTCCCACACAAATTTGTACAAGTCAACTTGATTTTATTGTCATTGTCATCATTATCCCTGATTCATATACAAATTTAAATAGCCACACACACACATAAGAACACACAATATTTATAACAAATTGCAATTTTAATTTATTAAAAAATCAAGTTATTATTATTTTTTCCAGAAAATTGTGTAAAACACACTAATGGACCTTAAAAATAGAGACACACCATTTGCAATGCATAGTAACTTCAAGCATACCATAATCGATGCCCCTTATTAACATTAATGATTGGGAAAATTAATAAGGCTTTATTATCATTTGTAATCGGTGCACCATTTGCACAGGGGCATAGACACCTATATGATGCACCTAGTATACTCATACGCACTACCAATGACATGTCCATACATTCTAAAATGCAACAATAACTTTGAAATAATTTAATTTATACCTAGGAATAACAATGCACTTATAATGTATGAGAACACTAACAATGATGCTCCCTTAAATCCATAGGAGCACCAACAACAATGACAAATGTTTAAATTTAAACAAAATTTGTCTATGCACTTGATATCTATGGAAGCACCACTAATAGTGCCTCCATAGATTTCCTAGAGCACCAACTGTTAATATTTGGTTGAGCTTTGATCTTTAATTCTTTTAGATGCAGATACTTGAAACAATGAGACAATTCAATCCATGAAATTCATACAACAATAACACAAGGTATACCCTAGGGAAAATCCTCAAAATTATGAGAACAAAAAACCCATCAATTCTTCTCAATATAATAGAATGGATAACAGAGAATGCTTTTTTTTACAACATAGCAGATTGCTTTCGGAAGATAAGAGATCACCAAACACTCTTGATGAAGATACATAAACAATAGAGAAGAGAGATAAACTGGATGTGTTCCTAGCACAACAATAACAAGCATGAACAATACCTTGCACAAAGAGAAGCGCCTTGCTTTTAATGGAGAAGAGAGTTTGCTTCACACTGGATTTGTCAATCCCATATAACATATTTATACATTCTTCTCTTTTATTTTTATCTTCTAACTTCAGGATGAAATCACCCTCAAACTGGATGTATTAATCTTGCATGTAGAGGTGCGTCCCACTTCTCATGCAATGCTTGATCTTACTGAGCTGTCACTTAGGATGAACTCGCCTCTTAACTGAAATCTTTCCCACTTAGTTAGGTGGCTAACTTAAGTGTTGGCACTTAGTTAACTAGATCTTGTTTGTTGTCACTTAGTTAAACCTCTTTAACTGATTCTCCTTGATTACTGAAGTGTCGTCTTTTTCTTTAACTAAAGTGAAAACATTTTAGTTAACTAGTCCTTCTTATTTAACACTTAGTTAACTGAAATCATGCTGATTGATTTACTTGAGGTGACCACTGTGAGCTCTTTAGTTAACTGAGGCATATCTGTAACTGTTGATTTAACTGAAGCATTGATACTTAACTGAAGCTTTAACAATTAAAGTTCTCTTTAATTACCTGAAGTGTTTGCATGGGAAATTTTGAATTCTCTTGATCTTTATGCTTTATCTTTTACTGCATGGTCAATATGTGCTAAATTTAATTATCCATCACATTACATTATACTAAGAAGAATTATCAGAGGTTGTGATCATATTATATTATTTCGGGCCAAATGATCATATGCTAAAGTAATTCACTTTAGACTTAATAGCAACTGGTGATAATGGTTAACAATAGATCACACAAAATTAAATGCTTTTAACAAGTAAAGCATGACCTTTATACGGAAGGTTCACATGAGAATCATGACTTGACACACACAAGTCCGGAGCCTTGTCCAACAAGACTTTACAACATCATTACGTTGGTCAATTACCTCTATACGGGAGGAATAACCTTTACACGGAAGGCAATCTGTTAGATTTTGAACATTAATTCAATATGATCTAGGATCTTATCTGAGAGAATAACAAGCACAGTATATCAATCACAAGAGACAATAGACACAGAGTTTCTTTGGGGAAAACCAAGAAGGTGAAAAACCCCAATAACTTCCTCGGAGATAGATAGAGCAATGATACAATAACCCAAGCATAAGAGATAGACTCCTAGCATCTTCTCCTCCTCCACTAGTGCGCATCACTCAATGAGAGAGATAGATGAATAAGTGAATGATCAAATAGAGTGCCTCCCGTACTCTATTTATACACAACTTGACTTGCCTTTTAAATCTAACTAGGTCGGCCCCAACTTAACCACTTAACATAATACTAATTGGGCCGACCCCACTAGGGTGGTCTAATAACCCTTTAACCCACAAGACTGATACAGGGCCGACCCCATCAAGGTGGTCTAATAACCCATCAAGTATAAGTTACAACACTTTCGTACAGAGGAATAATAACCTCTCTGTAGGGATACAATATACATATATGAAATACATTCCGAAGTTACATATACATCAACAAAATCAAAGTGATCACGTCTATACGGTAGGATCAATATTGGATGGAAAAGATTGGTTTGGACAATGTATCTTGATGCTGTACATTCAACACTCCCTATCAGCAAGGGAGGCATTCTCTTCCATACCAAGATTGTCTCGAAAGTACCTGAAATTTGTCACTGACAGAGGATTTGTTAACACATTTGCAATCTGCTCATCAGTAGCAATGTACTGAAGTTTCACTGTACCTTTCTGGACCATGTCTTGGATGAAGTGATACTTCATTTCAATGTGCTTTGACTTGTCATGAAACACTAGGTTTTCGGAAATCTTGATGCAACTCTGACTATCACACCAAATAACTATAGGCTCAAGATTTTCACCGAACAACCCTGCAAGTAGCTTTCTGAGCCACAATGCTTCTCGGCAGGAAACACTAGAAGCTATGTATTATGCTTCAATAGTGCTCTAGGTTACGGATCCCTGCTTCCTGCTGGACCAAGATATCATAGCTGATCCTAGGCTATAACAGTAGCCAGATGTACTCTTACAGTCCACAATGCTTCCTCCCCAATTTGAGTCTGTATAACCAAGTAACATGACTCCTCCATTGGAGGCATATTTGAGTCCATATGAAATTGCACCTCGAAGGTACCTAAGCACATGCTTAGCAGCTGTCTAGTGTCTGTGTCTCAGATCAGACATAAATTGAATCAGAATGCTCATGGCATAACATATATCAGGCCTCGAATGTATCAAGTACATTAGCGAGCCTATAAGATGTCTATACAAAGTGGGATCTACCGGATTTGATCTAGAGCCTGACTCATGAAGTTTTCTCAAATTGGAAACCATCGGTGTAGTCATAGATTTGCAATCTATCATGCCAAACCTGTGCAATACATTCACAGTGTACTTCCCTTGAGATAGAAAATTTTCATTTTTTATTTTCAAGATCTCAAGGCCAAGAAAGTAGTGCATTAGACCTAAGTCTTTCATCTCAAACTATGAGGTGAGCTCCCTATTGCACCAAGCAATTAGATGTTCCTCTCTAGTGAGAAACAAATCATCAACATATAGAACCAATATCAATGGTTGGTTCTTCACTACTTTGAAGTACAAATTTGGATCAACTTCACTCTTACTGAAACCCAGTTTATTAAGGTAGCTATCAATTCTGGGGTACCAAGCCCTGGGGCTTGCTTAAGCCCATATAGAGCTTTCTTTAGCTTGCAAACATGGGAATCCTTCCCATGCACCACAAATCCTTCAGGCTACTGAATATAAACCTCTTCCTCAACCTCACCATTGAGGAAGGTTGTCTTCACATCCATCTGGTGAAGTTTCCACCCTAGAATAGATGCAAGTGAAATCATTCCTCGGATTTTGGTGTACCTTTCCACAGGGGCAAAGGTAAAATCATAATTGATGCCTTCTTTCTAAGAGAAACCTCTAGCAACGAATCTGGATTTATAATTCTAATTGCTACCATCCACGACATGCTTTATCTTGTAAAGCCATCTGGAAGTCACAATGGACTTCCTATCAGGTTTGGGAACAACCTCCCAAACATCATTCTTCATTATAGAGTTGTACTCTTCTATCATTGCATCTTTCCAAACTTGCCGCTTTGCGGCTTCTTCATATGAGGATGGTTCTAAATCATTGATGTGACTCATCAATGCAACATACCCTGAATATCGGTCAGGTTGCTTACGCTCTCTAGATGAGCCTGATGGTGCTCCATGTTTCTTTTCATTTTGTAATATGTCTCAGCACCAAGCATATCTTATTTTAGTGGAAGGTTCATCAGGTGACCTTTCAACCAGTTCTAATGGTTCTTCAGGAGCTAGCGAATCTGAGGCATCTTCTAGTTTCTCCCTCTCAAACTTTGAAGGGGGAGAATCAGAATCGGGATCCTCCATCTCTGAATGACATTGAATCTCTTTCAATCTTTTGAAAGAAGATTCCTCATGGAAGGTAACATATCAGATGACTTCAATGTGTCTCTCACCAGGTACATATATTCAGTATGCTTTGAATGACTCGCTATAACCAACAAAGGTGCCTTTCTTTCCAGAAGGCTCCATCTTTGTTCTCTGTTCTTTTGGTACATGAATGTATACTGGGACTTCGAATATCATCAAGTGTGTGATGTCTTGATTTTCACCGGTAAACACTTCTTCTGGTGTCTTCTCATCTAGAATGGCATGCGGGCGTCGATTCTGGATGTACACAATTGTACGAGTGGCTTCTTCCCATAATGAGGTAGACATATTTTGATCATGCATCACGACTTTTGCATCCTCACATATGGTTATACTATTCCTTTCAACAACTCCATTTTGCTGAGGGTTCTATGATACTGTTAACTATTTACATATTCCTGCATCACTACATAGCTCATTAAATGCACGTGAATCAAATTCACCTCCATTATTAGACCTTAATGCACGAATGTGATTTTCTTTTTGATTTTCAGCTAGGGCTTTAAACTCTTTAAATTTGCTAAAAGTTTCACTTTTATCCTTCATGAAATAACTCCATGACTTCGTAGAAAAATCATCTATGAACAATGCATAATATAAGAAGCCACATAGGGAGGGGGATGATATGGGACCACATACATCAGAATGTATTAAATCTAAAATCCATTTAGATCTAGAAGTATTTCTAGAAAAACCATTCTTAACATTCTTCCCAAGTGCACAACCCCGACATACACTATCATTCTCAAAATCAAATACGGGCATACCTTTTACCATCTTTTGAAGTCCTGATAATGATTTGTAGTGTAGATGTCCAAGCCTTCGGTGCCATAGCTCGCATGTACTGATAGTGTGGTGAATCATAGCTTGAATGTACTTCCCAGGTACCTTGTAGAGTCCTCCCTCTTGAACTCCAGTCACAGCAACAGATTCTAGGATTTTTTTCTTCAGCCATAACAATGCTTTGTTATCCATGAAGATAACTCCGAAGCCTTTGTCTTCAAGAACCAAAATTGAAAGAAATTTCTTCTTAAAGCCTGTAACATATAGAATTTCCTTCACATGTAGAATATCACCGGTGCTCAGCTGGAATGAGGTGGATCCAAATCCTTGGATCGAATAAGTTGAGTTGTCCCCTAACTCTACCATGCATGTGAATTCTTTCTCCTTTAGATCAGTGATGGAACTCTTGTAACCAGTCATATGTTTGGATGCACCACTGTCAATCAACCATGTTTCTGCATTTGTGATGACGGATCATGAAAGGGATGAGACAAGATAATACTCCCTTCTTGTCTCCTTTCCTTTGGATGCATTCTTTTGAGTGTTTCCATCTTCTATGGCGATAGAAGCATGAAACTTTACTTTCCACTTTGCTATGCAGTCTCTTGAGAAATGGCCTTTCTTGTTCCATTAGAAGCATCTAGATTTTGACTTGTCAAAGTATTTATTGAACTCTTTCTTTGGATGAGAGAACTTCTTTTGGAAGAAGGGTTTCTTTCCTTTCTTCATTCTTGCTGTGAGGACAAGGTTTTCTTCTTTGATGCACACTGACTTGCTCTGGATTCACCCCTCCTCTTGGAGGAAGTCATGCCACAACCTTTCAAAGTTAGGTTGTACCTCTTGTCCATTTACTGCAGCCAAGAAGGTCTCCCATGAGGATGGGAGACCATCAATAGAAGTTTGGATAAGATCATCTTCATCCACCACTACTCCAATACTGGAAAGCTAATCTCTTACCTGAGATATTTTGGAGAAGAAGGAGGCCACTGTCTCATCCATCTCCATCTTTAAGTTTCGAATCTTATTCTTCAATGCCCTCTTTTGACTCGGTCCTTCTTCTCATAAAGATTAGTCAATGTATCATAACATTCTTTCGCGTTTTTCAACGGTGTGATCAAGGGAATCAAGTTATATTTTATCGAATCATAGATGATCTATTTGGCCTTAGCTTGATTTTTCTTGAAGTTGATGCACCCTACATTAGATGTAGGCTACTCCACCACAATGGATATGTAGCTATCTAAGTCATGTTCCTATAGGATGTTGAGAATCCTAGCCTTCCAAGTGTTGAATTTTTAGGTGCCCTCAAGACGGTCTTCTGGTCGTACAGAGACTGATGCCATAGTATTCAAATCTTGTGCTAAACTTCTCAGGATCAACGTAGGCTCTAGATGGCATGCAAAACTGAGCTCCTTCACGCCTTGAGCTTTGATACCATGTTAATATTTGGTTGAGATTTGATCTTTAATTATTTTAGATGCAGAGACTTGAAGCAATGAGACAATTCAATCCATGAAATTCATACAACCATAACACAAGATATACCCTGGGGAAAATCCTCAAAATTATGAGAACAAAAACCCCAACAATTATTCTCAGTATAATATAATGGATAACATAGAATGCTTTCTTTTACAAAATAGCATATTACTTTTAGAAGATAAGAGATCACCAAACACTCTTGATGAAGATACATAAGCAATAGAGAAAAGAGATAAACTAGATGTGTTCCTAGCACAACAATAACAAACATGAACAATACCCTACACAAAGAGAAGCGCCTTGCCTTCAATGGAGAAGAGAATTTGCTTCACACTGGATTCGCCAATCCCATATAACATATTTATACATTCTTCTCTTTTATTTTTATCTTCTAACTTCAAGATGAAATCGCCCTCAAACTGGATGTATTAATCTCGCATGCAAAGGTGCGCCCCACTTCTCATGCAATGCTTTATCTCACTGATCTGTCACTTAGGATGAACTCGCCTCTTAACTGAAATCTTTCTCACTTAGTTAGGTGGCTAACTTAAGTGTTGGAACTTAGTTAACTAGATCTTCTTTGTTGTCACTTAATTAACTCTCTTTAACTGTTTCTCCTTGATTTACTTAAGTGTCGTCTTTTAGTTTAACTAAAGTGAAAACACTTTAGTTAACTAGTCCTTCTTATTTAACACTTAGTTAACTGAAATCATGATCATTGATTTACTTGAAGTGACCACTGTGAGTTATTTAGTTAAGTGAGGCATATCTTTAACTCTTGCTTTAACTGAAGCATTGATACTTAACTGAAACTTTTTTGAAGCTTTATAACTAAAGCTTTAACAATTCAAGTTCTCTTTAATTAGCTGAAGTATTTGCATGGGCAATTTTGAATTCTCTTGACCTCTATGATTTATCATTACTACATGGTCACTATGTGCTAACTTTAATTATCCATCACATTACATTATACTAAGAAGAATTATCAGATGCTGTGATCATATTATATTATTTCGGACCAAATGATCATATGCTAAAGTAATTCATTTTAGAGGTGATCAATCTCTAAAGGAGGCTTAATAGCAACTAGTGATCATGGTTAATAATACGTCACACAACATTAAATTCTTTTAACAAGTAAAGCATGGCCTTTATATGGAAGGTCCACCTCTATACGGGAGGTCCATCCCATGGATACCTTTATACAGAAGGTTCACATGAGAATCATGACTTGAAACACACAATTCCGAAGCCTTGTCGAACAAGACTTTACAACATCATTACTTTGTTCAATTACCTCTATACGGGAGGAATAACCTTTACACGGAAGGCAATCAAAGTGATCACCTCTATACGCGAGGATCAATCTTGGTTGCACAAGTTTGGTTTGGAGAATGTCTCATGATGGTGTACATTCAACACCAACAAGTCCAAGGAATTTTTGTGTATAGTGTGCACTCAACAATGCATTTATAATATCAAGAAGCATCGAACATGATGCCACCTAATATTATAAAGAGCATCGAAAAAGTAGATAAATCAAATTTATTATTTGTGTTATGCAATGTGGTTATAATGTACAAGAGAACCAGTAGCGATGCTATTCAACATTTGAATATGCATAAAAAAGCACAAAAAAATGTTTTTATTAAAACAAAACTTATAGGTGTGCATGATATGAAGGGAGGCACAACTAGTGGTGCATTCTAATTCTATATAGAAAGAACTCAACATTGCAATTATAATATAGAGAAGCGCTGAAGTTGGTGCCATCTAAGATTATAAAGAACGATAACAAGTCTAACTCATACTTTTTATTAAAAGTTTTCAATTATAATATCAAGAAGCATCATAATATTATAGAAAGAATTGAATATTTGTGCACTTTTTAATGTTTTTATTTTTTTATCAATCTGTTCAATGTAAAACAATGCATTGCTAATGGTATGTCCTGCAAATTTACAAGAGACACTACATAGTTTGGTGCAACTTGAACACACCATTCATATTTTTTTTTAATTGGAAAGAAAAAGTTAAACATATTTTAATATGAACACATCATGCATAACTTTATATTTTAATCTACTAGAATTACAACTAAAGAGGTAACAAACAATTCACTTGATATGTTCCTTATAAATGAAACATGGTTTCTATGTAGATAAAAAATCAAAATATGGTACTTTTTTGCGAAATTCAATAACAAACAAAATCCACTGACAAAGTGAACAACTCAAGGAATCCAGCAACACACTAGAACTGAAAATGGGGTAGTCATATAGAGATGGCGAGCATCGATGCTTGTATGGTTGGAAACATGAAAGTAAAATAAAAATGGAATAATGGTTTGAAAACTTTTTATTATTAACATTTTATCTTATATCAATGCATTCAACAATTAGACCACGATGCATTTATGTGTTCATATGCACCATTATTATTATATTTTTAATTTTTATAAATGCACTTTGTTAGGCACAATAGTGTGTGTATGGATTATTAAGCACACCATTTAATTTTGATTCTAAAAATAAATAAAAATCGGTATTTTATAACAAAATATCTAAACTTAGTTAGATGTTTCTTACATATAGATGCACTGGTCCACTTATTTTCTAATGACGCATCAATGTATGCGATATCACAAAAAAATGAAAAGTTCTCTAGTGCACCTATATAAGGAATGCATTAGTGCACCTTCTATTGGTGTGCACAATTCACGTTTATTTTTTTTAATTTTTTAAAATAAAGACCAATATTTCATAGATAAATGTCTAAACTAATGTAGTTCATTGTAGATGGTAATGCATCAATTTGCTTATAAGTTTACAATGCACCACTTAAAGTTTGTTTCAAATTAAAATAAATCAGTTTTTCTATGAACTTTTTATAACAAATTTCAAGGCACATTTTTATAAAAGGTTGTTAGTGGAGGTTCTTTAATTAGTATTTTCTCACAATAATTAATACTAGATGATGTAACATTAATTGATACTAGATGATGCAATCAAGCCTATTACATATCATAAATATGGATTGTTACCTCTCTTAAATAACTTCTCTCACCTAAAAAAAATGTTTGAGAGGATGTTAGTTTATTTTTACGCATATATTCCCTTCTTAGTACTCCATAGCTATTATACACACTTTTATTTTTATTTTCTTTTTTGGTTTTGACAACCCATTGAGAGTCTCAAGGAACTCTCCCATTTAGATTCTGACAATATACATGGATAATAATTATGATACAACCTTGGTTTATGAAATATTACCCACATGATGCCAATTTTTCAACAATTGGAAGACAATAACAATAGTTTTGGACACCAATTATAAATGCATGGACAACACTTGGTGACTATGGCAATTTCACTTACTAGACAATATTCAAGTTGAACACAAAATATCATCATCCGTCACTTTGATGTTTCACTCAAAGGTGAAAGAATAGACACATAGATCAAAACCCTTAAAACATACTTCCCTATAAAAAATTCTCCAGGATGCTTTAAAAATCATAATTTTTGAGGTACACATGGACAAACAAGCTTTGGCATACTGGCGATCCAATGTGCAACTTTCACTACTAACACTTGCGAAAATGAAAAAAAAATACCTTATGAGAAATCACAAAAGGTCTTTGTAATTTGCTCTTTGTTTTCCACCCCTATTACTTGCAAGCAAAATAACAATGCATTGAAAAAGGGAAAAATAACCTATGGCTCCTAATAAGAATTTTGGTCACTTAAAAGATGAATTTCTCACAATATAAACAATGATAACCAAATCTCTATTTTCCTAATTGCCCCATTATGTCATTGGCAATGAAGAAATTGATATATCAAATCTTATCCCTTTAAATACTCAACTACTTCTCATGGCTAACAGTTAATCTACAAGCAATTAATAAGTTCTTTTTACTCACCACTATCAAATTAGGAACACATTAGCTTAGTTGATCATGGATAATGCTAGTCAAACAAACCTAGTTTATGAACTAGTCAACACACTACAACTTCCTACAAAACACCTCCCAACCCATAACAACATAGATGACTCAAGGAAGCAAGGAAAACAACATTTTAGGCTACTCATAATTTCTAAGTAACTTTTTTTGTAGAACCTACTATCGATATCATTGATTTTGATCTAACATCCATCAATTGTTGCAACTTCATTCTTAGCACTCTTTACCAATACAATCACTGCCCATCATAGTGGTCCAACCCTCCCCTCTCTCAAAACGTAATTCCCTTCCAACAAGTCGGACAAGAAGGTAGTGTTTTTTCAACATACATGGGAATAATAATAGCCTATTGGGCCATTTCTCATCTTGAACCAAAAGCAAGGCCATTTAAACTAAAACAATAGATCAACCTTTTATCTTAATTATTTTCCTTTTGAAGGGAAACTATAAGGAAGTTAAGCCCCATAAATTCATGCTATTTGTATTACATTGTTTATTCCTCTTAGCCTACAATAAATTTCTAGGAAAAAGCAAATGCTTCATACAATTTGTACTTTAGTAGGGAGGTGCACTTCCAAGCACCATGCAACATCCTTCATCATCATCTAATATATTTTTCTTTGGACAATTATTCACTCAATTCCTTGCTTTGATATACATCAATGACAATGTAGATATGTTTAAACCATTAAGAATCCATGACTATGTTTGGTAGTTCCTCCACTTTCAAAACACCATGATTCACTTCAAACCAAGAGCATCAAAACTAACTACTATAAGTTTGTCTCTTGAGGGAAAACATTCGTAACATATTTTTTTTGAATCTCCTCAACTTAAATAGTGTTTTGGCCATGTTTCAAGGACTCAAGTATCAAGACACACAAGTCTATTAGATAGTGAGTTTGCTTTTGTTTGTTACAACCTTCACAACTTGAGCTCCTTGAATGACCCCTTGTAATGAGGCAAGTCATAGAATTGGTCATTGGTGTCCAAGTGTCAATTCTACATAATTGAGACTCTTTTCCCTCACTCATCCCCCATGGTCTTCATTGAGGATGCCATTATGTATATTAGGGAAGATAGGGTCCAATAAAATATATTTCAACAAGCTACTTTGTCGAACAAATGATTAGCTTACCCAAATACCGAAGAGCTTTAATTTGAACAAATAAAAAGAGGATAAAGATCCCAATTATACACAATCTGCATGCTATGCATACTTCCTTGGAAAGGATATTGGGGCCTCTTGGATTAACAAAAGATAAGGACAATTTTCTTTGAGAGGAAATGAGAAAACATTGTGAATAATATACTCTATTTCTCATTATCAATGTTTAATGTGGTTAGTGATTTTCCACCTAAAGTATCAAGCTATTCACAATATTGTAACACGCTCTATGTACTTCTATGCATATTTAAAAGCTTGTAATGTTGAGTGTAAAACACGTAAAATCTAGCAATCCCATGTTCTCTTTCACCCTGTCTTTTGTCTCTTAACTCGTTCACTTCTATGTCCACATCATAGATAATAAATACCACTAATGCCTAAATAAACCCAAGTACTTGCATAATGAACAAGTTTTATGTCAAGAATGAAAAGGCTCAAAACCAAATCAAAGACTTGAATGCTATGAGTACTACATCACATTTGTTAACTTGTATGATTAATTGTTTATATCATAACTAACCATACTAGATAAATATTCATACTTGAAATGATCAAATTTAAAGCTATAATTCCAACTCAAGGCCTCTAGTTGAGCTTGTCATAAAAAGGCATTAAGTTGTTTCATCTAGAAAAATTAAAACAAAATCGGCTTGTCAATTAAGAAATGACAATCATTTCATATCTTCTGAAGCGAAGGGAAATCATCCTTATACTCCATCAATATTTAAATCTCAAGAGACAAAGTTGTCCTACATTTTGGAGTAATCTCAAGCCACATGATAGTGACCGTGGTATTACAAAAGCTTTAAAAAGTAAATAGAGTTGCATCACAGAACACATAAGAGTTATACACATAGTACCACAATATGATATTAAGAGTAATTGGTGCAATTATTACACATATGTCTTCACTATATATGGTTAATCATGGTGCAAATCATTTCCACCTATGAATGTGGGATAAATTTGTTTTATAAAAAAGTGCAAAAAAATAACTAAGTCATCAAGAGATTTGTATTACAATGTAAAAGCCTTATATCCTAACAACGCCTCTTAAGGTTTACAGTACGAAAACCCAAACTCACTGACAACCAACAAAATATGAGAAGTAATCATAACCAAACATTCTTCAAAAGCTTCTTCTTTGAAACCAGTCCTTAGACCAGGTAGAACTTCATCAAGCTACCTTGCAATCCTCGTAAAAGTGTAGCTCCCAAGCTAAATACTGAAGTTGTTAGATTCCACCTCCCTATATTATGAATCTCCCAAATTACTCGACAGCCATTCATATTAAGCTACACCCACAATGCTCAATCAAGTGGTCTCGTGATCCTCGTAAGGGTATAATTTCCAAAATTCACAAACTCTCAAACCAAATAAGCAACCACACATTTTGAGCTTCATCTACATTAGATCCCTTCCTATTTTGAGCTTGGGATTGTCTGCATTTGGTGGATCTTCAACAATTCCTACATTAGCTACATGTGGTTTGTCCTTGAGTTTTCCCTTCAGATGATCATTGGATCAAAATCTATAATTCCAGGCTATGAGATCCATTTTCTTGCAACAATAA
This sequence comes from Larix kaempferi, assembly GCA_027924585.1. NCBI lineage: Eukaryota > Viridiplantae > Streptophyta > Pinopsida > Pinales > Pinaceae > Larix > Larix kaempferi. The sequence goes on from BSBM01000886.1 coordinate 3,234,345, forward strand.
CACTCCATCTTCCCTTTATATTTAGCTGATCTAGTATGATTGTATCTTGAATATAATGCAGTCATGGGTTGAAAATCATCTTTTGAAAATGGTGAGAAAACAATATCATGACATCTACAATAGAATTACGAGTTAAAACCCTCAATTTGCTACAAAAAGTTTGTTTTATATTTAAAAGCACTTACTAAACTTAGAGATGCATTCATCATGCTTGTGTTTCAAAAGTTTTGTATTTGAACATAAAAAATAATTGCAATGAAGAATAAGAAATTCAACTAAACCACCAATGCTTACACCAAAATCATTCATTGATATTTTCAATTATTATTGTCTACAGATATTACACTTGGCATTGAAAAAGGTTGATCCTACCTAAAAAGCTTGGCATTAACGCTAGGGTGTTATTTATATCGTGCTATTAAATTCAACCACCGATCTAAGCAATGGAATACATGCCAATTCGACTCCATGTTGTCAAAAGCATATCCATGCAATGTTCACATGCAATCCATATCTCTATGAATCATCCTCCATCAACCCATTCAATGACAATATTTAAGGCTATGTTGCTTCCCATGTCTTTAATATACATTTTTATTACTAGGTGCTTGAATAGATCTAATTGATCATATTTTTCCACATGTCATACATAAATGGCTTTCTTAAAATACGTAGTTAAACATATACCCATCTCTTGCCCATTCTTAAAATGCTAACCTTGATGACTGTGGTGGATTGAACATGGATCACCAACATAGGAAACAACCCAAAAGTGCATCAATGACAAGAACGCCAACTCTATGTTCACATTTCTTAGTATCCCACTATTTAACTTTAAATTGTCAACCATCTTTCTCTTTATTATTTTTCACTACCTCGAGGCAATACAATGAATATCTTTACTATGTCATAAATTTGTGTGTCCACTTTTAAAAGCTTGACCTTGTAGCTTACAATTTAATGCACTTCTATTTGCATTATGTCACAAGTTGACAACGATATGAGGTATCAAATACTTTGTATGTCCTCTTTACATATCTTATGAATAAGAATACATATCGAAAGACCTTGTGCATTACATTCATCGTTCATCCTCACATAAGCCAATAACCACCTTATGTAATTGCTATGATGTTCTACATAATTGAAAATGGAAATGATCATTATAATATAAATTCCATCAAAACTTAGACATAAAAGTACAAAAGAAACCAAGTGAAGTGCTCCATATACAAAAATATCGGAAACTGCCCACAATTCCCTAATAGCATTGATTTCTCGTTTTGAAGTATGTAAATAGGGAAGGACAATCTTTCTTCGTATAAAATAATATTTAAGTGAACCATCACTATCTAAGGTGAAAACAAGAATGTAGGTTTTAACATACCCATCTTTTTGTCCTTGGCCAACAAGTACCAAACTAATAAAATTTCCTTTCCTATACTAGTTTGATACAAGTGACAAGTTTACCATGCAATCTATATTGTTTATTTTCATTGCAAAAATATAAATTAAACACAAGGTAACCACACAATGACATTATATGTAAGAGAAATCGCACCTGACATGTATAACTGCAAAACTATAAATTAAACACAAGGTAACCACACAATGACATTATATGTAAGAGAAATGGCACCTGACATGTATAACTTGGAAATGAACAAACATTTTTGTTGCATTCCTCCATCATATGCAGAGTTTCCACAAGAAGCATAAATATTTTCCCAAACATGAGGCTAATCTCATAATCAAATCCATGTAACAAAATTCACATATCAATCAACATATTTTAAAAAAACACAAGTAACATACATATTATAATATGATTCCAATAATTAAAGAACAAAAATACACATTTTAATGTACACATTGAAATGAACATATCCAGTGTAAAAAGGACAATAGGTTAAAATCTATAAAAGACAAATATTTAATAATTGAGTAATAAATATACAATTTACACACTCATCGATCACCATGGATGATAAACCATGTCCATTTAGGACGTGACACTTCATATATATATGTATATATATGCTTATTGCATTGCCTTTCCCTTTATTAATGCTTTGTTCCCAAAGCATATTTATGGAAATGCTGTCTTTGTTTTGGCTCGTAATTCCTTCTCGTGATGATTTGCTCTTCAAGTTGTTATGGTTGATGATGTAAGATGATATGAGTTACAAAGCATTGAACAAGAATGTCTTATTGTGAATAGGTTAAATGACCCTAATTCAATTTTTTGCAAAACTATGTGGCAACAATAGGTTAAATGACCCTAATTCAATTTTTTGCAAAACTATGTGGCAACAAATTCTATAATTGGGAAAATGATAAAGTTCCACATCTCAACTTCTCTTCAATATAGTAGGATCTTCACTTAGAGACATATTGATTTTGTCTTTGGTTAATTTGCTGATGACCTGTTCAATTAGGATGACAGTAAGAGGCATCCTTGTATTTTGTGTCATGCCTGTGAAAAATTCATCTTTTGATACTTCTGATGATTTATTGATTGATATGATTTTGATTGGACATCTATTGGTTCTTTTCTCTAAAGTCTCGATTTTTACATCTAATGACTTTCTTGATTCAACTAAATTGGTCATTGTTTCTTGGTCAACTAGAAATTTAGAACTAATCAATGCTTCCTTGTTGGTGAGTTGCTCTAATTTTTTTTATAGCAACTTCTTATCATTCTTTAGCTTCTTAGTTTGTGTAAACTTTAATTATGAACCCTTGGTTATGAACTGAGCAGTGCAAAGAGAAACCATTTGTTGGTTGTCCTCTAGTATGAACTTGGTAAGATAATACTTGACTTTCAAAGTCAAGATCAACACAAGGAGTGTCCATTTGTTGGTTGTGCTCTAGTATGAACTTGGCAAGATAACACTTGACTTTCAAAGTCAAGATCAACACAAGCATTATGACAGCAATGATGGTCTTCATCTTTAAGCTCCTTACAATCATCCATTTTGATTCAACAAGCCGTTGCCCTGCTATGAATGCCCAAAAGCACTAGATATCATTCTGTATCCACTTATAAGAGCAATGGTAACCCACACTGGATAGCCAATGAAAGAGTTCCAAAGATCTTTCCAAAAAGAGAGGAACCATCCATACGACACATGGGCATCATCATACCCCAAAGGAAATCCCCCTCACTTCCTGTCGTCACATCATAGCCTCCTATGCCCCTAGCATCCATTTCCATTTCCATGCACATTATTATTATTATTATTATTATATAAAGGTGCATATTGGTTAAATAGATCATCTTTAGCAAAGCATATAAAATGATCATGTCCACATCTGCTAGGGGGTCTTGGACTCGATCTTCCGAATGAATCTTTCACATTACATGTAATTATTAATCACGGTGCTCATTCACTCGGCCCACCAGGGTCCAAAAGTGAGGCATTACAGAAGACAAGTGCATTGTGATTTTTCGTGGGAAACAAAAAGTTTGAAGCATTTCAAAATTTTGTCCTTTATATTGAGAACATATTTGGAAGGGTAGTTTCTTTTGCTCAACTTTGAGATCCAACATTTGTGAAGAAAGGAATCATAGAACAATGCTCGTCTGCCTGGTCTTTAACAATGCCAACACTGAAGAGGGTGAGAATCCCTTCTCATTGCATACAACTAAATGGTGCTCTCATTTCTACTCAGAGTATGCTGGGTGCAGAAGTTCAGGACACATAGAAGGCTTTGATTAAAGAATTTGCATTCTTGGGAAAAAACTACCTTCACATGAATTATAAGATTAAGGCATGGTGCCAGTTATTGGCTGTAAGTGAATGTCCTAGAAAGGTGGAAAGTCTGATGTTAAATAATATGTGCCAAATTTCTGATGGCTATGATCAGCTTTATTGACAAGTTCAAAGCCCAACTGACGTAGCTTATTTATGAGAACTGTTTCAAGCTCCCTTGCTATACTCTTTCCTGGCACTCTCATGTAAAGGAAAGGCACCATTTGCATGCCCTCTACAGATCGGTGTGCACTTATACGTCCTGCAAGGTCATCCGTCTGCAAGATACAAACACTGTTTCTAAGAAAATATTACAATCAAATAAGAGAATGATATAATTTGGCCATAGGTTAACCTAATACAATTCACATCCTAAAAGAATGAAATAAAAACACAAAATAAACATTAACAAGCATCCACCAACATAATGCACAACTTTAAATCAATTTTGTCACAATGAACCATTTATAACATGAAAATTTGCAGTCATACGTGAACCAAATCCATGGAGAAAGAGAGAGAGAGAGAGAGACCTCGCCCACATAAAACCTTCCGTCAGGTCTCTGCAAGATGTAAACACATGAGCTATTCGTTAAAGTGGGTGGTGGCTGTTCACGAGCTCTGATAAGAGAGCAGGAATGGCTTTCAGATTTTGCCAAAAAGGATATCCGCCCAGGAAGTTCGAGCATTCTCTCTTCACATATACTGGTAAAAGCCTTTTTAGCATTGTTCAACAATCTTAGATTACGCTCTGCCAAAATGTTTATATGATATTTAGTAACATTTTCAATAGAGGGAAATCCCCCAAAATTCCAGTCATGAGGAAATCCAACCATATTCTGCATGATATACTTGAACTGTGGCAAAATCATGGCCAAAAAAAAAAATATCTGCAAAAGCCAAGGAATATTTGGGGTCTAGATGCATAGAGACCAACCTGATCTGGAACTACTGGACTCCTCAGCAAGAAATAGCGAGACTTTTGAGTTTGCACTATTAATATCTGAGATTGTCATGCTCCCTATTGCTGTTGACCCAGAACTTTCAATATCAGTAACATCAGTTTCAGGTCTAGAATCACCTCCATTAGATATGGGAACAGCTTCATGATCAGAGATTTTTGTATCGCTAACTTCAACTGTTGTAACTGATCTTTCAGTTTGAGAGAAATTAGAGGTTGGAAAATCATTTGGTTTTTCTTCCAGGGTACTCTGTTTACAGGTAGCCTGGTCATCATTTCCAAGATAACTGATTGTTTCTGAACAGGTAGTACCATTTGTAAGGCTCCTACTTTTATTTGCTCGCCTTTTAGTCTTATCTTGCTTCAATGATGAATATAGTTGTTCTGCTCTCTTAATAATATTTTCTGGAATTCCTTCACATCTAGCTGTTTCAAATGCAAGGCTTTCTCGACAAGTCCCATCTATCAATTTCCATGTTGGTTTTGTCTGCCCATTTATTGTTTCAGTTCCCATTGCTTTATATAAAAGATCTCTTGCATTCAGTGGCACATCTAAGAGGCCATGCAAGTGAGTGGATATGATGCCAATGCAACCAATGGAATCAAGTTCCTCTATCATGCTTGCAGCAATAGATGTTCCCTTTTGTATTTCTGTTCCCCGACAGATTTCATCTATAAGTACAAGGCTTCTATTTGTAGCTTCGCAAAGAATTGACCGCATTTCAGACATTTCCATCTGGAAAATATTAATTAGTCATGGAAAATGTTAACAAAAGAACTTCTAAACCATGTAATGGTAAGATCATAATAAAAAATGCTACAACTTGTATGGAAAATAATTCAGCCATAATATACAATCTCAACATGCAGATTCCAGAATATATAAACTAATACAAAAGTTCCTAAGAAAACTGTAATTAATTTCCAACTACATTTAGAATGTCCGTTGGAAGAACAGTTTGCCCCAAAATCCCTTCCCTTAGACATACAACTGGTTGCTTTAATGAACAAGTTTTCATGAAAACAGTAGTTTCCGTTCCAGCTAAGAGAAGTTACTGCAAGAGACAAATGCTAGTAACAAAGTATCCAGCAATTTATAATGTTGTGTTAAACACCAATTATGAACTATCAACGTGAGGTTCTGTCATCCCTTCCCATTGTAGATTGCATCACCAATTCAACTCTGATGGGATATACTTGCATATGTACCTAATTCTGATGTAAATGGCTGTCATCCTCATACCACGTGCACACAGCAAAGATACAATAAGCTGGGTAAAGGGAAACACATCCTTTCAACACAATGACAGCATTAGAATCAAATATGGTTCATTGTAGATCAAAAAACCTAGTGAAAGAGGGTCAATATAGCTAGCATATCATAATTTCAAAAGACAAGAAATAAAAGCAACTAACTCCCAATAAAAGACCTGAGAGCAACAAGAAAGGTCACAAATACATTCTGTCGAACTTTAATTTACACAATCAGAGTTGCAATAAATGAGTGGTAAGCCCTAGGAATCCAAAATATTTGACTGTGATCAATGCAGTAAAATTAGTAATCTAGGACTTGCTATGAGCTTATAGGTTGACCCACTTGCAAAATTGTCAGGTCGGTCCACTTGCACAAGATGTTCTTTATATAAGAGGTCTTTCATGCCAAGGGGTGGAAATGAAGTCCACATAGCCTTGCATTCTTGTGCATTTGGTTTGAAAGTTGGAGTGTAGATCAATAATTGCTGTTAGGGACTGAAAGCTGCATTTAGTCACACCAAAGGTTTGGCTGTTGTAACATGTATCTTTGAGGTTAGGTACCTCAAATGGTCAACAATGGTTTCTATTCTCATATTGGTCTCCCCTAATAGTACCGGTTTGTGTACATATATAAGGTTTTGCTAATAGCTACATAAGCCTCTACGATCAAGTCTGTAGTGAACAGCCTCTTTGGCTGTAGAAGTGTAATCACATAAAGCATAAATGTTTCTTTGTGATCAATTTTTGAATTCTTTCGATGTTGAATTTCATTCTCTGTGCTGTCAGGTTTTCTTATCTATGATACCCCAACTTCTGAGGATACAGCGATGGGGATAGGGTTCCATACAAAGTGGGGATAGCTCCCAGACATCAAGCTGATGAGGAAATGAAGATGGAAACATAAAATAATGAAAAATATAGCAACTAAATTTTAAATTAATTTTATGGGTTAGGATAAAGTTTTATATTTGTTTTTATGAGTTGGGTTAGGCTAGGTTTTCAGTGACTTAGTTTAGTGGTTGGTAAAAGTAGGTCTAGTACTTGTAGGTTCCATAAAAAGTGGGCATAGCTCCCAAACATCAAGGGGATGGGGAAATGGAGATGGAAACATAAAATAATGAAACATATAGAAACTAAATTTTAAATTAATTTTATGGGTTAGGATAAAGTCTTATATTTGTTTTTATGAGTTGGGTTAGGCTAGGTTTCAGTGACTTAGTTTAGTGGTTAGTAAAAGTAGGTCTAGTACTTGTAGTTGATCTTTCTACTGCTTTTAATATAAACTATGGATATTTCTTTTCTTATTGTCACCACTGATGTCCCCTGGCAATACATACTACTACAAAGTACATCAGTGAACAATCCCAGTACTTCGGGAGGCACTTGGACAAAATTGGGAATAGTAACTAACTTTCCCATGTCCTAGATGATGTGGAGAATGTAGGGATTAGAACCCCCACCATTAAAGATGCATCCCTAGTCAACACAGTTATTTACCTTTTGGGCTTCCATTAATCCATTCCCATTCCTTCATACATACATATATACGTACTTACACCCACACAAACAAATTTCGCATAGAAGAAAACTCAGAGAGCAGAAGACATTTAGTGATTGTAAAGACGCTCTTGCCAATTCATCAATGAAATCAACTGTGCTTCCTGCTTTTAGATCTTAGTTGTTTTTCTTTGCTTGCTAAATACACTTTGAGTTCTATGCTTATGAAACCTAGATCAATTTGGATAACTTCATCAACATGTACTCTACTAACAACCAAATAGCTGTATCATCGAACACCTGTTTCTAGGATGAGATTTTTCATGTGCGGGTGCCAGGATAAAGAGTACTTGTGACAATATAAGAGTTAAGGCTGGATAATGTCTGGAATCATGGATGTGGAGACTGTTAAAAATTGGCCAATTTTTAAAAGAAGCTATAAAGAATCAGCTTGAAAATCAACCTAAAAGGTCAATTTAAACTTACAAGAAAATTCATAATGAGAAGTCTTGATAATGAATGGAAGGCTAGCACCTTATCAACCACATAAGTACAGTGAAGCCCATGAGAAAAGAAGGTTAAGATAAAAAGGACATTGGTTAATGTTTACTCAATTTTATTGTGTTCAAAATCAAATTCAGAAATAGGTGAACAAGAGTTGTTCAATTAAGCAAAGGAGCCTACATTGGATGGGGATGTCCCATCCTACGCTGTTGGGGGCGTAGAGCGGAAGCGAAGCAAAAAGCGAAATTTTCAAAAGCTTCCGAGGTAGGAACGTTTTCGGGAGCGTTTTTTATATAATATATATTTTGATGCATATATGTCAACAAAACCATGTAAAATGTAAAATTAGTTACAAGAAACATAAAAACATGGATTAAACTATATAGCATTGTCATCAATTGATCAATCATCAACCATAACATCAACCATTTTCAATATATAACATTTGTCATGACTCATGACTCATCAAAGTTTCAAACTCATATCTCTTGTAACCAAAGTTACCAAACTATAACAAACAAGTCACAACATCAAATGATTTAATGATCAACCATGAAATGAAATGATTCACGAAGCACATATTCATTGGTAATTACTAATGACCACAATTCAAAACTTCAAACAATTATCATATGCTATTATGTAGTTAATAGTGAAAAGTTGCAAGCAATGAACTTCAAAGGTAGGTTCACCGTTCTAGTTTCAATATCAAACATCAAACTTAAATTGTCATATAATGTTTTCAAAATATTTCATAGAATCATCTAGAGTCACCATAAGAAATATTAAAGAGTCAATAGTTACAATTTGCAAACTTCAAAGTAATGAAAAACTAGAAAAAGACCAGTACTAATATTTCCTCTTGCCACGAGAAACTTCTAATTTCTTTTCCCGTGATCTGTGAGCACTGCTAGCCTCCTCATCCCGAGTATGTGCAAGTGTTCTTGAACCACGTCCAATAGCTACACAACCCCCACGAGAGGATGGAGGTTGTGAAGCTAGAGGAAAAACTGGTATAGGTGGGACCGGAACACTGCTATTGGAGGTGGTTGGCATCTCTGTTGCTGTTGTTGCACGGTCACCATCATCATCACCCAAAAGTTCAGCTTCCAAGCACTCTAAAACCATGGCTCCATCCTCCAAATTGTTCTCCTCCGGGTTTTTGTCCCAAGTGAGATATGTTTTATCGCTTTTGGCATGTTCACAATAATGAGACAACAACCTCAAGTTGTAGTGTACAAAAACCAAGCTTTCTGCCTGGTTTTCATTAAGGTTGTTTCTTTTCACGCTGTGGATGAAGCTATAGGTGCTCCAACACTTCTTTGCAGAATGTTAATGTTATTGTAACTGCGGAAGATATTCACTTGTATTTTATATTGCATTATTATTGTATTTTATTTGTACCTCCGACGGAGATGTTTATTCCTTTGATTGGAGAAGTCATTATTGTATTTTGGTCATGTAAAGTCATTGAGGTTAACCCTCCATTGTAAGTCGGGGCAATCGACCCCAGAGTCAGATTGTATTAGAGTTAATAGAGTCTTCTAGAGAAGTCGGCCTAGTCAAGTACAACTGGGGCCGACCTAGTAAGTGAAAAAGATAAAGTGAAAGTAGAGTATAAACAGAGAGCTAGGCTCTCTCATTTATCCATTCACTCACTCACTCAATTCACATTAGTGAGAGAGAGGACAAGTTCGCACAAGTGGAGAAGAGAGAAACTGTTGAATACCATCTCTATTTTTGGGGTTTTACTTTTGTGACATTGTATTGGTGATCATTCTATCTCTGAGGAAGTTGCAGGGTTTTCTCGTTTATGGTTTCCCTGAGGAAAATTTTTGTGTCTCTTGTGTTTATGTCGTGCTTGTTATTCTCTTAGTAAGATCCGAGATAAGTATTGTTTAAAAGTTAAAATCTAACATGGTATCAGAGCTAACCTAAGAAGAAGACACTGTGCAGCTACGGAAGCTAGGGCTTCTTAATTTTTGGACTTCTCTCCACAGATCATCAAGGAAAAGAGGCTAGGCTATCTCGCTTAAGGAGGGCGCATCTTTCTGTCGAAGCAAAAGTTGATTTTGAGCATTTTCACTTTTTGGCCTGTCACTACTACCGGAAATTAGGGCTTCTCATAGATTTGGAATTTTTGTGTGCTAGTGGCATAGGGAAGTGCGCCTCCCGAAAATCAAAATTCTGAGACCAAGATCAAAATTTTTGAGTGGGTAAAATTCTCGGAAAGTCAAACCCTAGTTTGACTTTGGACCAGAAACTGCAAAAAACCAAAAAAAGCCAAAAACTGTAGATCAGAATCTCACAAGTCAATTTTCAAGGGTGAATTTTTGGAATCTTCAAAAACCAAGTGTACTGGCATACTCACCTCAGTCAAGCGCATCTATCTGTCCAATCAGAAGTTTGAAATTCCATGTTTGAAAATTTAGGGTATCTCTGACAAACCCTGGGACCAGCCAGCTCCAAAACCAGTTTCAGCAAATTGAAGTGGTAAGACCTAAAAGCTTTTCTATTTCCATTTGAAGTACTCATTAAAGATGTCTCACCACACCAAGCTTGAGGATAAGCTTGAAGGAGCTGATAACTTCCGAGCATGGAAGTATAGGATTACACTTGTCCTTGAAGAGAATGAATTGGACACATATGTGAATGAAGAGGTTCTAGTTCCAGAGGGAGATGAGGCTAAAAATTTACACAAGAAGAACTTGCTCAAGGCCAAGAGGATCATTGTAGATTCTATTAAGGATCACCTCATCCCACATGTGTCTTTCTTAAAGACGCCTAAAGAGATGTTTGATTCCTTGACCAAGCTATTTGAAGGGAAGAATATAAACCGAAAGATGACCTTGAGGAACCAGTTGAAGAATGTGAAGATACAAAATGCAGAGACCATGCAGTCCTACTTTAGAAGGGTCTCAAATCAAGGAGCAATTTGAAGCTGTGGGAGAAAATGTAGAAAGTGGAGAAATTGTGATGACCACCTTGAATGGTCTCCCTAGATCATGGGACTCTTTCATTCAAGGGATTTGTGCTAGAAAGAAGTTAATCACATTCAGTAGGTTGTGGGAGGAATGCTCACAAGAAGAAGCTCAACTTGTAGCTTGAGAAGAGAAGATGGGAGCAAACGACGATCAAGCTCTTACAGCACACTCTAGAAGGAATAACAACAAGAGGGAACACCACCACAGTAAGAAGGAGAAGCACCACCACCAAAGTCAAAGGAATAACTTTAGAAGATTCGAGAAAGATCTATCTACTGTTAGATGTTATACATGCGATGAGAAGGGACATTACTCCAAAGATTGTCCCAGAAACAGAGGCTCCAACAAGAAGAACAACAAGAAGAGACACCATGCTCACACTGCAAAAGATGATGAACCTCCAAGGAAGAGAGACAAAGAAGAAAGTGATGAATCTTCAAGTGACATAGAATATGTCCTGATATCAGCACCCACAAGCACTGTCACACACAAAAGTAATGATTGGATTGTAAATAGTGGGGCTTCCAAGCATATGACAGGATATAAAGAATCCTTCATGAACCTGTCTGAACATGAGTCACCTCACAAGGTGAAAATTGGGGATGACTACCAATATCCCATAAAAGGAAGTGGAGAAGCTTCTTACAAGCTAGACTCTGGCAAGTCTCTGAAGATGAAGGATGTCCTATATGTTCCAGGACTCAAGAAGAACCTTCTCTCCATATCGGCATTGGATGCAAAAGGTATGAGGGTTGCATTTGTTGATGGCTAAGTACTAATGTGGCCAAAGGGAAAAACTATAGATGATGCAGTTTTGATTGGAGAGCAAGAGGGAGGTTTGTACAAATTAAAGGGCCAACCTGAACAAGCCTTGGTCCATGATTCCATGGAGCCAAGTGAACTATGGCATAGAAGGCTTGCACATGTGCACTACACATTGCAAGCAAAGCAGTTGAAGGACTTCAAGAAATCCAGTCGAAGCATGAAGGCATCTGCAAAGGATGTGCGAAGGGAAATAACGTGAAGAAGGAATTTCCTAGTAGCGAGAGCAAAGCAAAAGGAATATTGGAAATCATCCACTCCGATGTATACGGTCGTATGTCATCCAGTTCATTGAGTGGGTATGTGTATTATGTTTCATTTATTGATGATTTCTCTCGCAAGACTTGAATATACTTCTTGAAGAGCAAAGATGAAGTATTCAACAAATTCAAGGAATTCAAAGCCTTGATCGAGAATCATACAGAGAAAAGAATAAAGACTTTCCGATCATATAACGGAGAGTTCACATCGGAAGATTTCAAGAACCTATGCAAAGAATCTGGGATTAAGAGGGAGTTGACCACTCCATACAATCCACAACAAAATGGCGTTGCAGAAAGGAGGAATAGAACAATAATGGAAGCAGCAAGGGCAATGCTTCATGACCAAGATCTTTCGATGCACCTATGGGCAGAAGCTGCGAGGACAACTGTGTATGTACAGAACCGTACTCCTCATAGAGTACTAGAAAACAAGACTCTAGAAGAAGTGTTCTCCGGCGAGAAACCAGAAGTCAGCCATCTCAAAATATTTGGCTGCCCAGTGTACATACACATTCCGAAGGAGAAGAGGACGAAGCTAGATCCTTTAGGAAAGAAGCGTATATTCGTAGGATACAGTGAAAGTTTGAAGGCCTACCGAATATACATCCTAGGATTCAAGAAGATCAACATTAGCAGAGACGTAACATTTGACGAAGACTCAGCCTACAACAAATCCAGAAAGTTACCTATTGAAGACATTGATGAACCTGAAGTTCCTAGGACCAGAGATGCAGTAATGGAATAAGCGATTCCAGAAGATAACGAAGACTGCGAGATGGAAGAACCACAAGAACCTGTAGATCCACCTCGTGAGAAGAACTCTCACAAAAGGAAACCAACATGGGTACAAGAGGCAATTCAAGATGCAGAGAAGTATGTCGCTCCATAGCGGATGCACAGAGAAAGCAAGAGACCTAGGCCATACTCAAGTTATGTAGCCCTGCTGTGAGACATCATTGACAAAGAACCTTCCAACTATGAGGAAGTGACAGAGAAGAAAGAATGGAAGGATGCCATGATCGAGGAGTACCAGTCAATCATGAAGAATGATGTCTGGGATGTAGTTTCGAGACCAGAAGGGAAGTCTGTTGTGACTTCCAAGTGGATATACAAGATCAAGCATGCTGCAGATGGCAGCATAGAGAAACACAAGGCAAGGTTTGTGGCAGGTGTCTTCTCCCAGAAGGAAGGCATAGATTATGAGGAGACATTTGCACCTGTAACTAGATACACTTCCATCAGATCAGTACTTGCATTGGCTGCAGTAATGATGTGGAAGGTGCACCAGATGGATGTCAAGACAACATTCTTGAATGGTGTAGTAGAGGAGGAAGTGTACATAGAGCAGCCACTCGGATTTGAGACACATGACAAGTAGACTCATGTGTGCAAATTGAAGAAGGCCTTGTACAGATTGAAACAAGCACCCAGGATGTGGTATGGCAAGATGGATAGTTTCCTGATCAGCTCGGGCTTTACCAAGAGTAAAGAAGATTCCAACCTTTACTACAAGGTTGAAGTGGGAAATCCAATGATACTTCTACTCTATGTAGATGACCTGTTTGTAACAGGAGAGGATGGGCTCATTGTAGATACGAAGAGGAAGCTTGCTGCAAAGTTCGAGATGAAGGACCTGGGTATGATGCATTATTTCCTAGGCATGGAGGTGTGGCAGAATGCGAATGGGATCTTCCTTAGACAAGGGAAGTATGCAGTAGAGATTCTGAAGAGATTCGAAATGATGGACTGCAAGGCTATGGCCACACCCATGGCATCAAACTTGAAGCTACTTTGTGATGCTTCATCTGAGTCAATTGATGCCACGATGTATCGTCAAATTATTGGGTCATTGATGTACCTGACGAACACGAGACCAAACATATGCTTTGCTGTGAACACATTGAGCCAGTTCCTGATGGATCTGAGACAAGTTCACCTGGTTGCTGCAATGCATATATTGAGGTACCTGAAGGGTACAGTTGATTATGGGCTCAAGTATGACGCGAATCAGAAAATTAACCTGCAGGGTGATGTTGATTCGGATTGGGCAGGCAGTGCCGCAGATAGGAAGAGCACTTCAGGATGCTGCTTCAGTTTGGGATCCAATATGATCTCCTGGTTTAGTAGGAAGCAGTCGTGCGTGGCACTGAGTACAACCGAAGCAAAGTATGTTGCAGCTTGTTTGACTAGTTGTGAGGCAGTATGGCTTAGGAAGCTGCTATCTGATTTGTTTGATCTTTAGTTAGAGGTGACTTGTATATTTTGTGACAACCAGAGTTGTGTGAAGTTGTCCGTGAACCCGATGTTTCATGACAAGTCGAAGCATATTGAGATCAAGTATCACTATATCAGGGATATGGTGCAGAAAGGAGTAGTGAAGCTCTAGTATGTTGCGACGGACAAGCATATAGCCGATGTGTTGACCAAGCTGCTAGCCAGAGTGAAGTTTGAGTACTTTAGAGAGAAGCTTGGTGTTCTTCAAATCGAGGTTCCTTCCAAGGGGAAGTGTTGAGTCTGGAAGACGAACATGCACATGGGCCAGTCCGACATGGTGGTAGGAAAGTCCTCCCATGGCCGTTGACATATGTGCCGGGGCCAATCTGGCATGGTGGAGCAAAGTCCTCCCATGGCCGTTGACATAAGTGTTGGAGCCATTCTGACATGGTGGTAGGAAAGTCCTCCCATGGCCGTTGACATAAGTGCGAAGCCATTCTGGCATGGTTGTAGGAAAGTCCTCCCATGGCCGTTGATATAAGTGCTGGGCCATTCCGACATGGTTGCAAGAAAGTCCTCCCATGGCCGTTGATATAAGTGTTGTGCCATTCCGACATGGTGGTAGGAAAGTCCTCCCATGGCCATTGATGTAAGTGTTTTGTGATGTGCATTTGGGCTGTGTTCCGTGTGACGATGAGATGATTTGAAGACGATAAGGCAATAGTAGGAGATGCAGGTATTTGCAGAGGCAGTGTAATGACTGGTCCTGGGCTGTACCTACTTGATGGCTTGCTCGAAGAGATGATGAAGACCTACATGAGGGCTAGGCCTACATCCAGCATGAAAAAGGGCTGGCTTTATAGAACTTCCTATGACGAGTAGAATCGAGAGATATCACCAATCGATGGTCGACATAACGAAGATTGCAGCAGCAGTGACGACGATGATCCAGTGTTGATGATGATGTTCCAGCATTGATGATCCAGCGACGAAAACTTGTGTCCAGATGTGTTGATGACTATGTCAAGAGAATACCTTCCTAGTTAAGAGGGAGTGTTAATGTTATTGTAACTGCAGAAGATATTCACTTCTATTTTATATTATATTATTATTGTATTTTATTTGTACCTCCAACAGAGATGTTTATTCCTCTGGTCGGAGAAGTCATTATTGTATTTTGGTCATGTAAAGTCATTGAGGTTAACCCTCCATTGTAAGTCGGGGCAACAGACCCCAGAGTCAAATTGTATTAGGGTTAATATAGTCTTCTAGAGAAGTCAGCCCAGTCAGGTACAACTGGGGCCGACCTAGTAAGTGAAAAAGATAAAGTGAAAGTAAAGTATAAATCGAGAGCTAGGCTCTCTCATTTATCCATTCACTCACTCACTCAATTCGCATTAGTGAGAGAGAGGACAAGTTCGCACAAGTGGAGAAGAGAGAAGCTATTGAACACCATCTCTATTTTTGGGGTTTTACTTTTGTGACATTGTATTGGTGATCATTCTATCTCTAAGGAAGTTGCGGGGTTTTCTCCTTTATGGTTTCCCCGAGGAAAATCTTTGTGTCTCTTGTGTTTATGTTGTGCTTGTTATTCTCTCAGTAAGATCCTAGATAAGTATTGATTAAAAGTTAAAATCTAACACAGAAGAACTGTTAACCACCTGTGAAAGCATTTTGATGGCCAGTTTATGCAACTATGTGGTGGCAGAGCCATACATGTTCCACCACTCGATAGGAACCAATCTATTTCAATCTTTGTTTGCATGCAAACTAGCGAACACCCCATGTTAACTAAGATATTTGCTCAATTCAGTATGCAATATGGCGCTCTCCTCTTCACCAGGGACCAACTTGTCTATAGCTTGCATGTACCCAACCTGTACCTCTGGATCTGTGTGGGGTTTTCTCCTGACTCCACTCCCAAGTGCTGGTTTTGCCAACCAAGATGGAGAAATAATATTTTGGTGTAAGGACATAGGCTAAGCACAGAGTGGAACATTAAGTTTATCCCACCTGTTGACCACATGCTTTTGAATATGCCTGTACAAGATGGGATCTTTTGGCTCAATGCATAATTCCTATGGAAAAAACACTCTAGAGTATCCCCTTGACAGATAAACCTAAGGTAAGCCAATCTTGTTACAAAAAGACCATGCTTAAACCAAGTTATTACAATTCCCCATGGTGGTATGGACACACAATTTTTTTGAGAAAATGGCCAAAAATTGGCCTGATCGATCTCGGAAAACTGATGATGAACAATTTGATTATTCAAGTCGTCGACGGTTCACTCGGAATCCATTAAGTGCAATTTAGTGGATAACACAACCTAAAAGTGAAAAGTGCATATTTGTTGGATACTTTGAAGATGTAAAAGGTTATAGACTTCTTCAACCACAATCTCATGATACAATTATTAGAAGAGATGTTAAATTTGATGAAAATCTCTCTAGCTGCAAGCCTAGTTTGGTGTCTGCCCCATCTGTGGCCTGGGAACCATCTTAGATGCTTGCGCCATCTTCAACTCTCGACTTCTTTGACAGTGTTCCTACTCCAGCTTCTGATGATGATAGTGAGTATGAAAATCCACCTCCTTCTGCTAGTTTTCCTTCAGTTGCACTAGTACAATCGCTTCCTTGATGGGTTCATTCAACATGCGAAGCGACTACTGATCTTGTCGGTGATCCTAGAGATCAACTATGAATACATTCTCAGTTCTAGGGAGCCACTTCTCTTTTGTCTCAAGTTTCATAGAATCATGATCTAGAGACATTTGCAGAAGCTTTAGGGAATCCAGATTGGGATGCAACTATGGATGAAGAATATCGTTCCTTGACGGCGAACAATACTTGGGATCTTGTACCTCTTCCGAAAGGAAGAAAACTTGTCAGATGTAAATGGGTCCACAGAACTAAGTATGCATCAGATGGAAGTGTTGAAAGACTGAAGGCAAGGTTAGTTTCCAAAGCATTTTCTCAAGTTGAAGGAATTGACTAAAATGAAACTCCATCTGCCTTATTCTTGCCCTTCCAGCCTTACATAAATTGGAGGTCCATCAAATGGATGTCAAGTCCGCCTTCTTCCATGGATATTTGTAGGAAGAAATTTACATGAAACAACCTCCTAGCAATGTTTAGAATGACTCTAGCCTTGTCTGTCGCCTTAAGAAATCCCTACATGGCCTTAAGCAAGCTCCTTGAGCCTGGTATGCCAAAATGGATAGCTTTCTCCTTGACACTTGTTTCTCTAAATGTGATTCTAACCTCAATGTATATACTAAGTGTTACGTGGTACCAGTACCAACGCACCTTCAGCGGTGCCCTAGGGAGAGAGGGTCATTTTTCTTACTAGGAGGGGTGTTTTCCAGCATTTTCTGAGTGGAGGTTGTGGTCGGGTCCTTTGGTTCCTCCCCTAGGAGTACTATGGCTTAGTGGCATTGCTGACTGCCTCATGAAAGGGCTTGAAGCCCTGAGGTTGGTGCCCGAGGCTCCCAGGGTGGGTCACTGGGTCACATGAGCCCCCACCTATTTTATCACTATGGTGACATCTCTCTCTTAGCACTGAGGCTTCTATCTCTCTTCCAGGTCACCATCAGCACCCTACTGGTCCCTCGGCACTGCAGCGCCCTCTCTCCTTGGCCTCCTTGGCATGATGGGGGAGGCGTTGAGGGATTTTCACTACTGTTAGGGTTAGATGGGGCATGACGTCACCCCCCTACCCATTCTAGCCTTCTGTTCGGAGTGATTTGCTCATTTTTAGCTATTTTAGTGATTTTTGGGTAAACTTTGGGGAAAATGTCCCAAGTTACCCACATATTTGATTATTTTATATTATTTTTGTTATAATTTTAAGTTGACATTTTAAAATCCATGTTGACCTGGATATTTTTGTAAAGCGACTGTGAGAAGCTATAAATAAACTTCTCCTCACTTCATTTGAACATAACAACTTATGGGATAAAATCCATTACCCTAGAAGGGCCTTATGAGGTGATGCACACCTCTTGGAGGGATGATTCTTCTTGTTCTTGGATGAAGTTGGATGTTTTCTTGGTCTTGATAATGCTTTGTGGATGTTAGAATGGTTGGAATAACTCATGCTCAATTAAGTCTTTTACATATTTAAGGCTTGCTTGTTGAATGGTACGTAGATTTTGCATCTTGAAGGATTGAATGGTAGCCCTAGGGCTGCATTCTCTTTGAATAGGGCCATTTATCTACTTTTCTATCCCTTAGCATAGTAGAAACGTTCCCAAGAGGAGGTTCCTACATAGCTTAGCCTTGGAGCTCCAACTTTGCCCTGTTGAAATTCCAGGTTATGTACATTTTATCACATATATAAAAACTTGATACAAGAATATGTAAACAATTGCAATACTTAATTAACTTTAAGCTGAATTTAAAACAGAAGTAATATAATTTTCATCTCTTTCAACTTAATGCTCCATTTGGTCACTGCATTAATGTTGGTCCTCGAGAATCATCAAATGCTAAGTTCAGAAAAAATAAAATAAATGAACTATAGTAAAATAAACATGAACTGCATTAAAGAATTGAAACAACCATTTGGAATCAACTTATACTCAGATAGTTTTGATCTTGTCACTGAAAGGACAAGTCAAACTAGATAAACCATATACGTACCTTAAGAGAGAGAAGGTTCAGGTAGAATAAAACAGACCTCAAGTTCTTCAATTAAAATGACAGTAATAAGAAAGACACATAGGTGTTGCAGACTACAAAGGTCAAGCACGTAAGAAAACACTCACTCATATGAATTCAATTATAGTGATAAGAATTCAACCAGTAAGATAGAGAAACCGAGAGACTGTCAAATGCTACAGCCAAAATAGAGACAATCAAATGCCACAGCAAAAATAGAGAAGCTGAGAGACAGTCACATGCTACAGCTGGAATCAAATGCTACAGCAAAGAAAAGAAAAGCCATGAGAGAAACCCGTGAAGGATAAAGCCGTGAAGACAGTCGTGAAAACCAAATGGCAGCAGACTTTACAAGCTACAGCCGGAATAGAAATGCCGTGAAGGAATAACCCATGAAGATGAAACCGTGAAGAAGATCATCGTGAGGATAAACCCGTGACAGGGATATAACCGTGAAGGAGATCAGCGTGAGGATAAACCCGTTGACAGGTATCAGCCGTGAAAGAGATCAGCGAGAGGATGAACCAGTGACAGGTAGCAGCGTGAGGATAAATCAGCGTGAGGATAAACCCGTGAGGATAAATCAGCGTGAGGATAAACCCGTGCCAGGTAGCAGCGTGAGGATAAATCAGCGTGAGGATAAAGCCGAGAGAGAAACCCGTGAGAGTGAAGCCGAGAAGAGAGAGAGATAGTCGTAAAAACCCAATTAGGAGCAGACCCGAAAGTATTACCAAGAGAAATAAAACGATAAGTGAAGTGTAAGCTCACGTGAGTTCAATGAACATAAGATTTGTAAGGTTTATATAGAATGAAGGTTAACAACCTTACGTTGAAATAGGAATAAAATAAAATTAAATAAAATAATAAGAAAAGAAAGGTCAAGGGATAAAGTACCAAAGGTCCAAAGTAATAATAGGATAAAACTTAAATAGTTCAATAAACAATAATAAAATAATAAAACTTTATTTAATAAAATCACAAAGTCTTTATTAATAAAATCATAAAGATTTTATTAATAAGACTAAAAATAAATAATTAATGAAATTATCATAAAGTGAAAAAAACAAAGGTCCAACACAAAGTAAATAGACCAAAAATATAAGTGGGACAAGGCCTTATAACAAAACATAATAATACATGGTCCAATGGTCTTTAATAAATCCTTATGTAAAAATACTCCATAAAGTAGGAGTCATCATAGTCAAAGGTGCACACAAGTGAGAGTGCTAGGACCATAGGACCATGGGTCAACAACCACAAGATCAGAGCGGACAAGCAATCAAATAGAACCAACAAGACCAAAGACTTTTCTCTCTCTTAAGATACATAGTTTATATATATTTTTGTCATCATTGTATAAGGGAGAAGATCCAAACGGATGGTGCAATCCTTTTTGTCCTTAACGCTGCTCCTAAGGGTT
The DNA here is from genome assembly GCA_027924585.1 of Larix kaempferi. Classification (NCBI taxonomy): domain Eukaryota; kingdom Viridiplantae; phylum Streptophyta; class Pinopsida; order Pinales; family Pinaceae; genus Larix; species Larix kaempferi. The sequence continues at coordinate 3,254,680 of BSBM01000886.1, forward strand.
AGGTACTAGAGACATCGCCAAGGGGTGGCCAGTCCCTTGAGAAGCAACCTAGCAATAACCGATTAGGAGAGGGGACAACAATATCTTCCATTCTCAATGAATGGCTTTTAGCTCAAGGTTGAACCTCAGTCCTAGACTGGGACATGTTGATCAACCATCTGGTCCATGACCAGGATCTCCATTCTCCCAGAGAATGGTCCTCAGCCTCAAGCTGAGCATTCAGTCCTAGGCTGAATGTTGATCAACCATCTGCAGGACCTAGGAAGTCTCTGTCTCAACCTGCAGGATCTGCTTGGTCATCATGACCAAGAAACCGTCTGGTTCTAGACCAGAATACCCTAGAGACAAATAGGGGCCCTAGCCACATGCTAGGGACTTTGCCATGGCATCAATCTGCTTGGTCCTAGACCAAGAACCCCAGGAGACAGCTGGGGGCCCTAGGGTACCTTCTAGGGTCTTTAAACATTACTCTGCCTGGTTAACTTGACCAGGAACCCTAGTTAACTGACTAGGGTACCATTCTCTCTGAGAATGGGTCTCGCAGCTGCACTAAAAATTAACATGCCCTAGTTTAGGCTCTTGAAACCAACCCTTGGGATTGTTTCAAGAAGCCCTAATCTAGTGACAAGGAGATTTTCCCTCCAAGAGGAAGGTTGGTCACCTTCCTCTAAGGCTAGTGTTTGGGGTAACATCCATTAAAACCCCAAGTTGGTCAACTTTTTACCAAATTTTCTTGCATTTTCATGTGTAAATTTGCATTTTCATGGTAGAATTGGAGTTAGATTTAGGTCTACAATTTTATAACAAAAACCCTAAAAATAAAAATAAAAAATTCAATTTTTGGCCTCCCTAAAATTTCATCCGTCTCTATAATTTCGACCTGTCTTTCTTGTCCCTAGAAACCCTAGGGCGAAATTTTGGGAGCCCTAAAAATCCCAAAAAAGATAAAAAAAATCCCTAAAAAACCCTATTTTGTAAGTTTGTACATATTGTTTTAGCTTAGATTTTGATATTTTATTAACTAGGTCTAATTTTCTTAATTTCAGTACCTTATTTGTAATCCTAAAACCCTAAAATCCTAAAATCCTAAAATCCTAACCTCAAAACCCTAATTGCATATCTGATCATACCTTGTGACCTCCTTCTATCTTTCCTAGTTTCGCTCTCATCCTTCTAAGCCTCACCCTTGCCTCCCCTCTCATTTGGCATCCTCGCTCTCCTCTTCCCCTTGGTTTGTCGACCTTCTTCTCTCCTTTACCCTAGCTCGCAGCCTACCTTTCTTCTCCCTTCCACCTTCTCATCACCCTTTTCTACTTCATCCATATCCTTTCCCTCTCCAACTCCTCCTCCTCTATTCTTCCCTTATCTTCTTTTCCCCCCATCTTCTTCTATCCGTCTCCTCCATTTTCCTTGCCCCTCTTTCCATCCTCGGTCATCCAAGAAGGAAGCTCGGCCTCTGCTTAAAGGGTTCAGCGTCTCTTTTTCTAGCTACCTTGGCCCTAGGGCTTGGCTTGGGAAGCCTCTGCCCTCCTCTTTGTGGTTTTCTTAAGGCCATAACAGCATCTGCACCAGACTTGAGTTTATTAAAGCAACGCTGCATACCTCTATCAAGGGGGTATCTAACCTCCATCTTAACACTTTGTCCACCTAAGCACATAACAAGAACAATAGTTAGAATATTTGTAGCATTTGGAGGGTGATAAAAAGGGTAAGAAAGGTCTGTGTCTACCTTAAACAGAAGTCTGAAAGGTGTTGATTTGATTCATCTACATGACAAATTGATAAATTTATGAAAATACTTGTTGCATAAGTTCAATGCTGCTAATGATCTTGAGTTTAGAGACTGATATCCTTACTGCCGTTATATATTTCTGATATATTACTACGCTGATACAATTTTGATATATTACTATGCTGATACAATTCTGATATACCTTGATTTGGTCAATGAAAGTGGGATAACTAACTAATTTAAAAGTGCAAGTGATTACACTCATTCTCCTATGCTCTTTATGGTTACTGGTTATTATTCCTACTGCTGCTATACTATGCAAATATCTCTTATTGCAGACCTGAAACAAAAAGGTTAACTCTAAGCGAAAAAGATCGACTCCGCGCCCTCAAGGCTAAGTGAAAATTGTTTTCTCTTCCCAACAAGATCTTCTTAGATGAGGACCTCACTAGAGCACAGGTTGTGGAATTCAAACATTCCAGAGAACGGGTTATTGCGACACGGCAGGCAGGGAAATGGACAGTTATCAGGAATCTTCGAGCAGTTATTCGTGACTCCTTCCCACCTGGGTGGGAACCTCGAGTTGGAGGTTCCAAATGATGGGCCCGCTTGGGGAGACGACAGGGTACGGACATCTCTATCCGCTATTGGAATGGCAATAGATCTTTATGGTCATCGCCAGGACTCTTGTATGATTCTCTCGATTCAACAGACATCCTCTTCGTGACCGAGACACATGCGAGCCCTGTTAGGCCCCTCCCAGATATTACAGGTTACCACTAGTTCTCAGTCTGCAGACAGGAGACGAGGAGCTCAGGAGGAGTCATAGGATCAGGTGGAGTTGCTTGTTTGGCTAAGGACTCGTTCAGGGACAGGATTTCTTTGGTAGCTGAAGATGAGTTTGCCAGGTTTATGTGGATTAGGATTGGCGTTGGAGTTTCTCCTCTAAGGGACATCTACATTGTAGTTTGTTACTTTCCCCCAGCTTCTTCGCCATTTGCCATCCATAGTGGCCCTAATGGGGACCCCTTTATAGACTTGTACACCAGCATCACTCAGTACTCTGCTGACGAAGAAGTCATCCTCCTAGGGGACTTCAACGCTCGTACTAGGAACCTCTAGATCCCTCTCCACGATCAGTCAGAGGATGTGTTCTGTACCCAGGGGATTGACCCAGCTTCAATTGGACTTCACCGGATTTCAGAATATGCTTTTGGCCCCACTACAGTTTATGGTAAGCATCTATTGCAGTTGGGGGAATCTCAGGAGTTGTTGATTCTAAATGGTCTTCCCTGTTTTCCGGACTCTCGCTTCTTCACCTGCTGACCACATGGTGGCGGTGCGAGCATAGTTGATTATGTCCTCACTAGCTAGAACTTGCTCCCTTTTGTTTGTCACCTCACAGTCTCCCCCATCCCTCTTGCTGACCACACACTTCTTTCTCTCTCCGATTTGACCCCCCCCTCCCACCTCATACTCTCTCTTGGGGCCCAGCCCGGACCATTTTTTGTTTCGACGAACTCGACCCGGAAACCTTCTCCTCGACCCTAAGCCAGATACTCCCTTCAGAGACTCAGTTCTCCTTGCTTGACTCTGCTTCCACTAAGTACACCTATCTTTTGTCTGCCATTTTGGAAGCAGCACTCAAATCCTTCCCCCATTCCACTCGCCCTACTTCCATCTCCCCAAAAGTTGGATCATGTCCCATGAACAAATGGTAAGATGATGAATGCAAAACTCTACATCAAGAGCTTCGATTTGCTTCCCACTCTCATCCCTCCTATTCAAACCTCAAAGCTTCTTATCGCCGCCTCCTCCGTCGCAAGAAACAACTCTTTGTCTCTCAGAAAAGACGGGAACTGTTCGCTCTCCTTACCTATTCCCCTAAACATTTCTAGCGTACCATCCTTCCTCGACACTCCCCTCTCCCATCTCACCTCGATCCTGTTACCAACTTGTTTGTACCATAGTTGGATTATCTGAAGAGACACCATTTGACAAACATGTTAAGTGTTTGACTCCAGTGTATCATATGATCCAGCATTTGTGACTAGCCAGTTTTGTTTTTGAGTCGACATGACCATGGCCCCATGGGGGTTTGTAATAAAGTGTGCTAGTAGGATCTGAGTGTCTTGGTTCCCCATGACTTGATTAAGCAACTAAGATATTCCAGGGAGTTTTTTCCCTTGTCAATTATACTTTGCTTATAGCCGAGCTATAATCGATGAGGTTTTCTCCCGCTCCTCCAAAGCTGGAATGCTCGATTTTGAAAATTTTAGCTATGGGGGGTTATTAGAGTCCAACTAATGTATATAAGCCTACTAGACACTATTAGAATAGGTTTTGGTCATGTCCCAAGTCTCTAGGACCCTCAGTAAAAATTTCGAAAAAAATTTTACCGGGTCCGTCGACTTTGGGTTTTTTAATTATTTTTTAAATTTAATAAATTTCTCTATAGTTTAAATAGAGAAATAATAATTTGTAATATTTCAGTTGTCCGGGGTCCGAATTCAGTGGTTGATGGCTCGTTTCATAAGCCAAAAATCACACATGACCTATGGACCAGCTAACCCTAAGTTTCAAACAATTATTTGGCCTCATAATTAATATTTTCTCAAAAAATCAAAAAATGAGAAATATTAATTAAAATATTCAAAAAATAATAAATTGGAGATAATTTAAATCTCTCCAAAAAAGGCTAAATTGAATAAAGTAAAAGTCAAAATGACATGGCAAAAAGCATTTATGATGATTGGAATCTTCACCCACTTGATTCAGATCAGTTTCGGAGCACTGGGAGTGATCTACAGTTGAGAAATTCACCCACCTTCATGCAAATTCGTTTTTGTGATTTGGCAATCGATTAATGGGTTGTTGGATTATGAAATCAATGCATGTGGGGCTCCTTCCTCAAATTATAGGCTCCAAACTCAAGTTTAAAGATGAGTAAAGACTCCAAGCTCGATTTGGTTGGTGTTGACATGGATTTGATTGGTTTTTGATGGAGTTTTTGGTTCTCTTCATCACCAATTCGAATTAGGGTTTTAATATTGAGTTTTGTTATATAAGAGAGGCCATTTGGGCTTTCTCTTCATGGAGATTTTGAGCATGAACACTTTGCTAAAATATTGTTGTAATATCTGTTTAATATTGAATAAAGTTTAGACTTTGGAGGTCCATGCTGGAGCAAGTTGGGATGTTCTTCACACTATTGGTGATATCTCTTTCATTTGTTTATTGTTCATGCAATTTCATTATTAGATGTATGTTTTAACTTTGATTAGAAATACATCTTTCGGTTTTTGTATGCTTCACAACAAGTTTTTTGCAGAGATTTCCCAAGGTGGAGATAGGTTTATTAAAGACTAAGTCACTCTTCATTTAACAGTGGTTCTTGGCATCTAATTGGTTTGTCTTGCAGGTCTTCAAGCTCTTCTCTTCTTTTCAAAGGAATAAACTTTCAAGTAGGAGTTTTTGGCCTGTTCCTCCATCAACACACTTTCAAAACAAACCTTGGTTACTTAGCTTACCTCTTCAAGCCCATCCCCATTAGACTAGCTTCACTCACCCATTCGTTTTGCCCTTTCTCTCATTCATCCATTCGTTTTGCCCTAGATCCATCTTTTTTCTCATCCATTTTGTTTTTGCCCATCTTCCCAAGCTCATCTTCCATTTCCCCTTTCTCTTCAAGGCTCCTTTCGTCCATCATAAAGAGCCCTAAAACAAGCCCAAAACACCAAAAACGAATTGTATGAGTTAGCTTGTAGTTTCATTCTTAACTTGCAAAAGAAATTTGTTAGATTTAGATCTCTAGTATTATTGCTTCTCATACATCATCTTATGCATTGAAAAGTTAGATCTTAGAAGCATTCTTTGTTTAATTTTAGTTTCCATTTGAAAGATAGAAAATTTTTCATAAAAAATATTTCAAATTTTTATACTTTAGATCTCTTTCCCACTACATTCTAAGAGTTTGTTGTTCGCTGGTCCGTTTCATCATAGTTAAGGTTTTATGTTAAAATCTCATACATTTCACATTTTAGAGTTAAATTTTTAAATCTAGACTTGATTAGTTTCAAGTTTGTTTCATTTTCCTAATGATTAATGAGTGCATTGTTGAGTTGTTTTGAGACTTGTGTAGGTGTTTTGAAAGAGAAGAGAACTTGAAAAGCTTTCAAGAAGCAATATCCAAGAAGGAGCCAAAGAGAAGCTCAAGTGAATTTTGAACCAAGGAAAAGTGCAAACCATGAATGTCATTTGAAATAAACCACTATCCTTTGTACAAACTCATAAGAGTTTTCACCTTTTTTCATTCAAGTTTTATTTCTTCAAAGTCCTTCAAGGTTTCAAAACCCAAGGCATTTGTAATCTCATAATAAAATTTCAAGTGGAGGAGTCCTCCACTTTTTTGGTTTCTTCCCCATTTGGGGAAGAGCGTGGTGTTTGGTTAAGTTAGATCTTTCAGTTTTTTGCTTTAGAGTAGTTTATTTTCATCTTATCGCTTCTCTTTCAAGTTTTGACCAGAGTAAGCGAACTTTGGAATTGTATCCCAAAGGCCACATAGTTTTGTGGTAGCTTCTCATTCCCCCATCAGCATTTTGTGGACATCTAGCTAGCTGGAAGGTTTCCAGGACTGACGGTTCTAGTAATTAGCCTTGTTCAGAGGTTGATCCCACTTTAGAATAAATCTGCTTGGTAGAACACTAGATTTTGTTTTCTATTATCTTCAAAGCATCTTTCTTTGTGGTTATCTTTATTTTTCAGTCATTTTTCAGTTTCATTTACTTCTTTAAGTTTCACAATCGCTTCACTCTTGCAATAAAATGAACAAAGCCTCTTGAACTTGGCCAAATCCAAGTCAAGAGCACTCTCTGTTGGAGAGCATATAGATTTGCACTTTCCCCTTGCATTAGGCATTTTAAAGTAGGAAGTCTCTTGAACTGTGGTCTTAAGACTAAGTCAAGAGCGCTCTCCGTCGGAGAGTTGAACAAGTGCTCCTAATAATAAAACACTTCAATCCACATTTCCCCCTTTAATTAATTTATCTTGGTCATTTGTCCAACACCTGTATGCTCTGCCAATCGGAAACGGTTGGGCTAGTACTCAGAAAGGTGGAAGACTTGTTAAGCTCATAAGTGATAACTAATAAAACTTTCACCCCCATAACCAACCAATCCAGAGTTGAGCGATAAGATAAGTTCAGTGGGTAATCTCCTAGTTGGGGGCGCCAAGTTGCCATGTTCAGCCTCTAGTTTGCTGGTTAGCATTGCGCGACCTGACTAGAGCACTGGGTGGTCCGACATGTCCTTGAACGGAGGCACTTGATACTGTCTTTCCGGACACTCTCTTGATATCCTTGGTTTTATCCTAATAATCAAGACCACTAAAATCTTCAATTTACAAAGATAATCTGCATAACAATCTCACGAACGACACTTCTTCAAGACCCACACTTTCAGCATCACAGTCCTTACTTTTCTTTGACTCCATAAGGCACTGGTTATCTAAAAGTTTATATATTGATCAGGACCATTTGTCCTTGTGTTTATTTCATCTTGTGAATGCTTTAGTGATTTGTCAAATCTTGAATCATACTGCCATCTTGTTATCTTATCTTGCAACATGGATTGCTTATTATCTGTTGTTCATCTTTATATATTTTTGGTCTCACCACAAGAAAACTCCTAAACAACACCCATCCGCATCATTTCACCAAAAAACACTTAAAAGACACAAGAGCCTTAGACAACTCTTTGTAGGGACTACCCCCCTTGGCTTCGTTAGGAGTTAGCCTAAACAGAGGAGCTGGGATTTAGGTGACAGTACCTAGCTCATTGCTTGCCCCCAAGGCCACACCTCTCCCCACTTTTAGTGAAGAGACAGCTTTCGAAAGATTTCCGCTGCTGGTGTGCAATCTGGCGGACAACAGATCCTTTATCCATGTTTTCCCACACTTCCAATCTTTATGATATTCCCGGACAAGCCCAAATCCAGGTTACCTCTCCACCCCCCTCCTGTTGCTTATTCTCAACCAGGGATATTAGAGAGGCCATTTGGATGATGAACAACAGCAAAGTAGCAGATGAGGAAGGATACCAAGCAAAGTTCTTTAAGCACGGTTTTCGTGCTTTGGTTGGATACGTGGCTAATCTTTTTAACCATGTAGCCTGTGAGGGTTTCCCATCGGCATGGTCACATCACATCATCCATTCGATTCATAAGTCAGGTCCCAGTTCAGATCCCAATAACTGCAGAACGATCATGGTGGGCCACACATTCTCGAAGTTGTACGCTACCGTTCTCCATAGGATGCTCTCCAGTGACCTTGAGCAGAGACACCTCAGGGCTAGGGGGCAAGCAGGCTTCTGACCGACTCACCAGACCATTGACCACATCTTTACTCTGCGCGCCGTGATTGAGGAAGCCCGACACCGCTCTTCGAAGGGCTGCTGTTGGTTTGTAGATTTTCGGAAAGCTTTTGACTCTATTCCTAGGGAAGCCCTATTCCAGAGACTTAGAGATATTGGCATCTCCGCAACCCTATTGACAGCTATTATGCGCCTATATGAGTCTGTTCTCGGTCATCTTCGCACGGCCCATGGGATGTCTGATTTCATTCGGAGTACTATTGGGGTCAACAGGGATGTCCACTATCTCCCACCCTATTCAGGATTTACATTGATGAGTTGGAGGCATTTCTACACGAGCATATCCAGGACACGGATGGCTGTCTTCTTCACCAGGTTTTGATATCTATTCTACTCTTTGCTGACGACATGGTCCTCCTCTCATCATCCCCAGAAGGATTACAGAGGCAGTTGGATGCCTTAGCTCTGTTTTGTGATCTTCAACAGTTGACAGTCAACCTGGGTAAAACCAAGGTTATGATCTTCAATGGAGTGAAGAAAACTTCAGACCTTCACTTCCTATTCAGAGGAAAGGAGATTGAGATCACCAGCACCTATACTTACTTGGGGGTGCAATTCTCAGGCCCTCGTTTCAGTTTGCGACCTGCTCTTCAGCCTCAGATCAACAAAGGTTATGGATCATTAGCCCTTCTTGAGAGACAGTGCTTTCAACATCACTTCCAAGACATCTCGTCCAAGATGAGCCTCATGAATGCCTTGATCTGTCCCACTGTTCTATATGGCTCGGAGATTTGGGGGCCATCTTTACTTGAGTCAGACTGGGCCTCGATTGAGAGAGTCCAAACCCTTCTTCTTTGCCGCATTATTAGATGTAAACAGACAGTACCTCAGCACATCATCCTTGTCGAGTTCGGAGCTCAACCCTTCAGGCTCTAGACGGTTTTCAGTTTTATTTCATTCTTACACCATGTCCGGGGCTTTGCAGACTTGATGGAGGGTAGAGACCGGTACGCTTACCTTGCATACTGCTCTTCTGAGGCTATTGCCCATTCTACCCATTCGGGTCGGACCCGATGTTGGTTTACAGGGGTTTCAGATCTCCTAGAGGTAGTGGGTATTCAGGTGGATCATCTCCCCCTTTCCGATATTCATTGGATGCTCCTGGACACCTTTTACCCACTAGACAAAAACTGAACAAGACCATCCGGGAAGACATCTACAGGCAGTTCGTCCAAGTCACATGGGTCAATCCTCCGGGAGGGTTATGCCCAAAGATTGCCTTTTACGCAGAGCACTTCCTAGAGCTGAGAGACGGGCTCATTGTCCAACCCCAGTATACGTTTCGTCACTGGATGCATGCTCTTCGCATCCCTCTAGGCCAGTTCAGAGTCGGTTCTCATAGACCTCGGGTTGAGACGGACCACCATATTGATAGACCAGATAGAATCTGTCAAGTATGTCACCTATAGGAAGTGGAGATCGAGACACACTTCATTTTTAGATGCCCCAGTTACTACAAGATTAGAGGACGGTTTTATTGTTTGTTTAGAGACTCTTAGACTCTCGCCGAGTTTTTCAGGTACCCCGATCAGAGATGTTTGGCTCTCTACATGCAGGAGGCTCTTAGATTTCGAGCGCATATTCTTCAGCCTCCCATTAGACCGGACCCCACGCAGAAGATCACGTCATTTTTCAGGGTATTACCTTCAGACAGGGGCACCAAGAGACTGACCGATATCAGTACATATCCAGGCTCTAGATCAGTGAGGATATGTGGGACCTCATCCCGACCAACGAGATCTCAGCAGCAAACTCATCGCAGACTCCGTCCTGAGAGACGGGCTAGATCCTCCCAACCTCAGCAACGTACGAACCCCCCTAGGCAACGAGTTTGTGGGCAGTCCGCACTCTCTACTAGCCCTTCATTAGGACAACAGACTTTGTTGAGTTTTCTTCAGTCATCTTCTTTCAGCCTCGAATGTTAGGAGAGATGGATCGGATCCTCAGACCCTTTTGCTCCTGGATCTTTTCTGCTAGGACATCTCCGCCCCATTGCGGGTTTTATTGATTCGCGTCTGTAGTCAAAGCTCTCTTACTTCAGTCCTGTTCACTTTTGTTCACTCTTTTCTTTCTTTCTTCATGCATTGTACCTTTTTATAGGAGACAGTTTGGTCCTCCCACTTTGTACAGACATCATTGTAATCATTAGTCCCTTTGACCTACTTTGTGGTCATTAGTTGGACATTAATATAATTATCTTATCTTATCTTATCTTATCTACATACAACATTCTCAAGCTTGATTTACAGTGAATGATAAGAATATCATTGTTCTTGTCTCCTAAAATTGATCTTGGTACAGCTATTATAATTGCTATTGATGCTGCTATAATTATGATATTGTTGTGATCATTTGCATAAAAGTGGGAAGGTGAAGTTGGTTGAAATATTGTCTTATCCTTATTGTTACTTACAAGTTGGTGCTGACACCTTGCCAGTTGCCACTAATACATATTCAAACAAATCTGGTACAAGCATTAGATTACTTATATTTGTTAGTTGTTCATCATACTTAATTGGTTATCTCTAATTGTGAGCACTTACACTTGTTTGGTAATCTACGTTCATGAAAGTGATATTTATTGCTATGCCAAGTGATGCTAGACAGCCTTGACTTCTACCTTCACCACTTGCACTAGTCCTTGTTATTTAGTTAGCATTGAATGATCAAATAGTATGTCTTCTTCACTCGCATAAATAGGTTATCCAAGGCACTCGTCACTGAAATATTGTTTAGAAGACATAGCATTTAAGTGTTTTGTAGATTGTTGAAGGGCTCTCCCCTTGGAGGTTCCGACTCTCCAAAGAAGTTGAAAAAGTGGCTAAGGTGACAATGGTCACTTTCTCTTGCATTTGGTCATCGGATACTAGCCCTGCTAGTTCATCCGATAACACCAAGAAAATAGGAAACCATCTCATTATCTTTGTTCATTATGTTGATTACCTTATTCTTACTAGTAGTGACAATAAACTTTCAACCCATGTGAACTCCAACCTTAAGAAGGACACTAAAATGACAAACATAGGAAATTTGCATTATTTTCATGACCACCAAGTCCTACAAACGAAATAAAGAATATTTATTTATCAGTCCAAGTATCCATGTGACCTTTTTCGTCGCTTTCACATGGATGATTGTAAACCAACCCCATCTCCCTTCCGGTCTAGAATCAAACTTTCTACCACTTGCACTTCACCCAAAGTAGATGGCACCTTGTATCGTCAGCTTGTTGTAGTCTCTTATACTTGACTCATACCCATCTTGATATTTCCTTTGTTGTTGGTCTTGTTTCCCTCTATATGCAAACACTCCATGAAAGTCTTTTGAAAGCAGCAAAGGGGATACTTCGATATATTCGGGGTACAGTTCAGTTTGGGATTCATTACAGTTCAAGGGGGACTCCTTTGTTGGTTGGTTTCTGTGATCCAGAATGGGCCAACGATCCTGATGATCGGAAGTCTACTACAGGTTATGTTTTTAGCCTTGGCTCTAAACCTGTCACTTGGGCTTGTAAGAAATAACAAGCTCTTACTCTTTCTTCAACAAAAGCAGAGTATCAACCCGCAGTTAATGCCATCCAAGAAGCTTTGTGGCTTTGAGAGATCCTTTCATAGTTTGGATTCAAGCAACAACATCCAAAAACCCTTTGGTGCGACAATCAAAGTGCCATTAAGCTCGCCAAAGATCCAGTTCAACAACAGTACAACAAAGTTACAAACACATTGAGCTACATATGCCCTTCATCATGTTCATGATCATCTTCTTGAAGTGCTCTTTTCCCTTACAGATCATCAAATTTCAGACATATTCATAAAGTCTCTTACAGAAGTGAAGTTTTCTGAACTTCGATTTATGTTAGGAGTGCAGGAATTTGTCAATAAGGGGGTATAGACTCTAATGGCTATTTCCTTCTCCTATAGTGTTTCATTTGTAAATCCTTCAATCCTATCCCAAGTTGCTCTTAAGGGGGTATGTTAGGATATTTAGACACTTAGGAGTTAATTAAGATCAACTTGTTATAATATATCCATTAGGTAAAGTGTGTTTCTTTAGTATGCATTAATATGCATTTTTAAATATGTAATCTAATGGTCACAATATATTCTTGACATAAGAGTGATCCAACGGTTCATCTTCTTCTCAATCTTAACAACCAACCATTGATCCATGCCTTAACAACCTGTTGGTTCATGACCTCTATTTAAAGCTCTGTTACAAACATCGCCGATATATCGGCAACATCGCGATATATCGCGATGCTAATCCTCCAACGATAAATCGGCAATATATCGGCCGATATTTTCCCCGATTTTTTGCCGATTTTTTCCAGATTTTTTGGCGATTTTTTTTAATAGATCACGATTTGTTGCCTTTTTTTGCTCATTTGCCGTGTTTTGGAAAAACAAAATTGTCATGCCCATAAAAAATGTTGCCTTCTTCATTAGTAATTGGTCATATTAAATGGTAATATCAAATTCTTAAAGTAAAAGTGACATTCTCCTTATCTTTCATTTTCTATCCTTTTACTAATTTTTAACATTACCATTAATTGTTTCAGGATGTTTGAGAGTGGTTCTAACCTCATCGGACTTCATATGCAAAAAGTAGAGTTTTAGATCCCATTCAAAATTCAATAGACTTAATAGTTTTTCAGGAGTTTAGGATTACAAAGTTTCCACTGGATTTTATCATGTCTGAGGGTATGGGATTGGCATTTAATCAAGCACATCAACCCCTCAATGTACCTTGATGTTGGTCATGTTGATTGTTGAACTCCTTTGTCACGACCTTAAAAAAATTTACCCTTCACTCAAGCAAAATCACTTATTAAGCATGGGAAGTTTTTTCTACCTTATTTTAATGATTGGATTAGGAAGTTTCATCAAAATTGTAAGGTGTTGAGTTGTTGACTAATGTCCTTGGAGGATCAACTTTGAGATTTAAGGTAGAGGCAAGGACTAGAGCCTAGAGGAGGGAGGCATAGGGTGTTATTGATGAATAGGATCCCAATATAGACAATGATTCGCCGACATGTATTATTTATGGTTTATGTTTCACATTCATTTTTTTAAATGTCCTTGCTCATTTATTAATTAAAAATATGCATATACATACATAGGGATTTAAAATATACATAGAGTCCACTAAAACCCCCATGACTGCTAGGGCCTTCTCGCTTTAGAGGAAAAGCCATTACTAGAGCAATTGCCTTTGCTTGTAAAAGGGGTAGAGGGAATCAATTGTTTATTTACTTGATTTCATTGTATATAAGATACATTGATTGTATTTTTTTGGTGATTCAATAGTCGGGGACTCAGGATCCAGTACACGATTCATTTTTTATGTCTGATCTATCACTAGATGTCTTATACATCTTATATATCAGTTTTCTTTCCATATTCATGTGCTAATGTGTTTATTTGATGTTCTTGTTGCTTTAGCTGTTTAGAAAATTGAAAAAAATGAATATTTTTGTATTTTTTTAAGTCTGCCGATATATTGTCGATGTTTGCCAACACTTTCGCCGATAAATCCGATAATTTCTTTTTGGACCCTCGGCGATATATTCGCCGACACGATATTTGTAACACTGAATTAAAGAGCATGGAGGGTCATTTGCTACTTGATCGATTATCAAAAGCTCTCTCTGTAACATTCTTTTTCCTTTCATAATAATATTGCCTCAAGTACCTATTTGGCTGGGGTAGTGGAGTGTTTCCCTCTTTGAAGGTTTAAAGCAAGTAAAAACATTGGTGTGTTCATCTGTGACCTGTTTCTGTGAGCAGATGCTCAAGGTGTTCAATCTCTTGGATATATCCTACGTAATCGAACACTAACCCCCTTACAATATCAATATACAAGGCCATAAAGCCCATTATATAGTTAGTCGATAGTTATTTAATGAAAAAGGGCCCTCTTTATTAAATAAAGGCCCCGAGGTGGTGAACCTTCATTAATAGCGGGACCACAAGGAGTTAGGACTTTGGCTATTCCAACACTATATATAGAGTAGTAAGATATGTCATGTTTAGTCAAGAATTGTCATTTTATCTGGACCTTTGCTCCTGGAGGTTTCCCCCTTAAAGAGGTAAGTGAACACAGCTATCTATTTTATCTATTCTCGTATTTTTCTACCTTTTCTACGAATTTCTGGGTTTAAGCATATTACACAATCCAATTGCCGTGTTCCCATTGATATAACAGAGCCTATCAATGATAATTCAAAATCTGGAATGTGCAAAAAATATAAAAAAGAAAATGTACAAAATGTGTTGTTCATGACATGAAAACTGCAAAAAATGTATGCAGTTGCATATGGTATCAAAATTTTTGTAGGGGTTTTTAAAGTATTTAATGTACAAACTTTTTGCAACGTCAAACTTACACTGTCCTTATAAACAGGCCAATCTAATCTCCTACTGAGTTTTATGCATAAGTCGATCTCTAAACTTAAAAGTTAACACTCTATGCAATTTCTTTTTACTAAACTTCTGTTGAAAAACATGCTGAATATGTAAAGGCAAACAAATCAAGACGAAAGTCACATCCCTGGGTATTCTTTTAAACTCTTCATTTCCATAAGGAGTAAGGTGAAAGGTCATCCTGGGAAGATGAAAAGTCATCCCAGGTGAAGTTAAATGGTCATTGCTACTATTATTTAGAGCAGGTTTGTCATTGGGAATCTGGGAGGTGTTGAAGTTAGTATATAGTTACCATGTCTGACTTTTTATTTAGTTTTCCAGCTCAGGGGCATGTAACAACCAATATAATAGGTGACTCAGGATGGCATTATCAGGAAACATATTATCTCAATCCAAGGAAAGATGAAAGATGCACATGAACATTAATCAGATGAATTGTGATACCTGGAACGAGCTTTTTCCATCTGCAGGGCTGTCGTATGAACCCATGTGAAGCAGGATAGAGTCAAAGTTTGGGATGGTAGCTATTTCTGCAGGGACCATTAATCCACAAATGCCAAGCAATGCTGTTGCACCAATGGATCTAAGTATACTGGACTTTCCACCACCGTTTGGACCAGTAAGAAGAAATAGTGACTGCATTTGAATCGTGTTCTGAATAGCTTGATCTTGTAAAAGGTTGATCCAGTATGGCACTAAACCTATAATTTCTAACTGAATTCCCACTGTCCCTGATTTTCTGGCCTGCATTTTTTTTAATATTGCAATGCATAAGGATTTTAATAGAAGCAAATGAGAGCCCAAAAAACAAATTCTCATGATCCAAAATTCAGATGTTGTCTAAGATATTCAATCATTAAATAACCACTTTACAGAGTCAACAATCATTTTCTAGCTTATTCAGCCATAACATTCAATTACAGATTACGAATTTAAACATCAACTTTAAATTCGAAATTTTTCAATCCATTGGGTTACCAAGCAATGTCTATAACCTAAAAATATACACTGGTCAGCATATAAAATGGACATTTAAGACTCAGGTTGCATTGCAATTAGAAAACTTAATGCCAAGACTCCATCTTCATTTCAGAGTGCTGTCTGACTCTGAACAAAGAAATTTAGGATCAGTCCCAACTCCCAGGCTATGTCTGTGACTACACTTACCGATGAATTTCGATCAGCCTCTACCAATGTTGGAAAGACCCAATTTCGCTTCCTTCCCTCACTGCACAAATACAAAACAGAAAAATATTCAGGATCACATATCATCTATCAAACGGAAAAATGACTAAGATGATAAACTGTTGTCACAGAATATTTCGAGGTACTGCTGCCACTATGTTTTTAGAACACTGGATATAATGCAGCAAGTTTATTCCATGGTAAATGGCCTTGTATTGCACAAAGATAAAGAAAAATCACAAGGTATACTCAAAACTCAAAAGAGACATGCTCTTGTGGAAAATATTGATGAATCATTGTTAACAACATATATAAGATATATAAGATAACTTTATTAATGTCCTCAAATACCAAAAGAATAGGTTACCAGGACTAGAAAGTACAGTTAGCTATCATTGGAATGTGGCAGTGTCAAGATCACTCCTAAGTGCTAAGAGATGAAAAGTTTGAAATGAAGGGGCAATAAGTGAAAAGAAATATATGAGAAACAATATTCAAAAAGAAAAACCCTAGAAAGAGAGGAAACAATACTCGACATTAAAGATAGAGACGGGTAGAAGTAGACAAGGTAGTGTAGATACACCTATCATTATCTATAATTGCGAAGAAGCCAATGCCCCTCTAGGGAGTCCGTCAAGTAGAGAGAGCCTACTTGGGTGACCTTAAGAGGATCCATGAGCTGTCCATCAAAGCTCTCCTAACATCAAAGGCCAAAGAGAAAAATCTAATGATTGGTGTAAAGAACCTAACCCAATCTGAGTATAAATTTTTCACACTGTTTTGTTAAAGATTTGGGTCAAATGTGTGTGATATTAGCAGCACTGTTGATGATTAGTGATTACAAATCAGTCACCAATCTTTTTCTAATGATAGGCTGGGATTGAACATTCAGTATATATGCTCCACATGCTATTACTGTAGCTGGTGTTAGGTAGTTTGGCTTGAACACACTGTAAATGGAGGTCTGTAAAGACCCAAACTAGTATCACTGAGTTGGGCAATTGTTGATTTGATGCTGAAGTAAGCTTTGTATTAATGCTTAAAAATTCTTATTCAACCATACACTGAAACTTTCCATAAGTCTGCTTGAATACTGGTGTTTGGGATTAGTTCACATTAAGGTGTTTTCCAGTACTACCATCATAAATGTGAACAAGGCACAGTAATTAAACAATGCTTTATATGCTACTAAAATCATAGATTCATCCACAAGCATAAATATAACACCGTAAATTCAATTCAGACTTAACAGCAGTTATATATCAATAATATCAGATTTACACTGAGTATTTCACACCTGGAAAATGCTGATAAGTATGGCCAGTGTTTAGATGCATCAGTTGACCTCTTTTTGCACCTTCTTTTTACTGTGTAGACTGCTGTAGAAGTGAGTGTAAGTTCCAGGAGAGAAATAATGCCCAGACTGTATGAAAGTAGAGATATACTTCTCTTATCACCCTTCACGATTTGACAGTAGTATGTGACTGATTTCAACCTCTTCTTCAATGAGATAGGATAGCAGAGAAATACATTTCGATTAGGTAATGCAAATAAGAATACAACCATAACCTTGAACTGGAACTTCTTCTCCAAGTGGTGCGCCATCCTCTACACAGAGCAGATCACAGTCCCCACAACTCACAATGGTTTATGCTTGTCTATAATCCTGGGCGTGAATACTCTTCACTGGCAGCAGATAGCAGAGAAGGGGAATGAAAGTATCGTTGTCCTTCTTTCCAATGGTGGATACTCACTACTGTAGTGCACCCTTTTCCTGTGCAACAGAGATAAATGCAAGTGCGCCCTCTCTTACAACCTGCTCATACAACCCCTGGTGCGCCCCCTTGCCCCAAAGCCACTGTAACTTACTCAATCTCCCTTAAATCTTCATACACAGTGATGCACGCTTCTCTCATTCGTATGGGGATAATAAACTGTAAGTTGTAAGCTGCTGCGCCATCCTCAGAGATGGCTGTAAGTTACCACAAATGTGCCCTCATATAAACAGTGGCAATCTTCAGCACAAGTGTGCCCTCCAACAAAAAGGTGAGACCCTCTTTTATACTCGACAAGCTGAAAGTGTCACTCTCCACAAGTGCACCCCTCTTCTAACATCTGCAATCTCAGCTCAAAACCACAAATCTGAAGATGGAATTACAATCACAAATCTCAGCAATGAAGCACAAATGAGAAATCTGAGTGACTTCTCCTTCCAATGGCCAGGGTGGGTTTGTCTCACCACTGAAACTATCATCCTCTCCTTAGGGTTTCATCCAAGAGAAAGCTGAGCTCTCAAGTTTCGAAAATGGAAATGACAAGAATGAATGAGAGAATGAGCTTTCTCTCTTTTCATATTTTCTCTTTTGCCTTTGTGACCCTTCGACTTCCTTTTCTCCACTTTTCTCATTTATTAAATATGAAATGACTCTTTAATGAGAAAGTAATTTTTTCTCTTTTATCTTCATGTTGACCCCCCCCCCCCCACCTCTTAGGCCACTTTTGTCTCCTTTCCCTTTTAATTAATAAAGTGACTTTTACATTAGTTGCATTATAATCTTATTATTCAATGTCACTTTATAAAATGCCTTTTCTCCTAGTGACATTAAATAATAAATTTAATTCCCCCATCTGTCAACTATAGTCCACGGGAATCAAATGGACTAATTCATTGTCCCCTAGAGTGATCAAGCGAAAAGGGACATGACAATGGGGATCTAGGTACTCATTTTAATCTCAAGGGAAACACCATGGCAAGAGCATGTATGACCCTAAGCAATGTGGAGTTTAGGTAACTACCTTCTAAGCAACATGGACACTCAGGTGCAAGAATGTTTTTAATCAAGAAAGTAGTTATGTTTCAACTTTTATTGTGCTTTGAAAAGATGAGATATGCCATCAGTTACTAGGCAAGGGTGCCCGTTTAATCAAGGATGCGAAAAAGTTTGTTCCTATTGTATATTCTGATTTTATTTCTGCTCTAATAAGCTTCAGGAACTGGTTAGGATAGGCATTGTATATACCCTTCCACTGCTAGTTTTTTTATTGTAAATAAGTTTGTGTAAAAATAAGAGGTATTTTTCAATTAAAAAGATATTATCAAATTTCTAAATGAGCAGAAGATACTCCAAAGATGGCTTTCTGTACTGATCAGAGGCATTATGAGTTTAAAAGCATGCCTGTCAGTGTGTCAAAAACGCTTGCTACCTATCAAAAAATGGTTAAATTGCCAAAGCCACACAAAAAGCATAACAAATTGTCCATATTTACAGCTTACAAATGAATTCCTATCGATAATTATGAGGCTTTACAATAGAAGACTGTCTAGAACAGCAAACATCTAAACGATGCTAAATGTGGACACACTATGACAATCCATAAGAGGAGAGATCATGGCACCCCATGGAACTTTAAAAGTTTAATCATGACTATTTCAATATTTACTAAAAAGAGTGGATGTACTTGGCAAGCAAACACTAAATAAGAGATAGTGACAGGCTATGCTACCTCTCAGTTTTCTGAATTTTATGCACAAAGAAAAATGAAATGTTGCAAATTGCAATCTTACAATATGTCTAGACAGAAGAAGGCATCCAGTGGATAAGGTGAATGATTAACCTCACATGAGAAAACAGTGTCTTTGTTATAACAGACAATACAGATAAGAAGATAATGGTATTCATCCTTAATTGCAATTGTGCTGCCAGTCCCCTCAAAATGTCTGTGATCTTCAATTTTGCTTGTACAACTGCTTCATGGTACCTGCAAAGATGTGCCAAGCTTTCTTTGTTATTCTAATATCTTCGCATGCGCATACAACCAGATTTGCGAAAACAACTTCAAAGAATTTTTTATTTCATACTTTTGGTAACATGCTAGTACATAAAGATTGTCATCTTTAAGAAGTTAAGAACGTGTTTTAGTTCAGATGAAACTTACAAACATATTTAAACAGAGCCACACAGTTACTGTGTCAAAGCAGTATTCATTGTTCCAAAATATATATTCACGAGGGAACCAATACAGGCATCATCCTTCACAAGTCAAAAAAGGAATTCCTAGGTAAATGTCAATCTAGAACAACAATTCATTGCTCAAAAACATACAAATCTATATCATGAGATTCATCTTACCTGTTTAATGCTTCTTCCACCCCTTTAGTTGTATGCCATTCAACTCCGACTTTCTTCCCTTTTGCATCTATAGCAGGCACCAGGTTTTTTATTTGTTCTTCACCGGGAGTATTAGCCCATATAGCAGGAGTAAAACGCTTTCCTTTAAACCAGATAGACTCATGCTCTTTGGCATATGTTATTGCCCCCTTGGGACCACCACCTGGAAGGCTAGAAACAGCTCTAACTCTCAAGACAATAGGGAGAAAATCTTCATTGACCTGAACAGGAAACAAGAGTAAAGGTTCTTGCATGATTGATAATTGGTGAAGTCACAAAAGCCTTATTGACATACAAAGCATGCAGCAGTTCAAAACTTCAAAAGCGTTGTTCCCAGGGAAGAATGTTCCTGTTCCCCATGCTAGAATAAAGAGAACATATCATCCACCCCTATTCATAGTTCTGGTATTTCAAATCTTTGATACAAATTGAACAATTGAAACTGGCACTAAAAGAACTAGGCAAACAGTAACTGCACATTGTAGCATTAAATAGCATATTTTCTGTCAAACATGCAAGAATCATTTTCCTACAGGTTCAGACTGGCATAGATTCAGATGTTTCGGTGCAAAATTGGGAAAAAGTGTGGGTTCTATTTGGCATTTTAAAAACTAATGTTCACAGCGAAATATATTATATATAAACAATATACAAATTAAAAAGACTAACTATATGATAAATGGACACTTTTTAATATAGCACACATTGTTGGTTACTTCAGAGACAATGAATGTGGACATTGAATGTTTCAACTGCGATTGTAAGTAGTTACACAAGTATGTTGTTAGCAATTGAAATGTTTATTTAATCTAGGGTTCATGGTACAAACTACAAAGTGATATTGTAATGTTCGGAAATTACAACATAAAGTTAAATTATATGCTAGAGAAAATGTAGTATTTTTCAATTTTTTGGGTAAATTACATCTTATATTTACAAAAAACATTAAATGTAGTATTAAGAAAATATGTATAAAAATACTGTTGAAATAAAAAGATTAGGTGAGTGGTTCCTACTCAAAATAACAAAACATTCTTGATATCCATAAAACACATCTGTATGACAGGTCTTAGGCTTCTGCAATTAGTATTATTGTCTGAGGGCATTTCTGGAATTATTACATCCATTTTTTAATCAAAGATTAGGTTCAGACTCCAAACTATTGTGGTTTGTTACATGGTACCTGTTATCACCTAAACTGTAGTTACCCCTATGGATGTATCCAGTCATGGATGGCAATAGGGAAGGGCAACTCAAAAGGTGCAACCACGATCACCTCGACCTCCAATATATGGTTGTCACGCCAGTCGAGGCAACCTTCGCTTTATGTTATCTAGCCCAGACAACAAAGGGGGAGACCCGATCTACTCCCGACAAGAGAGATCAAAACCAAGACACCAAATCAGGGTATTTCTAAGTGAAGTTAGGTGTATGGTTTATCCTAGACCTTAGGATGAAGTCACAAGCCAAGTGAGGGGTTCAATGGATATAACTTTGGTCCATAGTTTATGTGTGAGTGACTTATAATGTTTGAAGTGAGATCTAGGATTAGTGTACTAGTTCAATGTTGGAAGATCCACTGCCTTGGGAACCATGTCCAATGCAGGGTAGTTAAGGGTTTGAATTGGGGCTAACTAGTACTCATGACAAGCTTGACCATGATACATGATGGCATCAAAGGTTTGGTTCACCACACTAAGGTCAAACCACAAGTTGATCCAACAATCTAGGAAAGTCGAATTGACTTGGAGAGTAACCAGTGCCTTGGGAATTGGGATAATGGAGTCAAAGTAGGGTTGACTTGTGGTTAAGGACTCCTATAGCATGAGACAAGTGGGCAATAAAGATCTTATGGATAAGTAGGTCTAGATCTAGGTTTAACCCAAGTGGACCATAATCCCTTAAAACAAGGAATGCTATCCCCAAGGCAAGATTTGACAAAGTGACACACTAGACCTAGGTTTTGAATTATTCCCGTTCCAAATCCGCAAGAATCTCAAGTACCCACGTCCTAGAAGTGGACAAACTCACTTCTCCAAGGTGGTGCGACTTTACCCAAGGAGGCCTAAAAATGGGGTAAATGGGGTCAAGACAAGTTCGATGACATCCAAACTTTAGATCCGGGTAGGTTAGTCTAGTAGGAGTGTGCATCTATAATTTCATGGCAATCCGACGGCTAGATCTTACTAGATCTGAGTTTAAGTCTACCAAGTGGTCCAAAATGGGGATTAAATCCCTTAAAATGTGGAATAGGGCCCACAAGGTAGAAATCAGAAAAGTGACAATCTGGGGGTAGGTTATTGGATTTGTAGATCATGAATCAAGCGGGATCTCAACTACCCATCAACTAGATCTAGGTCAACTCACCCTCACCAAGAAGTGCGCCCTTGCTTGGAGGAGCTAAGTTGGCTTGGGAAGGGGGTCAAATGGAAGCCAATCCTCACCAAACTATAGATCCGGGATGCCATGGATGCTATAGAGGTGGGTTTTCAATATTATGCCCAACAACCCACTAGATCTAAGTAGATCTGAGAAAATGTAAAATGGGGGTTTTGAAATAATTAGGGTTTTATCAATTTAAGAGCTATGTCAATGGATTGGATCAAGGTAAGAGAAACAAACCTGTGGATCTTACCTCGGTAACCTTGTAGATGCCTTGATGATGATGATCTATGCAAACCCGATCAATTTGAGAAGCTTTGAGGCAGTTTTCTATGCAAATCAATTAAGTCCAAGAAGCCAATGCGCCCTCTCTCCTGCACAACAAACGTCAACAATATCAGATTTGGTGTAATCAAGAGATAAGACTAATGCCACAAGAGAAGTAACAGAAAAATAGCATAGATCACAATGATGCTAATGATAACCCCCTGATACAAGCGAATGCCAAGAAAGTCGATTTGAAGAAGCCTTGCAAAATCGTCCTTGTTGAAGTCGCCCTCCTGTAGACAAGACAATGATTTCCAAAATAGATAGATCTTACCACAAATTCCAAATGCTAGGTTGCAATAGACTTTCCAATCACCATCTAAGAACACCAGATGCAAAGGAGACCACAAGAATTTCCACAAGAATATTTTTCTATACCAATAATCCAAGAGCCAAAGACCCCTTACAATGAGAGGCTCTCTCCTTTAAATAGGAAGGAGAGGCACCAAAACCCTAACCACTTTTTGAATGAGTGGCTAAGATTAAAAGATACAAATGTCTAATCAATGGTTGAGATGAGCTCAACAATAAAATACATGGATCACTAATAAAATATTATGTGAGTGGACAAAATCGCCCTATAAGAGGGGAATCCCACCAAATCATGATGACAAAATATAATAGGAGGCTTATGGTGGGTTCAAGGGGTAATTTTATCCCTCCTTGGTCAATCCCCATAGCACAATAATCATAAAATAATCACCCATGTACCAAATCGTGCCACCATAGTCAAATCGTAGGCCTCAAAAAGACCTCAGAAATCCACAGAAAGTGCCATAAGTGATGGATGCGGGCCCCGATGAAGCTGAAACTGTTGGAGAAGGTGTGGAGGACCCCGATCTATCATCACTGATCATCCCATGCCATAACATTGCCTCAGTAGCCCGAATCGATTTCCTCAATAGCCATTCCTACCAATCCTGAAATGCCTCGGGAAGCGTGAAACTGCCCCAAGCTGCCTCCTGGAGTGCCTGCGCTGTCAAGGTGAGGGCACCAGTGTGTCTGGGAGGGGGGTAATATGGTAAAAACAAGTGGCTGGACCACCCCCTCCATCATCAACGCCTAGGTCAACCGAATAAAAATCACATCTGCTCCGACAGGGCCTCCGACAGACCAAAACTGCACTGGGACAGCCTACTGAGGCTCAATCATCACTGTAAGTGCCCAGAACTGAAAACAAACTGTCTCATTGGACTCAGAAGGTCCAAATCCATCCAAGATGTGTATTCATACACCATATGAGTCTCTGCATGATCAAAATATATATCCAATATACTGGGACAGGGCCAATAATAATAATCTGTAAATGACCAAACACTGCTGTAAACCAAGAATCATCATCATAACCCTGTAGCTGCTGCATAGAATCATCATGCATGTGTACATAGACCATATATCATCTATCCATATCATCATAAGGTCCAACATCTCATGTCCCATGGTCAAACTGGGTCTAACCAAGACCAAATATAACTCAGACCATCATCGAAAGCTGCTACAAAGTGTCAAGGTTAATGCATGCTCTACAACTTATTCAAATAACAATGATAACACAAAGTAGTCATTTCTGGCGATCTAAATCCAAATATATAATGTCGTTAATTATTATTATTACTCAGACTAGACTTTCAGGATCATACTCACTTCATAGCTGTGATCAATTTGCTAGTGATGGGTGAAGGCTAAATTAACTGGCTAGGCTGAGGGATGACTTGACTGACTTAACTTTGTGACACTTTGGCAAGGGAAAGGGAATACACACCATAGTATATACTAAATGAGCAATAACACAGGGAATGGCGGTGTCTCACAAATGGATGAGTTGTTCAAAGAGGGTTTATTCACCTTCACAGATGCGCACAATCCATAATACAAATAAGGCCAGCAATTGTTTAGATATAGCATTTAAGTTCCATTGCTTTTTGGGCCTGAAGTTTCCATAGCCTTGATCTATGTGTGTTTATAAACACATTGCATAGATTTACATTTATTTTAAGCTTTCTGCTGCAGGTGTGTTTTTAAGGCACTTGTTTACCTGAGCACTTCTAGGTGTGTCATGGACAGCTTGCTTACCTAGGTATTTATTTTTCCAAAAGATATAACATTTTATTTTCATGGCCATTTTCATTTGGCATGCCTTTCATTCATGTGTGTTTAGAAACACATTGCATGAATGGGCTTTTCATACAAGATATAGCATTTCATTTTTCCAGATTTTGTATTCATGGCAGCACTAAAAGTTTCAGGTTTAGCCAACACAACTTTAGTGACTAGGGGGAATTCCAAGGAACTCCAACTCACCATAGGTAAGTTTTGTCACCACCTCAGAGCCGAGACACAATAAACAGGGAAGCTCATCCAATACAAAGGCTACAGTGGGGAAAAGTCCTCCATGCCACTAGTCAAGTAGTAAGTCAGGGTGATAATCTAAAAGGTAGGCCATGGATGGATGAAGACAATGAATAATGGAGCCAACACTAGCAAGCCAAGGTATGGTGGAATGATCACCTCTATTCTCCCTAAGGAGGGTAATACCAATGAGTATGACTAGTGAACTTCTAAGTCTGAGTGGGGACAATATGATATATATAATAAGATCAACCAGGTCCATATATCTATATGATCGCCAGATCATGAAACTAAGTGCTAAGACATGCTATAAGAATAAATATAAAAGCAATATAACCATGACATCATGATATACCTGCTGAGTCATATACCTGACTGCTCATCAACCTGTACCATCATCTGTCCTCTGAAACTGTTGCTGTAACTCTGGGCACTACTGACTGCTCTGTACCAATGGTATAATGGCTACATTGGTCATCTCTTTGAGTTTCCTGAGACTCAGTCATGGCATGGGGAATACAACTGCTGTCCACAATCTGATAGTGATCCAATATAGATGCTCATCTCAGCATCTCAAATGTAGGGGAACTGGCTGAACAGTGTACTGGCATCAGAAAAATAATGTATGGTAGCCCGGCTACTATATATGTGATAACAGTACCAGTACCAGCGCACCTTCAAATGTTTGCCCAAGGAAAGGGGGCATTTTTTTTCTTCACGACCATGATGGGTATCACCAATACTTTCTGAGAGGTGGTTATGACCGGACGCTTTGGTCCTTCCTTTAGGAGTAGTATGGCTTAGTGGCATTGTTGAATGCCTCATTATAGGGCTTGTAGCCCTGAGGTTGGTGTCCAAGGCTCCTATGGGTGGGTCACTGGATAACATGACCCCCTGCTGTTTTCTACTCCGGTGACAATTTTCCAACTCTGAGACTCTCGCCTCCCCTTATGGTCACCTTATGCACCCATCTTAGTCCCTTTCCAGTAGAGCGCCCTCCTTCCTTGGGGCAGTTTCACTGATGACGTCACCATTGGTCACTAGGCCTACAGGCTGTTTGAGGGGGCATTGAGGGATTTTCAGTTTTATTGGGGTTAGATGAGGCATGATGAACCCCCCCTACTCACTCACATTTTAGAGTGAATATTTATGCTCAGTTTCAGTTATTTTTTGCAGTTTTTAGGCACCTAGGGGGAAAATACCCCAGGTAGCCTACTTTAAGTCTACGTTAGGCCATCTTTAGATTATTTTATATTATTTCATGTTATATTTTTAAATTGACATTTATTTGGCCTGCCGACCAGGTTGTTTTTGTAAAATTAGTTGAGAAGCATATAAATAGAACTCCTCACTTCACTGGTAAATAACAACTCATGGGATAAAACTCAAATATGTTACTTTTTTACCCTAGATAGCTCTTTTTGAAGTGATGTGCACCTCTAGGAGTAGACTCTCTTGCTCTTGTGGATGAAATTGGATTTTGTCTTGGTTTGATCATGCTTGGTGGATGCTAGAACTATTGGAAGAACACATACTCAAGTAAGTCTAATGTTTTTAGTCTTGCTTGGTGAAAGGTAGGTGAATTTCTTGCTTCTTGAATGATTGAATGGTGGCCCTAGGGCTACATTTTTTGTGAATAGGGCCATTTATCTACTTTCTATCCTCTTTGCATGGTGGAAAATGCTCCCTAGAGGAGGTTTTCCCAAGTTTAGCATTGGATCTCCAATTTTCCCCTAGATTAGGCTCTTATTGCGAACCCTAGAGGTTGTCATAAGAAGCCCTAATTTAGTAGACAATGAGAGTTTACTCCAAGAGGAAGGTTGGACAAAGACAGGTTGTCATAAGAAGCCCTAATTTAGTAGTCACCGGATATCAATGCTTTCTCCATATTTATTTTCGAACGTGTTTATCTAATGTTGTTGTTGTTTTATATGTTTAAAATTTTGAAAAAAATGAACATATTTGTATTTTTTAATGTTTGTTGCGGTTTGTCGATTCTTGTCGATGTTGCCGAGAAGCTATATTCAGGACCCTTGCCGATTTTTTTGTTGATGTCGACATTTACTTCTTTGACCCCAACCCACTAGGAAAATCAAGAGTAAAGATACCAAAACTTATGCTACAAGTTTTAGTGCTCATGCATAAACCAAATCTGAAAATCACATTATGACAACATAACTACACCAGTAAATTATGTCCTAATGTTTCCAAAATTCATGTTAAGCCCTTAATAATTTCAACCTTAACTTATCTCAAATGTACAAGAAAGTACCAAACCATGAAGACTTTGTGAAGGCATTGTGCATAAATGCCCTGAATGAGTACCCTATGTACCCCATATTTGTAGAATTGTTAGAAGAACATGTGTTGTATGCAGACATTATATAATATCTCAAGAATCTTACTTGTCCAAATCACTTGGTAAATACTAAAAAGAGAATGTTAAAGTTAAAAGCTTCTAATCATTGTTTAGTGCAGCATGGGCTGAGTTGGAAAAACCCTAATGTATTGATACTTAAATGCGTTGATGACAAAGAGCCCAAGAAACTCATGAAGGAATTACATGAAGGAATATGTAGAGGACATTATTTGGCTAAGACAACAACCCATAAGATATTAAGGGCAGGTTACTATTGCCCTACTTTATTCTTGGAGCCTTGTCAGCTAAAGCATGTGAGCATTGTCAGCTTTTCACGAGAAAAGAAAAGTTAGCCACTCTTCCTTTGCAGCCAATTATAGGTGAAGCTCCCTTCCAACACTGCGGACTTGATTTCATCAGCGAGTTCCTTCAAAATTCACATAATGACTAACATGGATCCTCCTTACAACAAATTTACTTTACTAGATAGGTTGAGGCCATTCCTGCAAAAAGGGAAACTAACAAAGTTGTCATGGATTTCTTGGAAGATAAGATAATCACAAGGTTTCGTGTTCCAGCAAAACTCACAAGAGATAATGCCGTGGCATTCAGTTCAACAGAACTCTCAAATTTTTGTTTCAACCATGGAATCATTCTGTCCCATTCGTCCAATCGTTATCCCCAAGGAAATGGTCTAGTTGAATCAAGTAATAAAATTCTATTGACCTTCATCAAGAAGATAGTTGGAGAGAACAAGAAGTGTTGGGATGGTAAGCTTAATTATGCTCTATCCACAAATAGAATAACAAAGAAACAAGCCACAAGGAAGAGTCCCTTTGAATTAGTATATGGGGTTAAAGAAACTCTACCAAACCATCATAAGATCCCCGTATACCAATTGTTGCAAGACTTTACAACAAATCAAGATGTAGTTCATGGTTGAATTAATCAATTGACAGAGCTAGATAAGAACAAGAGGAAAGCCCTCAATCAATTTTTGCAAAGCCACGTAAAAGTCTAGGCACTTTCAAAAAAGGAGCTCGAGAAAGATCATTCCAAATATGGGACCGTGTGCTAATGTATGACAAAGAAAGGAAAAACCAGGTAAGCATGATAAATTTGATAGTTTATAGGTAGGCCCTTACATTATTGATAGTGCAACTAGTCCAAATTCCTTCTACCTCACCAATCTAGATGGAGAGAAACTCTCGCTCCAGCGAACAAGCAAATCATATAGTTGTTCTTCAAAGGTTACATCTGATGCCCAAGGGGCATCAAGGTAAATTAGATTAGGTTTTCATTTCTGTATTAGTTTGCTCTAAATTTTGGTTTTATTTATTGCATTTGATTTTTAGTTTGTATTTATGTGACTTTGCATGTTGGTTTCATATCTATATATCATGGTGTTGATAATTCCCTTTGATGAGAATGTGCAAATCACAAGTATTACATTATAGGGTTCTCAAATGCTTTCCAAGATCAAACAAATGTCCAATAATTGGAGCCAATTGTTACCCCTCGGATTGCACAACGTATATTCAAGGGGCAAAGATGTTGATGACTGAGATGAAGTTCAATATATGGCTTGTTTAAGCCAATTATGTAAATTGTGTCATTTGTGTCAAGTGATCGACTGTTGTGATGTAATGTAGTGTAACAATGTAATAGGGACATATCTTGTAACTAAAGGGCCAATTATAGCACATATTCAACTCCGCTATAACGGTTGCAAGTGGGGACTGTTTCTCAAGGATTTTTTTTCGAAAAAGATTTAAATCTTCACAATCCTAAATCTTCCGAAGTTTTTTCACTTGAAAATCCTCCTAGCCGAGGAAGCTCCCTGTTACCGGATGAATTGGAAACGCTAGTGTTAGATAGACAAATGCGTGGAAGATGTGAGCACTGTCACCTTAGTCACACATCCAACTTCTTTGGAGTGTTGTAACTGTTATCACACAACTTGTAGTTGCCCCTAGTGGTATCCCATCCGGGACGGTAGAGGAGATAGGCAACTAAAGAGGTGACCCAAGAGATGCCACGGTTCCCAAGGCAAGGTGGGAGTCACGTCAACCGAGGCACTCTTCGCTTTAGGTCAAGGTGTAACTAGACCAAGGGGGAGACCCTATACCCCAATCACAGTTGATTGGATCCAAACAAAGGTTTCTAAGGGTAGATAAGTAATGAGTTGCGGAAACCAATGCAAGGCTAAGTGGACCTAGGGGTTAAGGTATGGTTGAGGGTGGTGTAAGAGATTGTTAATGTTTCAACCTATGTATGGTTTAGGCCACATGATGGGGTATGATGACTAGGTACAGTACCATGTGTTTACACAAGTGGGTCTAGTTTTCTTGGGAAGTGTGAAATGGTTCTAGGTAGGCCCACAAGGTGAGGTTATGTGTGAAGTTGGTACTATAGGTTGGATAAAGGCTAGATCTATGACTCTAGGTTGATTCTAGGAGTACCCATGTACTAGATCTAGGGTTTGACACAATTCCCAAGGAGTGCGACTTGCTTTGAGGAGGACTAGTGCCTTGTTAAGTGGGCTAATGGGGTCAAAAAGTATGTCAAAGTGTAGATCGGGACACCTAGAAGCCAAGTCAAGTGGGTTGAATGAGATCCAATGGTTAGCTCTTACTAGATCTAGGTTTCTAAGTGATTACCCTAAGTGGACCACAATCCCTTAAAACAAGGAATGCAACCCCCAAGGCGGATCGTGACAAAAAGACAGTAAAGACCTAGGTTTCAAGGCATGGGCATTCCAAATCCACGAAAATCTCAACTACCCACCTCCTAGAGGTGGAGAAACTCCAATTTTCAAGGGGGTGCGATTTGCTCAAGGAAGGCCAAAAAGTGGGTTTGGTGGACCAAATCAAGTCCAATGGCCACCAAACTGTAGATCCGAGATGCTAGTGCCCCGATCTATGTATGTCCAAAAGATCAAGTCAATCCAAGGGCTAGATCTTAGTAGATCTGAGTTTTGAGGTGCCAATAGATTCAAAAGGGGGTTTTAGCCCCTTAAAACATGGAGAGATGTCCACAAGGTAGATTTCACCAAAGTAAGAATCTGGGGGTAGGTTATCAAATATCTAGATTTCAAATCAAGTGGGATCTCACCTACCCATGTGCTAGATCTAACCAAACAAGCCTCTTACAAGGGAGTGCGATTTGGGTCAAAGAGGGCTTTTTGCCTTGAAAAATGGGTTAATTTTAAGCCAATCACCACCAAACTGTAGATCCAACTAGGGGTGGATGCTATAGAGGTGGGTTTTCAATATTTTCTCAAGAGCAAGGCTAGATCTAAGTAGATCTAAGAAAAAACAAGGGTTTTAATTTGATTAGGGTTTTATGACCAATGAAGATAGAATGGATGAAAGAGACACATACCTTGTAGATCTTACCTCAATTGCTTATGGCCACCTTGCAAATTGATAGCATTCTCCTATGTGTATATTCAAGAGTGAGATCCAAGAGCTCCAACCAAAACGTCCTTCTCCAAGATAGCCAAATCGTCCTCCTCCTACAAGACAAGATCAAAGAAACAAGTCAAGCAAGATGATTATGAAAATGGTAGAAAGATGTAATAGAAAGCATCAACTATGTCACGAAGATACAATAATGATACTCCCTGTCACAAGATCAACCCAAGAGAGAATATGTGGATCCCTCCAACAATAACCCTCATGAAGTCGCCCTCCTCTCCACCAATTCGACTTTCCTGTCAAAAGATTAGAAGAAGCACCAAAATCCACAATGATACATAGAAGAGATACTGTATATTCAATATGCAAGAGAATCCACAATGCAAGAGAGATGTGCTCCACAAAAAATCTTCTATTCCAATATTCCAGAGCTCCAAAGGTGAGCTTTACAATGGGGGGTCTCCTCCTTATATAGGATAATAAAGACCAAAACCCTATACCACTCTACAATACTACATCAAATGAGTGGTTGAGATTATAAGATCTCATCATACAATCAATGGCTAGGATGAACCATAACATAATATCACTTGGATCACCCAATATAACAAAAGCGCCCTCACTAAATGGTACAATGGAGGGTGACGTCATCCCACTAGAGGGGTAAAAAGTACAATGATCCACCTCATGATGACTAGGACATGATAAAATAAGCACATGGTGGGGCTAGGAGGCATCAATCCTTACTAGCTCATCCCCAAGGCACAATAAAATAATAAAATATGTCCAATATAATATAAATGATCAAAACTGTCCTCAGAATCCATGACAGTCAAGCAGTAAATGTCCTCCTGTGATCAATCCGGGCATACCCACATGGTGAAAACTGACTGGAAGATAGTGATGCCACCCTAGAAGACCTCTGTGAAGACCAAATGCCAAAACCTTGCCTCAATTGCCCAAATCGATTTCCTTAGTGACCACTTTATCCCATTTTTTAACTACCTCGGGAACTGTGAAAGTGCCAAAACTGCCTCCTAGGGTGCTAGCGCTGTCCATCTGAGCCCACCAGGCTCTCCGGAAGGGGGGGTAAATGGTAATAACAAGTGGCTGGACCACCCCTTCCATCATCAGCGCCCTAGGTGAACTGGCCTCTCGGGGCCCCTGCTGCTCAGGCTGGGAAATCAGCCCCCAATCTGGTCAACAAGTGTAAAACTGCATCAATCACTGTCAGAAGTGCCCGGAACTGAAAGATAAGTGTCTCAATGGATCCAGAAGACCCAAATCCACTAGGAATGAGTACTCATACACCCTGGGTTGCCCTAATGGGCCTGCTGTAGGGTCCACCATATATGGACAATGTATAATCTGCTGATCTGAAGTAATAATAAACCTGTTGAACTGGATCAAACATCATCTGCATCATATGTCCATCATATGATATCATCATCAAACATGTGGGCCCATAAATCATCATCAATAATCATCCATACATGGTCCACATCATCACGGATCCCAAGAATATATAATCAAGGATAAATCACATCAGTAGACTAAGACAATGCTTCTCTAATCATTCCCACAGCTAAGCTCAAAGTATAAATTCCATTCAATGGCATTAATCAAGTTAACATATTCCGTTGTTATATAAAATTACTTGCACAATAGTTCAAATGACAAACTCACCCATTGGACATGGTCAAACTGCTAGTGAAGGGTGAAGGCTAGGGGCAAGGTTGGGCCAAGGGTTTGACTTGTCTAACTTAACTCAAAAATACTTTGGACTGGGAGAAGGGGAAGCTACAAACTCTGTGCTGGACAAAAAGAACACGGGGGATGGTTGTGTCTCACAAATGGATAAGTTGTTTAGAGAGTGCTTATTCAACTTAGGCATCATGTCTACATCAAGTTGATCCAGGTTCATTAGGATCATTCAATTTTATTCCATGGCCTTTTTGGCCTACATAACCCTTCGGATTTCAGATGTGCTGAGAAGCACAACTAGTTGCAGCTTGCATCCAGGGCATGTTTTTCACATATTTATAAGGTCAGCAATTGTTTAGATATAACTTTTAAGAACCATTGCTTTTTGGACCTTTCTTATACTCTTCGAGGAGTATTTTTAGCTTTTCATTGCTCTTGCCCTTTTTTTTTGTTTCCATGGGCGAATTTTTTAAGTTTCTATAGGTAGAACATGAGCTTTCAGTTTTAGCCAACAACATCTCAAGTGACTAGGGGGAGTTCGAGCCAATGCCAAACATCGGGACAACCGACCAGAATGATTTAGGCCTACAATCCAACTCACCAAAGGTAAGTTCTGTCACCAACTCAGAGCCGAGACACTGAATAAACAAGGATGCGATCCAACACAGAGGTAGAAAAATGGGGAAGTCCTCGGTATCAGAAAGTCAAATGAGACAAGTCAGGGCTTAAAGTCAAATAGGAAGGTCATGTATGGATGGAGACAAGTGAATATGGAGCCTACACTAGCAGACAACTGGTGTCGGGCAAGACCATATCTATGTAAGGTGAAAAACCAGTAAGTTTGTTAAATGACCTACATGTGCAAGCAATTGTCCATTTTATGATTTACAGTTCATTTTGAATATTTGCCACATCAGGAATAATATACCAAGCACATGCTGTAATCACGACTAAATCAACAAGCTAATAATCCACAGTCAGTGAGAACATATCCATAGATCATACAACATCATCATAATAATAATCATCATGTATCATCTGAAACACTGCTGCAATACATCTCTAGGCACTGAACTGAAACTATAATGGGATAAGTGGTCACATCAGTCATCAAATCTAAACTCTCAAGGCTCAGCCTTGACACAAGGTCATATACAAATCTGAATAATGTACTGCTCTGATCATGAGTGATCCAAAAAATATATAGCCATGCTCTGGAAAAATGGAAGCTCTGGAATGTGCAGATATCTGCTGTACAAGAATAGTAGCCCTGCTACTATGGTGTGATAACAGTAACCTCCAATGGGAGAGCCCTTTAGTTGCTCTGAAAGACACTTAGGACAAAACACTGTCTTCTAGAAAATGATGTTAGTCACCAGTGCCTTTAACCAATCAATCCTACGAATGAAGAAAACATACAAATATATAAAAGTGCTTGTGGATGCAAGAAAAATATACCAATGTTGGTGCCAAAGATCATCTACGAAGTATCAATAATAAACCAACAACTAATTAATGGAAGAAAGTAAATGCACTACTATACTAATGCAAGCAAAGGCATCCAATACTATCTTTATGACAATAGTAGATGTTACCAACTGAGTTGCACTATAGTTGGACTTCAGTGAGCTGCCAGTATTGCACATTTACTTGTGCCATTTTTTTAGTGTTCAGAAGTTCCAAGTTTGGCCTTTTCAGGGCCCCTTTTTTTAGTTTTTGTAGTACATGATTGTGCCCCAAGAGGTTTGTAATAAGCGTACTAGCATGGTGGTCTTTGAGTGACTCGGTTCCCTAGGACTTGACAACCAAAGAAGGTATTCCAAGGAGTTTTTTCCCTTGTCGATTATGCCTTGCCTTTAGCCGAGTATAACCGGTGAGGTTTTCTCCTGCTCCTCCAAAGCTGGAATGCCCAAAGTGGTGGTTAGGCCTTAGGGGATTATTAGAGCCCATTTTGAAACATGTATGAACATGCTAAATGCTGGAATTTTATCGTTTTGTCATGTACTAGGTCCCCCTGAAGTTTCAGTCAATTCCAAGAAAAATAATTTTTTCGCATTTTAAGCCACATTTTTTTATGGTTTAATTAAAAAAATTCAAAGGATGATAAAAATGTGATCCGGAGTCGGAATTTGGCACAAGGATGCTCGTTTTCAAGCTCAGAGCATCCTCTTTACCCTGGTACCCAATTTTCCTATGTTTCGGGCGACCAAAAACCCCCGTGGAGCAGTTTTTCCTATCAGAGCTACAAAGTGGCACTTTAATGCCAGAAATGCATCAAAATGCACCATAGCCAAAAGATTAAAATATTAAAAAGTTGAATTATATCACACGTCAAATGACATGGAGTGACATCACATAAGGTGTACGACTATATGCTAAAGCAAAGCATATGTTATAATTTTAATCAAAAGTTAAAATGTGAATATCTTGAAGAAAGCATTCGCTCAACCTTCACGTGGGCAGCCATACGGCCGTACGGATGGAGGTGTGAAGAGTAAATTGCAAGTGGGGAGGAGGCCCACATGTGACATGGCATTTTTTTATTAGATGGGCGAATTTATTAAAGGATAAAGCATGTGTATTGTAAAGAATTTAGAGGAGAACGATTATTATGCTACGGCCCCCAACTTTCACGTGGGTGTCATACTCACGTTAGCATTTTCGGATTGGAGTGATGGTGGGCTCCTACCTCATTGGAGGTAGCACAACCCACGTGTTTTACATTCCTCTTGAAGCTCCAATCAAAACGATCAAACCCCAGCTCCAACATGGTATATGTTATTCACATAGTTCGCCCTCTCCTTCACGTGGGGCCGACTCCCTTTCACGGCTGAGTACGGAATTGAATTATGGAAGAGTTATTTTGGTAGGTGCCTACCTCTTGAGGTGGCACAAAGCTTTTTGGATAGGTTTCCATTTGTTTCTCCAATCAAAATGCATCATCCAAAAGATCAACGAAAGCATGGAAACATCAAGTTCGACCTTCTCTTCACTCGGTTGAGCTGCTTCAATTCGACAACTTCCGCTTTCAACTGTTTTTGTCCAAGTTTGATGGTGCATTGCCATTGGCCATCTAGTTTGCTTGCTCTACAATCAAGGAGTTGTGTCTCCTTAGGGTTTTGCGCCCTAGCTGGGTTGCCATTTGCTATAAATTGAGGAGCTTGGCTCCATTGTAAGGATCTGAAGGTGGAACCTCTGTTCTTGTGTCTGTAATATTTTTATGAGTTCTCGAGTTAATAAAGAGAAGGCTTTGGAGGCTACATTGTGGGTTCATGTTATGTGTGGATGCTTGATGCTTCAAAACCCATGGAGGTAACTTGTATCGTTTGCACAAGCATTATTGTTTATTGTTAGGATTGCACTGACCTTGGAAGGAAATCTATATTTCAGTAGGGTAACAAATATGATCTAATTCTGTTTGTTATTTGATGCAATGTTATCGGAACCGGACCGGTCATCGAACCGGCGAAGCCCAAAATGTGAACTGGACCGGAAACCGGACCGGAACCGGAAAAAAACCGGTCGACTAAAACATACATAAAATATTCATATTTTGTAAAAAAACATATATATTCATGTGCATACATATGAATCCAAACCATTAATACACAAATATGCAAAGTTTCTCATATATATAGCAAGTATGGATGCAAATAACCAAAACAACACCTAGTGCAATACATCTCTGAGGTTCTGAACCAAAGTACATCAACAAAGCGGCTCGAAATGGCAACCATAGTACTAATGAATAAAAATAAACTGATCATAGAAGCATAGAAAACTTGTTTTTTGTGTTTTTTTTTTTAAATTTCAGTTTTGTGGGTCCATTGTACGGACCGGCCGGTTCGGGCCGGTTTTGTCCGGTTCCGGCCGGTTCGGCCGGTTTTGACCGGTTCTGGCCGGTTCCGGCCGGTTCAGTACCCGGTTCAGAAAAAAAATCCGGTTCAACCGGTTTTGGTCACTAACCGGACCGGTTAACTCTGTAAACCGGTCAGACCGGCCGGTTTTTCCGGTTCCGGTCCGGTTCCGATAACACTGATTTGATGATAGTGTACAATGCTTTAAATGTTATGCATCTCTTGTTTGAATGCTTCTATTCGCAAGTCTTTTATATTGTTAATATCGGTGCCATTTGATCCTCTTGTGCAAGTGCTTGTGTGAAGTCTTTTGTTGCAGGTTACTAGAGCTTAGGGGGAGGCATGTATGTTAGCTTTGTCGCTTCCAAAGCTACTTCAACGGAAGCGTAGTCCCTCTTGTTCCCACTCTCATGAAGGCTCCATTCGCCCATCTCTTTCCAGTTCAAAACTCGGTTCTTCTTACCTTTGGCTCAAAATATTTTCAAATCTAATTTGGTTACGGTTTCTATATTGTTCTAGATCTAAAAAATTTGAAATCTTAAGAAGTGGATCTAGTATCCTTTACTAGTGCTTTCATTTTATCGAAGTCTAAATCTTAAAAGTTCATTAGTGAAGAAGTGCTTATAAAAGACTTATCTAGCATTGTTAGGCTTGTAATTTGGCTTGCAAACTTGAAAGAGAGCATCCAAAGATCCTAGCAAGGCAAGCTCCCTAGCTTGTCTTACTAGTTACCTTTTGTCTCATTTCATTACACCTTTTAGATTCATTTTTCAGACTTACTTTGCATTTCGAAGAAGGGTAATTTCTTAGTTGTTTTTAAGGCATTTTACAAACCTTTTAGCTCGCTGGTTTTTAGCTTCTGCATATCAGAATTTTTGTTTTAAGATCATACAAAAACTCAAAAAGTTGTCAAAAGCACCATTTTTACATACTAGTTGCACTAGATTTCATTCTGCAATTTTCTAGCATTGTCAAAACACTCTTAAAGTGTTCTGATTGTCATTTTCTAACCAACATAGTTCGCTGATATGTTTTGATTTCATAACAGGTTGGAGTAAAAAAATTAGATAAAACTTGCATTTGGAGCTTCCAAAACCACCCAGAGAGAACCGATTTCAAGCATCATCTTTATTTTTCTCAAACTTTGTAAACTGACTTGTTCCCTAACGATAAAGGGCAAGCAGTATTTCTCTTAAGTTTCCAAGTTGTAATAAAAAAAATAAAAAGAGCACAGCATGCAATTCCAGCGCTTGACCTCAATCCCCCCAGGGGGGATTCACACCTTTTTTATTTTTTTTCGGTTTAGATTAGTTTTGTTTCGGGCAGTAGTAATTAAATAACTCACTCAAGCACACAACATCCTCCGAGGACCCGTTTATCATTTTATATGCTTTTGTGTTTATTTCAAATTATTATTCTGTTCTTAAAATTTAATCTAAAATTAACCCCCCTTGCTTTATGCTTGGGGTTTAGTGTAGAATAATCATCCACTCACATGTCTTAACAAAACGAACAACGCCCCAAACCCGGAGTATGCTCTTGACTACTGCAGTTTAGTCGGAACAGTTGGCTCAATCAGAAATGGGTGCAAGGTAATTAGTGTTAATAGGACAATCCATTAGAATCCAATCCTAAGAACTCGGGAGGTTGCATGGACTAAATCCACAGAGTCAGCAGGTTCTTAAGCGGGTTCATCCTCGCCTGGTTGGACACTTGGTAAGGTTGCTAGAGCACTCAATTTGAAGTTTAGTTTTCTTTTCAGCCAAACCAAGAATTAACCCACTCCTTAACTACTTATTTAATAATCATAAAAATTACCAACCGAGACACTGCAATACTTTCACTGAGACTACACAAGCAACCCTACACAACAGCAATTGCAAGCATTTTTACATTCTCGACACTGGTCTTTATTTTTCCATGTTTAAGTTTCAATCACAAATGTCGTGAATGCTTATCTATCTTGTGTTGGGTTAATCAATTGATTTAATTTGCAAGCAGTGGTTAGTTGTTAATTTTTCATCTCATCATCTTTTTAACTCCTAGAATAGACTTTTATCTTTTGTTGTGGATTAAAAGCCTTAGTTTAATTTTCATAGGGACCACCCCCCTTGGCTTCGCTAGGAGTAAACCTAGACGGAGGAGTCGAGTAATCAGGTGACAGCACTTGCCTCTCACTTGCCCCCAAGGACACACCGAGCGGCTTGAAGGTTTCCTGCCGCATCCCCCCAGATGTGTATTAGGCGGCAACAGTAAATATCTACAATATGACCACATACTATCCAATAAAAGTGTAATGACAGCAATGTATATTCAACCAACGTCTTCAATGATAAATAGGAGAATTGATGCAAAGATAGCAACGGTATTACAGTATGGCAATCTTCTTTATAACAGTCGCATAACAGCAGTTACTAAACAAAGTAAAGATGTATATGAGATATAGTTATGTGCATTCAATGTAAACCACACCACATCCCATGTCATGTTGAAGAGCATCAGAATTGAAAGGCCATATTCCTATCCGCCTAAAACCAGCCCTAATATTTGATGCTGTGAGCGCCCTAGCAAAAGCTTTGCTTGCAAGTTCTGCTAATTCGAACCTCTTCAACTCTACCCCCGGGTTCTTTGCCATCCAGGCCGCTCTCTCAGACTTGAAGTAACTCTTAAGGCCCAAACACACTCACATCTAGAGGTTGCAGCCTATGGGTGGTATGTTCAAGCAGTGTCAACAGATCAATGCATAGCTTGTTTACCTCCTCAATGGTTTGTATAGCTACATGGCTGCCATGGCCATCAAAAATCAACAGGTGTTTGTTTTCAGGTGAAACACCGCCCGACACAGAGGCAGCAAAGTGGCAAAGCCAGCTCAAGAACAATTCTTTTGTCATCCATGCATGGGGGTGTGCAGCCATGCATGCTCTTGGTTCACAGTTTTTAATGTAATTTTTGAGTTGATTATTTCCCTTGAACAGATAAAAACCTGGAATTCATGCTCCAACTGCGTTTACACAACAAAGAATAGTTATCCACTCCCTACTTTTTGGCAGAATTTTGGGCACATTCATGCTCCCTCTCTTGGCAATTACCCGCATGCCACAATTCCTCCCTGCCTGTAATCCAGTTTCGTCACAGTTCCATATATGGTCTGGTTTGTACGAGTGTTTCTCATATGCATTAGAGAGTGTCTGATAGAACTTGGACACAACTGTAGGGCGTAGATGCAAAGCTCTATCCCTGTCAAGCCCCTCTGTTGTTCGTAACACAAGTTTTGGATGCCTTTGTTTAAATCCTCTCCACCATGATTTCCCTGGAAATCCATCTTTGAAGGGGTTTGGCCTCCCTTGACATATTTGGGCAACAGTGGATTTAAGTTGAACCAACTCCAGACCATGGCCTAGTTGAGCCATCTCTTGACACCAAACTACAAATTATTCTTCCTCTTCTACACTCAACACTGTAAGAGGTCCTTTTCGCTTGGTATGGGTTAGGCCATTTATCCAGTAATGGATAGATGTGGGTGGAATCCCATATTTTTTGGTAGATTCTCTAATAAAAAAACCATTGAACTCTATACCATCTATTGCAGCCTTCATGTCTTCTTGTGTCCATCCTCTGATGGCACTAATCTTCTTACTAGCAGTTGCACCTTGAACTGTGGTTGATAGGGGAATAACACCACCACGCTCTGCATCATTTGCCTCTTCAACATTTATGTGTGCATTGTTATTATCAGCAACATGTGGTATGTCCTTATCGGATGAGGTGCATCGTAGCTGGGAACCCCTAGTGAGTCTCCTACTTGTCCTCCTTGTACAATTAGTGTTGACTCTTGGCATGAATGCAATCACCCACGGAATTAGAACAAACAGGGCCTCACTAAAACTACACAAGAATTGTTAAAACTAGTTGTGTATCTACACAAGGATCTGGAATATTAAACTAGTTGTGTTATCTTTAATCGTTAAAACTACACAAGGATCTAGAGTATTCAAAAGGATCTCGTAATGTGATTTACATGTTCAATGCAGTTTGCAAAAACATGATTCTAGCATTTAGTATATATATCTATACTTGTTATGCATTTCTTCAGAGACTGCTATTTCACAGTATTTCATTTGTGTCGCTTGATTGAACTACTTTATGAACAGAGGAATGGAAATATGGAAAGGCCTTAGGTTCTTGCATAAAATTAGATATAATCTAGCATAAAATTAGATATAGTCTGGCTACTTGAAAACATTATTGAAATATAATGTTTATCTTGAATGCAATACCTGAACTCTGATTGTTGTCTTGAATTACCTCTGCACCTGGAAATCAATATGCAACTGTGTTTTGCTTGAATGCGATGCCTGGACTCTGAAATTCAAGCTTGGAAATAGAGGTGCGAGTTTAACATACTTTGGGAATTCCAAATAACAAAAAATGGAGGTTGTCTGAAGGTTGTAGTGTCTTTATAGCATTATGCTGTTTGATTTAATTGGCAACTTTGAAAAGGCATGGATTGCAAATTTTTGGATTTGGATGAGGGCATAAGATTGATTTGGGTTCGATCCAATGGCTAGCAGTGGGGCTGTGTCGATCTAGGTGCTTTTGGAAATGCTTAGGGACTGCTTCTGTTTGGTT
The DNA here is from genome assembly GCA_027924585.1 of Larix kaempferi. Classification (NCBI taxonomy): domain Eukaryota; kingdom Viridiplantae; phylum Streptophyta; class Pinopsida; order Pinales; family Pinaceae; genus Larix; species Larix kaempferi. The sequence goes on from BSBM01000886.1 coordinate 3,295,642, forward strand.
TTATGGCTGATTTGATGATTTTAATGCAGTGAGCAGCATTAATTGCATTGTTTGGGTTGCTTTGTTGATCAACCATGCACCTGAAGCTGACACTTATTCACCATTTACTGTCCAAGTGACCTCCATTAAATGTGCAGGTGGGATGCCTTGGTGGTTCACTGATTGTCGATGCTTGTCTGGGTCTTCACTGAAGCTTGTTCAATGGGGTTGAAGTGATTGGCAATCTGTCCTTGTAGATTGGGCTTCCTGGGGAGTACTGAGGTCCCATAAGATGTTTATGTCAATGAGCCTTGGGATTTGGAAGGGACAAGAAGGGTTTGAATTTTGTTAAGTCAGGACTGTGCAGTTGTCAACCTTTTGTCTTATAGTTGACAGTTGTAGGCCTTGTTGCCAACTAAGTTGTACTTGGTTGGATTATCAAGCGAGCGGGCAGAGTGGAACATGATACATGTTCATTTTTGGTGATTTGATATCCAGCTGGCCTTTTAAAGGCCCCCGTTTTTAAAATTTTCCACATGTCCATGGCCCTGCGGGGTTTGTAACAAAACGTACTAGCATGGTGTTTTGTAAAAGACTTGGTTCCCTAGGACTTTTTGGCTAAGTCAGGTATTCCAAGGAGTTTTTTCACCTATCTATTATGTCTTGCATTAGTGCATAACATAATTAATGGGTTTTTCTCCTGCTCCTCCAAAGCTGGAATGCCTGGGGAGGCTGACGGGCCTTAGGGAATTATTAGAGTCTATGGGTCAATGTATATGAACATGCTAGGCGTTAATTTTGAGTCATATGGACATGTGCTAAGTCCCCCTAGGTTGTTTTTTAATTTTCGGCAAGTTTTATTTTTTCCGTAAATTGGGCCATTTTTTAATGGTTCAATTAAAAAATTTGTAATTGGCCTATCTGGGGCGTCTGGAGGTATTTTTTGCCTTAGGGGTACTCGTTTTCTAACTCAGAGTAACCCCTAAACCCCTAAACCCACTTTTCCTAAGGTTTGGGTGCTTCATTATTTTCCTATGGCCAAAAAATCCAAAAAAGTCAAAAAAGTCATGAAAAAATAAAAAAAGTGAAAAAATGACTTAAAAAAAATTATTAAATTTTTGGAGTAATTGCAACTCAGTTTTGGACCAGCATGGTTATAGGAGCATATTGGGCTGATTTGTCATGTTTTGGCAGCCCCATAGGTGGAGTAAATGGTGCCCATGAGGAAGGGCGCATTTATCCATGGGAGGGGCGCACTTGCTATTGTGGGCAGCCACGTTTTTGGGAATGAGCAGCACCAATAGTGCTGGCTGTTAGCACGTTTTGGGCTGCATATTGGGCAGCTAAATAGATGGAGTGGGCAGCCCTATCCCCTCCACCATTCGTGCCACCACTCCACCTCTCACTCCCCTCACTAAGTGCGCCCTCCTTCCTTGTTTTCTCTATATATTGAAGTGCCCTCTCTCATTGTTAGTTAGGGAGAATTGGAGCACAAAATTTATCGTTGTAATACTCATATCATTTTGAATTTGAATAAAGAAGACTTTGGAGGTCAAATTTGTGGTGTTGTTGTGTGAGTGGATGAACCATCTTTGGCTTGTCTAATGGAGGTAACCTGTGCATAAGCTTTGATATTTTATTGCGTCAATTGTACTCATTGGAAATATTAGTATTAATTTATGAGATAGATAAATGCAATTTGCTTATTGTTTAGTCTATTGTTATATGTTTATAAAAGTGATCATGTTTACATATTTCATTTGTTTATGAATGTCTAACATTGATTTCTTTTCTAGATGTATATCTACACTTGATCTTTGTTTGCAAAGTGTGTGATGTGCAGGTTATCTCAACTGGAAGTTGGTGGATCTTGTTTGTTTCCTCCCTTCTAATCTTTGTTTGCAGATGCAGTCCCTTGGAATATCACAAACACAACCTTCAAAGCTTCAGATTTCAACCAAGATTTGCTTCATCTCTCTCTCAACTTAATTCAAATCAAATTTTCTGGTTACTGGTTACTTGCATTTGAAATATTTCTGATTTATATGCTCATATTGTATTTCAAATAGATCAGAAATATTTTCATAAAGGATTGGTTTAGACAGTTACAAAGTTTATATCTTTAACTGTTAGATTTTCCTTCATTTAGCATCTACTTTTCAAAAGGCTTGCAAGTGAAATCGTCATATCTCTTTTAAGTCTTGTTGGGTAGTTGTAGTGCTGATATAAAAGATATATTTGGCTGCCCTAGAGCTTGAAATTTGCAGCCGTCAAAGGCTAGCAAAGATCCCAAGTAGACAAGCCCCATAGCTTGTTTTACTTGGTTATTTTTCGTCATTTTTACTTAGTTTTTAACTTAGAATTTTTTGGGTTTTTTAGGAGGTGTTCCAAAGACACTCTTAAAGTGTTTTTGGGCATCTTATACTAATTATTGCTTGCTGGTTTGTAGCAAAAGACGAACAGGTAGGAGGAAGTGCTGCCAAAATTTCGAGCATCCAAGCGATCCGGAGGACAAATTTCCATATTTTTCAAAACCGGTCATTTTTTCTATAATTTTGTAAGCCACCAAGTCACATTAAGTAGACTGGGGCACTTCTCTAAAATCATTGTAAACAATTTTAAACGAGAGCAAGTGGGCTAGCCAGCGCCCATACCCCATCCCCCCAGGGGTGGCCTGTGTCGTCTCATTTTCATGGCGTGATTGTTAGAGTAGTTTATTTCTTTGTTTTCCGGCATTTAATAAAACAAATTAGGATTAAAATAAACCTTGTTGGTCCGTTCCACTAGCGGGCCACAAGTTCACTCACAACCTAGTTTTTTCACACTTTTTACAAACTCATAACGCCCCCCTTGCTTTCCCGAAGTAGGGTTTTGTATAAGGGCTTGCCCGAAATACATGCCTGAAAAGAGACTCCTGGGGTTATAAAAAGATAAAATTTGGGTTCATAAAATTCTTATAAAAATACCAAGGTCTTCTCCCGTATGCTCTGTGGCCAGCTTGCAGCTTAGTCTGATCCAGTTGGTACACATCAGAAAGGAGGGGATGACTAGTAATAGGACTTAACACCACCCCAATAAAAAATCCCTTTTGTGAAAATCCGGCACAGCTCGTATTTTTGTTGCCGTGGGCAAATTTTCCAGAAGGCTTGGGATAACACTGGATAGTGACCTCTTGGAAACCGTTAGGCTTGCCCTCGTTGGTATAGCATCTGAACACCTCCTCGAGACTCCGATTCAGCCCAAAGCCTGAGAGGGAAGCCACGCTTCAAAATTCCGGACATGTTCCCCCGTACCTTGCGTATATCGGGAACCCACCTGCCTTAATAAAAAGATCACCATCACATTAATTTTTAAAATAAACCAAGAACACTCCACAACATTTACCTTTTCTGTTTATGCATTTGTTATTTGACTCCATAATAAGGCACTGGTCTTGTTGCAAATTTCATTTTATATTGTTGACTAATGTGCAGTTAAATGATGGCTATTTTAAATGAGAGCAAATGATAAATGATTGATTTATTTGATCAAAATATATGTTGTCTGTTCTTGGTTATCAAAAAGTATTTTTCTAACTCCTAGATTAGAGGCTTTAGTTTCTTTTTATTTTTTAGGGTCCACCCCCCTTGGCTTCGCTAGGAAAGCCTAGACGGAGGAGTCGAGTCCCAAGTGACAGCACTTGACTCTGACTTGCCCCCAAGGCCACACCAGCAGCTTGAAGACTTCTGCTGCGTTTTCCCAGGTGTGGAACCAGGCGGCAACAGGCCTAGTGTACATAATGACACTTAATGTACTTAAATATGACACTTTTTATATATTTATATAATTATATGTGTTTGACAGTTGGCATTTTCTTGGTCACTTATTGGGTTGTAACCTTCACGCGTTCTATGACCACTACCGATCACTGTTCAACTATAGAACTCTCTCCTACAGAAAGGGATGAAGAAATTTGTCGCCTAAAAGATCATAGTCAAAAACTACTTCCACAAATCAAGAAGTCAAAGGATTTGAAGCAGTGCAATCATAAATTGTAACAAGAGAATCAAGAGCTCAACAAGAAGTTATCAGAAAAGGGTGAAGAAGTTTCCAACTTAAGGAATCTTAATCAGAGGTTGCTTGAGAAAATCAAGAGCTTAAAAGAAGAGCCATCAGAAAACCAAGAACTTGAAGACAAAATCAGAAAGTTGGAAAATGATGAAGAACTTTTACGTTTACGACAACATAATCAAAGCTTACTTACGCAAATTAAGAAACTAAAGAGTGATAAGAAGTTGTTACAAGAAAGGGTAAAGCAATTTACCAACAAGGAATCAAAGTTCGACAAAGAAACAATGACCGAAACCATTAAAATAACGACATCATCGGAGATACAAATCCAGACCTCAAAAAAAGGAACTAGTACAGGCCTAATCAGTGTTCAAATTCCGAAAAACACTTATATAGAAAAGGTATCGACCAATAAATCACCAGAAGCACCAAAAGTTGAAGTTCCTATAAACATTCCACAAGCAAATCAATTACCTTATCGTCATCCAAATCATAAGTGTCGATACGACCAACGACAAGGTCAAGGGGAAAATAAACAATATTCTTTTCATAAACAAACCACCTACAACATTGAAAACGTACGAAGACAAAATCAACAACTTGTATGGAAGCCTAAACTGAGAAGTTATATCCGAACAAAATGAGAAGTTATATCCGAATAATCGATCAACAAACAGTTCCAATGAAGGTAGATCTGGGATGGACCACTTCACAAATGATGCAACATTTTTACTCAATGTTTAAAAGAACATATCATCTCATTTTGTTAAGTTATCACGGCGACTAGTACAGAAGATCACGAGAAGGCATTACGAGCAAGAACAAGGAATAAACTCTTCCGCAATTATGCTTTCAGGACCAAGCATTTCTAAGGGGGAGGCAATGTAAAAAACAATATATATATAAATATATATATATATATATAAATATATATATATATATATATATATATATATATAATCAATAATTAATATTCAATAAACTAATATGCAATGAAGAGACAACTTCCTGATGAAAGGTCATGTCTCTTTACGAAGGGGCTCCCCTATGTGGGTATATATACCAGCATAGATCCATCTTAAACCCATATCTATCAAGCACCAAGAGGGATCCAATTTCTTGAAGTGTTTCTTTTTTTAAATTTAAACTCAAGAAATTTGATCTCTCTTGATTGATAGATCAGGGTTTAAGTTTTAAGTTTTTATTTTATAAACAAACACGTATTTTTTAATTACTTTTCATAATATTTTATTTTATGAACCAGCATGGATTTTTTTTAAATACTTTCCATAATTTATTTTATGACCCGACATGAATTTTTTTAATTATTTTGTTACATCACACACGTTACAACATCTCCCCCATACTGGGTTGTAGAGCACCTCGTTTCACTCGGTGCAATGAACCCTCGTTCTTACTTGTAATCATATAATTCATATTTTATACATTTATTATTTACTGTCCTATATGGATTAGAATTTGTTGTACTGCCTAGATTGGATATTCGGCTAGTGAATTACTGTGCATATTCAGAGAACGAATCTTGTTCATCTCATTTAATGAGACAAACAAAGTTCGCTTCTAAAGAAATATCCACTGTAAATAAGACAGAGAACAAAAATCCATATATGAAAGTATATATTAAATGTAAAATGTTGAGATTATTACAAGTAAGAACGGCGGTTTATATATATATACCCATGAAAGCGTGCCCCATCATAAAGAGAAATGACCTTTCAACAGGAAGATGTCTCTTCATTACATATTAGTTTATTGAATATTAATTATTAACTTTGTTTATTACATTGCCTCTCCCTTAGAAATGCTTTGTCCTCAAAGCATTCTCATGGAAGACTTTATCCTTTTTTTTTGCTCGTAATATCTTGTTGTGTTCTTCTATAATAGTAGCTACGACACTTGACAAAACGAGACGATATGATCTCGTAAACATTGAGTAAAACTGTTGCATCATCTCTGAAGTGGTCTATCCCAGGTTAACCTTCATTGGGACCTTTTGTTGATTGATTTGTTGCATGGAACTTCTCCTTTTCTGATTCCACAATTTTTGTTGATTTTGTCTCCATTCTTTTATGATATCATAACGAATATGTTTATGTTCCTTTTGACCTTGTTGTTGGTCATAACGATTTTTGTGATTTGGATGGCGACAAGTTATTATAATCTCTTGTGATTGTTTTTGGAACCATCTTCTCTTGATGTTTGTAGCAATGTGACAATATAATCGTTCTTCTGAATTTGAGCACTAATGAGCTCTATCATGCTTCCTATTGCCGCCTGGAATCACCTGGGAAAACGTGGCAAAGATCTTCAAGCCATTGGTGTGGCCTTTGGCGCAAGCCAGAGTCAAGAGCTATCACCTGAAAATTGACTCCTCCATATAGGCTTACTCCTAGTGAAGCCAAGGGGGGTGGACCCTAAAAGAAAGAAAATCTAAGGTGTTTAATCTATGAAAGATAAAAACAACTAATCTAGGATTTAGAAATTTAAACACAAAAACAATACGATATTCAACTTGAAATCATTGATCATCCATCATCATCATTGGAACATAAACATCCATCATAATGAAATATTCAATAATAAGACCAGTGCTCGTAATGGAGTCAAATAAAGTGCTTGAAATGAAATGACAATGTTTTGCAATTGTTCTTGGTAAAAAAAAAAAAAAAAAATTCTGTGGTAATGAGTTGTTTATTAGGAATGGGGATTTCCAATATACCGTGAGGTACTGGAAATATGTCCGGAATTTGACAAGGTGGCTCCTCACTTGGACATGTGGGCTGGATCAAAGTCTCTAAGAGGTGTTCAACACTACACCAAATGAGGGTGCAGTCTAACGTCATCCCGAGGTCACTATACAGTGGTTCTTGCTTCCTTTGAGGAATTTCCCACACAATATCAATAATCATTTACGTCGGATTTTCGTAAGTGGGGGGTTAATTGGGAGAATGTGAAACTAATTACTAGTCACTAAGTCCCTTTCTGGTTTGATCAGCATGTTCAGTCAAAGCTGTAGTGATCCAGAGCATACGGGGACAAAGCCTTGTTAATTTTATAGATTTTTGAACAATGTTTCTTCTTTTTTATTTAAACCCCAAGAGTCTCTTTTCTGGCCAGTACTCGGGCAAGCCCTTATCCTGAAATCGTACTTCGGGAAGCAAGGGGGTTGATTTAAAACAAAAAAAAGAAAATTGTTAAAAAATGTACAAAGTTAGGTCCTGAGTGAACTTGTGGCCCACCAATGGAACAGACCTGTTATCACATATATAGTTGTCGGGCTACCATACACTATTTTTCTGATTCCAATACACTTTTCAGCCAGTTCCCTTACATTGAGACGCTGAGATGAGCATCTATTATGGATCATGATTATTATATGGACAACAGTTTTATTCCCCATGCCATGACTGAGTTCTAGGACACTTAGAGAGAGGACTGATGTAGCCCTTTAGCCATTTATACAGAGCGGTCAGTATTGCCCAGAGTTACAGTAGCAGTTTCAGTGGACAGATGTTGGTTCAGATATTGTGCATTCAGGTATATGACTCAGCAGGTATATTCTGGTGTTATGGTTATATTGCTTTTATATTCATTCTTGTAGCATGTCTTAGCATTTAGTATCATGATCTGGCGATTATATAGATGTGTGGACCTGGTTGCATCATTATATATATATTACATTGTCACCCGCTCAGACCTAAAAATTCATCATCCATACTCATTGGTTTTATCCTCCCTAGGGAGAATAGAGGTGATCATTCTCACCATCCTTGGCTTGCTCGTGTTGGTCTCATTATTCATTATCTTCATCCATCCATTACCTTCCAGTTTGTTTATTACCCTGACTTACTACTTGACTAGTGGCATGGAGGACCTTACCCCACTTTAGCCTCTGTATTGGATAAGCTTCCCTGTTTATTGTGTCTCGGCTTTGAGTTGGTGACAGAACTTACCTTTTGGTGAGTTGGATTGTAGTCGTAAATCATTCTAGTCGGTTTTCCCAATGTTTGGCACTAGCACGAAGTCCCCCTAGTCACTTAAGATGTGTTGGCTAAAACTGAAAGCTCATGTACTACTTATGGAAACTTATGTAAATTCGCCCATGTAAATTGTAAACTCTAGAATGTGTTTCTTAACACACGTGAATAAAGGGCAAGATCAATGAAAAGCTATAAATACTAGAAGAGTATAAGAAAGGTCCAAAAAGCAATGGTTCTTAAACTCTATATCTAAACGATTGCTGATCTTATATGTACGTGTACAAACATGCCCTGGATGCAAGCTGCAATTAGTTGTGCTTCTTAGCACACCTGAGATCCGAAGGTTTATGCAAGCCAAAAAGGCCATAAAGTGAAATCAATGGATCCTAATGAACTTAGATCATCTTTTATAAAAGTAGACATGATGCCTAAGTTGAATAAGCACTCTTCGAACAACTTATCCATTTGTGAGACACTGCCATCCCCTGTGTTATTGCTTGTCCATTATATGCTTGAGTGTGTATCCCCTTTCCATCTCCAAAGTGTCACAGTGTCAAGTTAGTAGTCATCCCTTAGCCTAGCCTTTTATTTTAAGCCTTCACCCTTCAATAGCAAATTGGTCACAACTATGAAGTGAGTATGGTCTTGAAAGTCTGGTCTAAGTGACAGTAAATATTGAAAACCCTTTATATTTGGTTTTATATCGCCAGTGAAATGATTATTACTTGTTATAATTGTAACTTGAATGAATTGTAGAGCATGCATTAACCTTTGACACTTGCAGCAGTTTGCTAACAGCTTGAGTAATATTGATCATGTTGACTTGGTCAAATCTAGTTTGACCAAAGTCAACTACAGGATATGAGGTGGATATGTTGATGTATTTGTAACTTCGGAAGATATTCTTCCGTGTATTACATTTATACTTTATTGTATATCCCACAGAGATGTATTATTCCTCTGATTGGAAGTGTCGTCATTTGTATTTGTAAGTGTCGTCATGTGCATTGACAAGTGCCGTCATTTGTATTGATGGGTTATTAGACCACCAGTTTGGAGTCGACCCTGGTTAGCACATGTGGTTGGGTTATTAGGCTTGAGTAGCAAGTCGGCCCCAGTGGATTATTGGCAGGTCAAGTCAGTGTATAAATAGAGAGGAGATGTCTCTCATTTATCTCATTCACTCACTTCTCAAGCTCGCGTAGCTAAGAGAGAAAGTGGCGCACTAATGGAGGAGGAGGAGCATTGGCTAGAGACATCTTATTGGGTTTGATTATTGTGATCTTGTATTGTGGCTTATCTTATCTCTGAGGAAGTTGCGGGGTTTTTCACCTTCTTGGTTTTCCCAGGTGAAACTTTGTGTCTCTTGTGTGATTGCTTTTATGTCTATGATTGATATGCTGTACATGTTATTCTCCTAGAGATCCTTATGATAATAGAATGAAATTATCGAAAAATTAACATGGTATCAGAGCTGACCTAAGAAGAAGGCACTGTGCAGCTGCGGAATCTAAGGCTTCTTAATATTTGGGTTTCTCTTCACAGATCATCAAAGGAAGAAGGCTAGATTGACTCTCCTTGGAAGGGCTCATCTTTCTGTCGAGACAGAATTCAATTTTGAGCATTTTCAGTTTTCGCCCTAAAAATGAGGGTTTCCACAAAAATAGGAATTTCTAAAATATGAGGACATAGCTGGAAGCTCCTTGTAAAAAACGAATTTTAGAGCTTTGGATCGAACTTTTTGGTTGGGTGAAGCTCCGGGAAACTCAAACCCTAATCCAAGGTCCTCCCTAGTGAATCCTAGAGATTGAAAAGCAATTATGGAGGGTGAAACTTTGCAGTTTTCAATTTCTGAGTATACCAGGCTGAGCAGCTCATCAAGGCGCATCTTTCTATCCTTTCAAAATTTTGAAATTCACATTTTGAATTTTTAGGGTTTCTCTAACAAACCCTAATCCAGCTCCAGATCTAGTTTTCAACAAATCAAGTGGTAAGACCTAAATCTTTTTTCTATTTCCATTTGAAGTACTCTTTAAGATGTCTCACCACACCAAGCTTGAGGATAAGCTTGAAGGGGTTGATAACTTCCGAGCTTGGAAGTATAGGATTGGGTTAATCCTAGAAGAAAATGAATTGGAAACTACATAAAGGAAGAAGTTCCAATTCTAGAAGAAGAAGAGGCTAAGGTCTTTCACAAGAAGAACTTGGTCAAGGCTAAGAGAATCATTACTGATTCTATAAAGGACCATCTCATACCCCATGTGTCTTCCCTAAAGACACCTAAAGAGATGTTTGACTCCTTGACTAAGTTGTTTGAAGGAAAGAACATAAATCGGAAGATGACTCTGCGGAACCAATTAAAAGGGGTAAAGCTTCAGAATGGAGAGACCATTCAATTCTACTTTTGCTAAGGTCTCTCAAATCAAGGAACAACTTGAAGCTGTGGATGAAGTGGTGGAGAATGGAGAAATTGTCATGACCACTTTGAATGGCCTACCTAGGTCATGAGACTCCTTCATCCAAGGAATCTGTTCAAGAAAGAAATTGATCTCTTTCAGTAGACTATCGGAGGAATGTTCACAAGAACAAGCTAGGCTTGTGGCCCGAGAAGAAGAATGAAGATCAAGCTCTCATGGCACATACCAAGAAGAGGACATTTTTTCCTCAGATTGTCCTAAGAACAAAAGGAACAACAACAACTACTACTACAAGCAATCCGACAGGTAGACTTACAGGTATGTTTTGAAATCTGTTCATGATTAAGTTTAAAATATGATTGTCTTCATGTTTTTGAGCTTAGTAACAATCTTATTTAATTTTAGACTTATCTTATCACCCTAGTAAAAGTATGAATGCATGATAGAAGACATTCATTGATTAGGGTTATGACAGTTATGATTGTATTATGATTGTACTAATGCACTGTGATGTTGTACGAGGAGAATGTTGTCCGCTAACATGAAAGGTACATCAAGAAAGACAAATCATGTTCTAGTTCAAGAACATATGACCATGGTGACATGAGGACAAAGATTCATCCATTGTCATGGATCACATAGAAGATCTACTTACAAGGTATGTATAACTTGGTTCTATAATGGTTAACCTATGAGATATGCAGGTTACTAGCACAAGTCATTGAAGAGAACAAGAAGACATTATGCAGGTATGTTAGACATAACTAGCTAGCATGCTAATCCAGGTATGTTTTTCCTATATCAAGTTAGAATCCTACCTTGTGTTAGGATCTCTTATATAAGTATAGATCGCATGATTGATAATGATTATTTATGAAGTTAGAAATTTAAGTAATCTAGGGTTTATGCATATTATGTCTCTTACCTTGATTGATGATATGACTAACCAGAACAGTTCTATGGTCAAATATGAATATGCATGAGTAAGAGAAGTCTTCCCTGAAACTTTAAATACTAATGCTTATTATCTGTGTTTGAAATGATCATGACTATACATGTTTAAGATTATTGTGTTTTGATAGTGTTACCACCTAAAGTTACACTTTAGTTGGACTTCAGTGAGCCGCCAGTGTTGCACAAATCACTTGTGCTTATCAGAGTTCAGAAGTTCCAAATTTGGCCTGTTCAGGGCCCCTGTTTTTTAATGTTTTGTAGTACATGACCGTGCCCCACAGGGTTTGTAATAAGCGTACTAGCATGGTGGTCTTTAAGTGACTCGGTTCCCTAGGACTTGACAACCAAAGAAGGTATTCCAAGGAGTTTTTTCCCTTGCCGATTATGCTTTGCCTTTAGCCGGGTATAATCGGTGAGGTTTTCTTCTGCACCTCCAAAGCTGGAATGCCCAAAGTGGGGGTTAGGCCTTAGGGGATTATTAGAGCCCATTTTGTAATGCTTATAAACATGCTAGACGCTAGGATATCATCGTTTGGTCATGTACTAGGTCCCCCTGAAGTTTCAGTCAATTCCGAGAAAAATAATTTTTTCGCATTTTTAAGCCATTTTTTAATGGTTTAATTAAAAAATTTCAAATGGTGATAACAGTGCGATCCGGAGTCGGAATTTGGCGCAAGGATGCTCGTTTTCAAGCTCAGAGCATCCTCTTTACCCTAGTACCCGGTTTTCCTACATTTCGGGTGACTGAGAACCCCCGTGGAGCAGTTTTGTCTTTCAGAGCTACATAATGGCACTATAATGCTAAATGAGCATAAAAATGCACCATGGTCAAAAGTTAAAGTATTTAAAAAATGGAATTGTGCACATGCCAAATGAGTTGGCATTAGTCACATAAGGTAAGCGATCATGCTAAAGTAACAAATCTTATGATAAAAGTTGGTTTAAAAATCAAAATTGGAATATTTTATTCCATGCCTCACGTTTCTTCACATGGGCCGTACGGTTAATGTATGGAAGGTGAATTCGAGAGAGTGGGCCACACACAAGTGACATGGCATATTCCAAAGGTTCAAGGCATGTTTTAAAAACAATTTTTGAAAGGTTATGAGCAAGAAAATAAAAACCGTACAATCACCCTTCATCTTTCATGTGGGGCCAACCTTCCCCATTCGGCCGTGAGTGAATTAGTTGTAAGAGAAGTCGAGTTTATGGAAGGCATTAAGGTTATCAAACCTTATGTTTTGAGTTATAAAATATTGAACAAGTAAAACTATGCTATGTTCATCATCCCTCACGTGGGCCATCACTCACTCCACGCAGCCGTACGGATTTTTGAAGATAGGTTTGAGTGGTGGGCACTTACACCATGAGGAGGTGGCACAAACATATGTTCCGCTGCTAATTATATCAACCAAACAAAGCTCACGTGAAAAGCTACGAATTGTAGAAACATCCACTTACCATCCTCATCCTCACGCATGAGATACTTTCACAGGAGGGCAGCTTCCATTTTTCGAGCTTTTGTCCAAGTATGGTGGTGCTTCTCATTGGCTTATGAGCTTTGCTTTCTCTACAAGTTAGGAGCTTTGTCTCTTAGGGTTTTGCACCCTAGCTCACTTGTCATTTGCTATAAATTGAGGAGCTTGACTCCATTGTATATCATCTGAAGGTTGAACCTCTGCTCTTGTCCATTGTAATATTTTCTGGTTATTGAGTAATAAAAGGCTTTGGAGGCTACCCTGGTGTTGTCTGCGGTGTGTATTGTCATGTTCCTTGATCATCAATGAAGTAATCTGTATCATGGTTCATGCTAGTATATGTTGGGTGTTTGCCTTTGTAAGGAAATTTTTTTTCATAAGGATAATAAGTATTGCTTTCTAGAATTCTTACTATTGTGAGTGATGTTAGGATGCTAGAAGTAATGATATTTCTTGTTTGAGTATGTTATTTCTTCTTATTTCTCTCAATCGTTTACACAAATATTTTTAATCCCCTTTGCCAGTGTTGATTCCATTTTGCAGGTAACTCAAGCTGTAGGAGCAAATGAGCATGTTAGCTCTTCCTCACACTCAGTAAATTCACAACAAGGAAGCCAATACTACCGGTGCATCAGCAAGCAGACTCCATAGCCCATTTAAACACTCATCCCCCCAGGGTTCCATTCCTATGATCCAAATTTCTTCAACTATCTTTGGTTACTGTTACTTATTTAGATCATAGTTCTTTCAAAGCATAAATACTTTGAATCTATATCTAGTTCTATGAGTTTTCCTTTTCAAGCTTGTGTTTATCATAAGATCTGGAGTTCTTGATAGGAAAATCTTGTCTTGGTTAAAAAGTATATTTGGCAGTTAAGTGCTTTGGTTCGCTTAGCTTTTCCAAAAGCAAGCAAAAGATCCTAAAGAAAGTAGCTTTCTAGCTCACTTGCCTTAGTCATTTGATTTCATTTTTGTAGTAGTTAAGTTAGAAAAAATTTCCATTTTTTGCATCTAAACCGAACATACTCTTAAAGTGTGTTTCGGTAGGTTTTCAATAAATTTTTGTTCGCTGGAATTTGTCCCATTTTATGACAGTCCTGCATTTAAAAATTAACTAAAAGTTAGTTAAAAAACTCAAAAAGTTGCCCAAAAAACAAGTTTTGGCATACTAGTTGCATTAGTGTTCATTTTTGCAATCTGTAGCATTGTCAGAACACTCTTAAAGTGTTGTGATTATCATTTCTAATCAACTTTAGCTCGCTCGCCTGTTTTATGTTCTTAGCAGGTTGGAGCTAAAAAAATCACAGAAAAGTCATCATGAAGATCCCAGAGCCACCCTGTGAAGCAACTACTGAAGCACTGTTTTACTTTTGCAATAATTTGTAAACTGTCTTGTTCCCTAAGCATAAAGGGAAAGCAGTGTTTCATCTTTAATTGTTTGATTGTAATCGAAAGAATAAAAAGAGCACAGCAGGAAATTCCAGTGCCTGACCCCAATCCCCCCAAGGGGGATTCACACCTTTTTTCTTTTTTTTTTTCTTTTTTCGCATTTTTTTTTCGTTTTAGATTAGTTTTCATTTGAGCAGTAGTAATTAAACAACTCACTCAAGCACACAACGTCCTCTGAGGACCCGTTTATCATTTTATATGCTTTTGTTTTATATTCAATTATTATTCTGTTCTTAAAATTTAATCCTAAAATTAACCCCCCTTGTTATATGCTTGAGGTTTAGTGTAGATTAATCATCCACTCACACATTTTAATAAAACGAACAACGCCCCAAACCCGGAGTATGCTCTTGACTACTGCAGCTTAGTCGGAACAGTTGGCTCAATCAAAAACGGGTGCAAGGTACTTAGTGTTAATAGGACAATCCATTAGAATCTAATCCTAAAAACTCGGGAGGTTGCATGGACTGAATCCACAGAGTTAGCAGGTTCTTAAGCGGGTTCATCCTCGCCTGGTTGGACATTTGGTAAGGTTGCTAGAGCACTCAGTTCGAAGTTTAGGTTTCTTCTGGGCCATACCAAGAATTAACCCACTCCTTAATCCACTCATTTAATAATCATAAAATTTACCAACCGAGACACTGCAATACTTTCACTGAGACTACACAAGCAACCCTACAGAGCAGCAATTGCAAGCATTTTTACATTCTCGGCACTGGTCTTTAATTTTCCATGTTTTAAGTTTCAATCATAAATGTCGTGAATGCTTATCTATCTTGTGTTGGGTTAATCAATTGATTTATTTTGCAAGCAGTGCTTAGTTGTTAATTTTATCTTCTCAATATCTCATAACTCCTAGAATAGACTTTTATCTTTTGTTGTAGATTAAAAGCCTTAAATTATTTTTCATAGGGACCACCCCCCTTGGCTTCACTAGGAGTAAGCCTAGACGAAGGAGTCGAGTAATCAGGTGACAGCACTTGACTCTCACTTGCCCCCAAGGACACACGGAGTGGCTTGAAGGTTTCCTGCCGCGTCCCCCAGGTGTGTATTAGGCGACAACAGATAGTATTAAGATTATACTAATAAATGTATGATTATGTATGAGATCTCGAGGATAACACAATGATGATACTAGTAAGCATGCATAGTGATCGAGAATGGGTATAAGTTCAAGGACAGGTAATCCAGGAAGCAAAGATCAAGACGGAGCACACTCTAGTAGTTCCTGCAAGGAAACAAAGATTGAGAGGGAGTCCACCCAACAAACAAACAAAGATAAGTATTTGAATTGTCATTTCTTGTATATTTGATTGTTTAAATAATACTGTTCAATAATGTATATACTTATGTTTCTAGACTTAGGTTGTGTATTATGCATATTAGAATAATTGCATTAATGAACAGTATACCACTAATATGCATGTGATGGGTGAGTGGCCTATGGCACTATACAACATTCCATCGCTACTTATCTAGAATGAAACCTCTTTGCAAACATGTTGGGAGTTGTGCACACTCTTAACAATGTTATGGTAGAGATTGGAAGGCATCTACAAAGTTACGGGATATGGATAAATGTTGTATTGAAGCACTGGCTAAATTAATTGCATGACTGTATGACAAATTTCTTTGTGTGTAAGAATTTGTTCTGAAAACTATGAGATGTTTCTAATCATGCAATTTAACTTGTCTTGTAGGAAAGATCGTATATCATCACCTACAAAAGAAGGACTACAACATTTACTCCAGCAACAAAGCTATCTATTGAAGAATCTGAAGTTCCTAGGATCCAGGATGAGGTAATGATCGAAGAGTACCAGTCGATCATGAAGAATGATGTTTGGGATGTGGTCCCAAGACCTAAAGGGAAGTCTGTTGTGACTTCCAAGTGGATCTATAAGATCAAGCATGCTACAGTTGGTAGCATAGAGAAATACAAAGCGAGATTTGTAGCTCGTAGCTTCTCTCAGAAAGAGGGAATAGACTATGAAGAGACTTTTGCTCTTGTAGCCAGATACACTTCCATCAGAACAGTACTTGTTCTGGCTGCAGTGATGAAATGGAAGATACACCAGATAGATGTCAAGACAACTTTCTTGAATGGTGTAGTCGAAGAGGAAGTGTATGTGGAGCAACCACTCAGTTTTGAGACACATGACAAGGAGTCATATGTGTGCAGATTGAAGAAAGCCTTGTATGGCTTGAAGCAAGCTCCTAGGACTTGGTATGGTAGGATGGACAGTTTTTCTATCCAGTTTGGGCTTTCCTGAGAGTAAAGCAGATTCCAACCTTTACTACAAGGTTGAGGAAGGCAATCCAGTGATACTACTTTTGTATCTGGATGACCTATTTGTTACAGGTGAGGATAGATTGATTGCCGATACCAAGAGGAAGCTTGCACCCGAGTTCGAGATGAAGGACTTGGGGATGATGCACTATTTTCTAGGCATGGAGGTGTGGCAGAGTGCAGATGGAATCTTCCTTGGACAAGGGAAGTATGCAGTAGAGATCCTGAAGAGGTTCGAGATGATGGACTGCAAAGCCATGGCCACACCTATGGCATTGAATCTAAAGCTTTTGTATGATGCTTCATCTGAGCCGGTTGATGTCACGATGTATCGTCATATGATTGGGTCCTTGATGTACCTGACGAATACGAGACCAGATATTTGCTTTGCGGTGAACACATTGAGCCAGTTCCTGACGAATCCGAGAGGTGTTCACTTGGTTGCGGTAAAGCATATTCTGAGGTACCTGAAGGGTACTGTTGATTATGGGCTCAAGTATGATGCGAATCAAAAGTTTAACCTGCAGGGTTATGTTGATTCAGATTGGGCAGGCAGTGCTGCAGATATAAAGAGCACTTCTGGGTGTTGCTTCAGTTGTGATCTCTTGGTTTAGCAGGAAGCAGTCCTGCGTAGCACTGAGTACAGTCGAAGCAGAGTATGTTGCAGCTTCTTCGGCTAGTTGTGAGGCAGTATAGCTGAGGAAGCTACTGTCTGAGTTATTTGATCTCCCGTTGGATGCTACCTGTATCTATTTTGACAACCAGAGTTGTGTGAAGTTGTCAGAGAACCCAGTGTTCCATGACAGGTCGAAGCACATTAAGATCAAATATCACTATATCAGGGATATGGTGCAGAGAGGAGCAGTGAAGCTCCTGTATGTTGCGACAGATGAGAAGGTTGCAGATGTGTTGACGAAACCATTAGCCAGAGTGAAGTTTGAGTACTTCAGAGAGAGGCTTGGTGTTCTTCAGATTGACGACACTTCAAGGAAGAAGTGATGGACACATTTGCAGCAGCCATTCCAAGCATGGTGAGAGGAGGATCCTTCCCATGGCTGTGGATGTAAGCGCTGTGTGATGAGCATCAGGAAGATGCTCCAGTTACTGCTTTGTATATGCATCAAGTGGATCCATTGATATGATCAGGTGGATCATGTATTTGTATATGCATCAACTGTATGCATTGATATGATCAGGTGGATCATGTATTTGTATTTGTATCAGGTGGATGCATTGATATGATCAGGTGGATCATGTATTTGTATTTGTATCAGGTGGATGCATTGATATGATCAGGTAGATAATGTATTTGTATATGTATCAGGTGGATACATTGTATGATCAGGTAGATACTTGGTATGCATCAGGTGGATGCATTGTTTAATTAGGATGATCACAGATGACGAGCTTCAAGATGTTGCTCCAGATGATATGCATCAGGATGATGCAATGATGATGATCAGGATGATCATGGATGATGAGCTTCAGGATGTTGCTCTAGATGATATGCATCAGGACGATGCAGTGACGATGATCAGGATGATCATGTGTGATGAGTATCAGGACGATGCTTTGGATGATATGCATCAGGACGATCATGTACATCAGCATGATGTATGATGAGTATCAGGTTGATACTCCGTCGTGGTTGTGGACAGGTTGTGCATGTAGCATAGAAAAGATCCTAGGAGATCCTATAGTCTGAGCTAGGATGCTCTTTCGAGGTTTTGCTACGAGAGGCATGTAATCAGCCCTGGAGATTCGATAGGTTGAGCAGTAAGCTCGTAATCAGTCTTGGGATGCTCTGTAGAGTTCTTGCAGGTTGCAAGACACTCTTTAAAGGTTTTTCCTAACCACATGTAATCATCCCTGGAGATCCGATAGGTTGAGCAGTAAGCTCGTAATCAGTCCTGGGATGCTCCGTAGAGTTCTTGCAGGATGCAAGACACTCTTTTAAGGTTTTGTGGTGGAGGTCACACGTAATCATCCCTGGAGATCCTATAGTCTGAGCTAGAATACTCTTTAGAGTTCTTGCAAGTCGCAAGACACTCTTTTAAGGTTGTGTGATAGTCAACATGTAAAAGATCCTATAGTCTAAGCTAAGTTTTGTTGACGCACGTAATAAGTCCTAAGGATTCCACAGTATGGCTAGTGATGACAAAAGACCTACAAGTGGTGGGCCTACATCCAACATGAAAAAGGGTTGGCTCTGTAGATGACGAAGACTTGCAGGTGGCAGGCCTACATCCAGTATGAAAAAGGACTAGCTCTGTAGAACTTCCTATGACGAGCAAATTTCAGAGATAGCCCAGTGATCGAGATGTTAGGTATAGCAACAGTGATGATGATGCTCTGTGATCCAGTGATGTTGATCCAGCTCCAGAATTGAAGACTTGTGTCAATATGTATTGATGACCTATGACGAAAGAATACCTTCCTAGTTAAGAGGGAGTGTTGATGTATTTGTAATTTCGGAAGATATTCTTCCATGTATTACATTTATACTTTATTGTATATCCCACAGAGATGTATTATTCCTTTGATTGGAAGTGTCGTCATTTGTATTTATAAGTGTCGTCATGTGCATTGACAAGTGTCGTCATTTGTATTGATGGGTTATTAGACCACCGGTGTGGGGTCGGCCCTGGTTAGCACATGTGGTTGGGTTATTAGGCTTAAGTAGCAAGTCGGCCCTAGTGGATTATTGGCAAGTCAAGTCAGTGTATAAATAGAGAGGGGATGTCTCTCATTTATCTCGTTCACTCACTTCTCAAGCTCGCATAGCTAAGAGAGAAAGTGGTGCACTAGTGGAGGAGGAGGAGCATCGGCTAGAGGCATCTTATTGGGTTTGATCATTGTGACCTTGTATTGTGGCTTATCTTATCTCTGAGGAAGTTGCAGGGTTTTTCACCTTCTTGGTTTTCCCCGGTGAAACTCTGTGTCTCTTGTGTGACTGCTTTTATGTCTATGATTGATATGCTGTAGAGATATGATGTACATGTTATTCTCTTAGAGATCCTTATGATAATAGAATGAAATTATCGAAAAATTAACAGGATAGACCTGAGATGATGAAGAGATATGATATATGGTCTGGTACAGGTCACCAAATGGTTCTATGCAGTGGTTTCAGGCTTATGATGATGATTAGTGTTTTTCAGCACTTTTACAAATCATTATTATTTGGTCTGTCACGTATATTGGATATTTTATATGATCATGCAGAGATCCATATGGTGTATGAGTACACACCTTAGATGGATTTAGGCTCTCTAAGTCCAATGAGACAGTCTGTTTTCAGTTCCGGACAGTTACAGTGATTTTTAGCCTCAATTGGCTATCCTAGTGCAGTTTTGGCCTATCAGATGGGCTGTCAGAGTAGTGATGAGATTTGATTGGTTCACCTAAGTTGCTGTGCATGGAGGGTGTGGTCCAGCCACTTGTTATTACCATATTACCCCCCTCCCAGAGAGCCTAGTGGGCTCACCTTGACAGCGCAGGCAATCCAGCAGGCAGTTTCACACTTCCCAGGGCAGATTAAAAATGGTAAAAATGGTTACTGAAGGATTCGATTTGGGCTACTGAGGCAAGGGATTGGCACGGGATGATCTTTTATGATGAGTGGGATATCTTCCACACCTTCTCCAATAGTTTTAGCTTTCAGTGGGGCCTACACTCATCTCTCCGGCACTTTTTGTGGTTTTCTAGAGCCTCCTAAGGCTCACGACTTTCCCAGAGAGGCACGATTTGGTGTCTAGCTTGGTTATTTTATATTATTGTGCCATGGGGGCACACTAGGGAGGCAAGTCATGACCCCCTAGACCCATCATGAGCTAGACCTTATGTTTTATCATTGACATTTGGTGGGACCCCCTCTCCTAGGGCGATTTGGTCCATTGATGTATTATGTCGTTATATTCATCCATGTACTTTATGTTGAGCTCATCTCAACCATTGATTAGATCACTTTGATCTTTTAATCTTAGCCATCCATTCAAAAGGTGGTTAGGGTTTTGGTATCTCTCCATCCTATTTAAAGGAGAGAGCTTCTCATTGTAAAGGGACTTTTGGCTCTGGATTATTGGAATAGAAAATTATTATTGCATCTACTTGTCTTGTGGTGGTGAATGCTTTTGGAGTTCGACTGTTTGTTCTTCCTTTACACTGGGTTATTGGAGATTTTCTTGCTATCTTTTTGTTCCACGTTTTCTCATCTACAAGTGGAGGCCGATTTGCTTCAAGGAGGACACATTGGTAGGGGAGCCTATCCTTGCCTCTTCTTTGGGGTTTCTTCGTCAGTAACAAGGAGTATTACTATCTTTGTACCTTCTACTTCATGTTATCATTTGCTTTTACTTGTATTTCCTCCATTCTTGATCACTGATTGGATCGATTTCCTTGGCTTGACAGCAAGAGGAGGGCGTACTTGTGGACTAGGGCTTCTCATCGCGGCAAGAAAAATCAAAGATCTCACATTTGATCTCTGTGGGAACATTCATCAACAACATGCCAAGCACTTCCATCACTCAGGTATGATCTCAAGGTAAGTTTCTCATTCCATTGATCTATCCATTTGTCAAAGTTACTTAAAACCCTCATTTAAAATCAACTAAAATTCTAAGAAAAATTCTATTGATCAAATCCCTTGGTCATTTGGCAAATCCTTTATGGGTATTGTAGATCGGGCACATTGTGAAGTGGGTTCTCAAAAACGTCTTACTTGGGTGACTCCATAGGCCCAAACCCCAAGGCACTGATCTCTCCAAGCCCTCACAACTTTCCTGGGTTGTCCAATTTCCCTGTGATTTGACCTCTGTTTGGTTGCTTGCACACTTTGACATTGTCATATCCCATCATCAAGCATAGCTAGAAAGCCCTAACTGTCAGATCTACGTTTTGGGACACTTTCTCTGTTTTAAGGGTCACGTTTCCCAAGGCAATTGATTTTGACCATTTTGAACTAGCATTGAATCCTGGAATCATACTTAATCCCTGAATCACTATGCTTAAGATCTATTCCTAAAGTCATATCATCTCTAAGCCTCCATAGTGGTCCTAACTCCTTAAATCTAGGGTTCCATACCTGTCACCTTACGTACCTCACCTTGTTTGATCTGATCTGGTGATTGGGTTGATCTCTCCTATCGGGGGTAGAGCTGGGTCTCCCCCTTGCTACCTTGCCTTTGGTAGCTATAGCGAAGAGTTCCTTGGTTGGCGTGACAACCATCCTGTTGGGAACTAGGGCTCTCTTGGTTCACCACTTTAGTTGCCTGTCCCCTCTACCATCCACCTTGGATCCATCTAAAGGGGCAACTACAAGATTGGTGATAACAAGACCAACAAGGTAAATTTTAATCCTAGTTTGATTTTATTAAGTGTCGGAAAAAGAAAATCTAAACCAAAAATACAAACCACGAAAAATTGAGTCGACACAGTTTCCCCCCCTGGGAGGATGAGGTGCGGGCGCTGGGTAGCCCACTTGCTTTCATTTAATTTTTCTTTTACAATGCGAATAGAAGTGCCCCAGTCATTGAAAATTGACTCAAAGGCTTATGATGGAAAGAGGTATGGTTCTTGGGTGCTCCGAATGGCTCAATCTACCAAAATTTGGGCAGAGTCTCCTCCTATCCGTTCACAAAATGCTGCAGAACAAGGAACAAATATTAGTAAAATGTGCCCACAAACACTAAGCATAAGGAAAAAATGATGGAAAGAGTACCCGAATAAAGAGGTATGGTTCTTGGGTGCTCTGAATGGCTCAATCTACCAAAATTTGGGCAGAGTCTCCTCCTATCCGTTCACAAAATGCTGCAGAACAAGGAACAAATATTAGTAAAATGTGCCCACAAACACTAAGCAAGTGAGTTTGGGTCACTACAAAAATTATTGGAAAAAAGACTAAGTTAATCCTATGATAAATTGACAAAAAATAACCAAGCTTTCCTTGGGATCTTGGCTTGCTTGTTTAAGGTAGCCAATAGATGCACTTTTAGTTGGGGCATGACGACATCCTCCCAAGCTCAACATTTTATTTGTTGAAGCCATAATCACTTATTTATCATTATTTTTATGTTTTATGAGGTTTAGTCCCCGGATTGTGGGTGACAAACCCTCAAATGAATTTTAACTCAAATTAGATAAGTTGGCCAAGAGAAGGGAAAAGCAAGGACTTTTCTCATATAAATAAAGCACCCTCCTCTCATTTGTATGCAAGAACATGGGATCAATTATGACTCAAATTTTACTTCTCTCGTGGCATATGAGACTTTGAAGTGATGTGCACCTCTCTTCCTAGCATATTCTAGGGTTTTTCAAAGATAAAGTTGAATGTTTCAAGGTTTCTTTGCAATCTTTCAAGGCTAATTCAAGTGGAGGAAGAACATTACGGTTTACTCTCTACTCTTTATTTTCATCAATGTGGTAAGGTCTTTGGTCTCTTGTCTAGAATTGCTTGGGCATCCAAAGCAATCCTTCCTAGGGTTTTGTTTCATGTTCAGTTAGCCTTGCTTGGTGAGGCATTTCTCTTGGATAATCCCTCTTGTTTATGGCCTTGGTGTTCTTGCTTGTTCAAATTAAGTCAAAGACTACTATCACCTAGGATTTCTAGTCTTTGCCCTAATTCAACAGCATCTAAATTTCCAATTCTTGAGAAAACATTGACCCTTTTTTCTCATTGCCCTAAGGATAAGACTAAGGTCTAATTCCCTCTTCTTCTTCACAACTACAAAATTCCATATCTTATAACAGAAAAAATTAAAAAAATGAAATATATAGAAAAGCCCTAAAAATCAAATATATGAAAATCCAAAAAAATATTGCATTTTTTGAGGAATCTAATCCATTGAGTGTGACTCGCCTTGTTTATTTTATGGTCAATCTTCAAGGGCGTCATCCTTTTGTGGCTAGTTTGAGAGATCTAAGGTTCTTGTGAAAATGATTATACATTTTTTCAGATGTGATGTGACAGGTACAGCCATATAAATTCAACTTTGAAGTGCCATAGAGCCTTAGGACAAGGTTTACTAACAGCCCTAATCATTTTGATCTTCTTCTAATGGTTTGAGTTGACTTTGTTAAGATTTTGGAGGGTCGGTTAGGGCATAAACTAGACCCGATACATCATTTCCAGATTTGTTTTAATCATCAATTGGTTGCCCCAGAGGTCTGAAATATCACTGGACAGCCATACATTGACTCGGAATTTTTCCAACTTGAGCTACAATAAAAGGTTACAAGTCTTACATCAGTTGGTTAAGGGAAAGAGGTATTTTACTCATGATTTTCAAGGGTTTAATTGAAGTTTTCATACAAGTTGTTTGTGTTCGCCTTGTATTGCTTTTAATTGATATATCTTGATAAAAAGATAGTGCTAAGTTCTATTGCTCCTAACCTCCTAGTCTTGTGCTTAGTCATCAAGTGTTTGTTTGAATATTTTATTGACTCCATAAGGAATTGGTTGATTAATCTAATACGAGGGTTTTGTTAGAAGTAAAGTTGTTCTCATTATTGTGCTTCACAGAGCTACTTCTATACTCATTTCGGAAGCCTCCTGTGGCCAAAGGAGCGGGCCTAAAGAGAGAGGAGAGTGCATTGCTGTGAAAGTGGGTGCATCTCCTGATTGGTTGCCACTTTTAGCATCGGCAGTTGTGACCTTTCAGAAGGATGCTAGTTTGAGCGGTACCAAGTTAAAAGTGTTATTTTGGACATTTTCCTAACTTATTTAATTCTAGAATTTTCTGCATTTTTGGACAATTTCCAAAATTTATTCTTTGTTTATGTCAAAGAAATTAATCATAAGACACAAAGAGAAAATTTCCAATGGTTTATAACTACTAAACCATTCGAACTCTAATCATTAAAATCCATAATCCAAGTGTTAAATCGTGGTTCATGGTTATTGATCTATAAATTTGACGATTGGATTCACCTAATACATTTCTAAATCAATGATTATTGTGCATAATTAATAAGAATATAATTGATTTAGTTGGATAACTAAGATATATTGCTAAATCACATTGTCGAGTGCTATATCTTATTTGTGGATTTGGTTATTGTTTATTTTCATATTGCTTCTTGTCCATATTCGCTATCTTGTGAAGCATTGCCTATTGAGTTTACTACTGTTATTAATTATCATAAGTAAATTCCTTTTGCAAAATTTGAATCAATATTGTGAATGATTATTTTACATGTTTAAGCTTCCTCTAAGTACACAAGCTATATATACATTTTATGTTGTGCTTAGCCTAGTCTAGATTAACTCTAATATTGTCATATCTTCCATCCAGACATAAGTAAAAAAAGCACCACTTAAGTTGGGATAGGCCCTTAGGCTTGGTTACAGTTACGCCTGAAGTGAGAGGTTGTGAGTTTAGGTGACAATGACGAGCAACCTTTGTTGCCACCTAGGTTGTGCTAGTGAGCTAGATCTTTCCCTCTTACGTACAAATTGGGAGATAATAGAAAGTGCATGCCATGTATGCAACATCTCAAGTTTAGGGATCACTAAGAAAGGCAGCAAGAGAATCCTAGGCTAAGGGCAATTGGTGCCATTAGGTGGCATCTTTAATGAACCATCGAACCAAGACAATCACTTTCCCAACATTAGAATGGAAGAAGGCAAAGTATGGGATAATAAGAATATAATCATCCTAAATATGAATAAAATAAAACAGTAAAGCAGAATAACAAACTTCATGTTCAAATATGTAAGCTTAATAGTGTAGGGCATTCGTCAGCTTATTGTTATGAAGTAGTAAATGCAATTGATAGATACTAACTCACACTAAACAACATGGAAAAAGGCACTAGGAATATTGTTGAAATAATATGCAGCTTAGGAAGATATTCTTATTATATTTGATCATGCAAAAACCCTAAGAAGAAATCATGCTAAAGTATACTTGCAATGTTGTCTCAGAAGATTCCAGAAATAATATTATATTGTCTCCTAGACAAGTCGGCCCCAGTCACCTAGTGAAGTCGGCCCCATAAGGAAAAGTCATCCAGAAATAAAGTATAAATAGAGGCAACACCTACCTCATTTGCACACACCACTAAAGCAAGCAAGTTCGCTCAAGGCAAAGAGACTAGTGTGCAAGGAAGGAAGAGAAGTTGGAAGAAGACTTATATGATATATCTCAGGTTTATCTTCTCTTATCTTTGTATCTTATATTCTTGGGGCATCTTTGTATGGGAGAGCTTTACCTCTTCGTTGTATTGACATTGTACTTTGTTGACGAATCTATATTGAGAAGTTCTGTTGGGTTTTTCCCGTTAAAGGGTTTTGCCAAGATAAATCTTTGTGTCTATTGTTGAATGTATTTCTTTCAGTGATCCTTATGCATGCAAAAAGATAAATTGAATGAAAGCCTAACATAATTTCTCGCAAGTAAAATTCTAACAAATATAGTCATCTTGAATAGACAAAATAGAAAGCACAATAACCAACTTCGAGCTCAAAAATGCAAGCTTAATAGTTTAGGACATTACCCAGCTCATTGCTATGATGTAATAAATGCAGTTGATAGATACTATCTCACACTAAACAACAAGGAATAAGGCATGTCATGGGATACTGAAAATATAGTCATCCTAAGTATCAAAAAGATAAGACAGGAATGCACAGTAACCAATTCAAATATGCCAGCTTAATAGTTTACGACACTACCCAACTCATTGCTATGATGTAGTAAATGCAGTTGATAGATACCATCTCAGACTAAACAACATGGTTATAGAAGTAACCAGAAAGTTAGCCAATTCTCATTCATCTAGGATCTGTTAGAATCAGCATGAAAACAGATCTGCTAAATTCAACAAAAAGTCCAAGAAGAAAACCAAAGTTGAACAAGCAGAAAGGAGTGATTCTTCAAAATAAATTGATTGTGTTTGGACATGTAAAATATCAATACTACCAGCTTATGGTTTGATGCACCCACTCACAACAGGAACATTTGGTTGGGAGAAGATCCCAACTTCAACACTCTAATGCAGCAAACTTTCACCCATCGACTTCTCAGAAAATAATGAACACACGAGAAACAAACACTTTTGAACCAGTTAACACACTTGTGACAGGAAAACACTATGAATAATTATTCAAACCAATAGGAAACATTTGCAACACAAGTCCAGAACACCAAAAACAAAACCCGATGCATAACCTTCCAGTGCCAATTTGAAACAAGTGAAGGAAGAACCCAATACCAGGATTAAAGGAGGAACTCTGATACCTAGATTGAGTATAATACACTGCAAGACAATGTTGAAAAGGTCGGAATTGGAAAAAAGTCGGCAAGGGTCCCGAAAACAATTTCTCGGCAACATCGGCGAAAAAATCGGGAAAAATCGGAAAAAGTCGGCAAACATTAAAAAATACAAAATACATTCATTTTTTTCAGAATTTTAAACATATAAAGCAACAATAACATCAGATAAACACATTGGAACATAAATATGTAGAAAGCACTGATATACATCATCATCATGTAGTCATGTCAAATATAAAATGATACATCAAAGTCGATACCGAATCCTGAAAGTCTGAAAGTTTGAAACACCATAGTTGTCCAATCAAGGACTCAAAAGTAGATAACCAATACAAAATGACATCACATATATAAATGTATCTCAGGAAAACTAGTAGCTAACTATCTAATATCAATGCCCTCTTCCCCTTTTACGGGAAAAGGTCATCGGCCGTTTGTCAGGCCTGCCCCTAGCACTAGAAGTAGCAGCAGAAGACCCTGCCGCTACATCTAACATCGGACGATGAGTGACTGATGGAGGACTAGCTGTATCAATTGGTGTAGAAGGAGGTGGCGATGCTAGCACATCACCCTCCGTGGTGGCTCTGACCTCCTCCTCCTCCTCCGCCTCCTCCGCCTGCCTTTCCTCTCCCTCTAACCATGTAGGTTCCTCCTCCATGATAGGAGTCTCAATCTCCACCCTCCACTCAGACAAAATATCAATATTGTATAAGGCAATGGCATCAGCATTTGGTGCTTTATCCATCTGTCTCATCCATAAGCGGAGATTGTAATGGACGTAGACCAAATCATTGAGACGTGTGAACTCCAACCTATAAGAGGAAAATAATTTTTTTGTATGAGTCTAGAGGTTCAAGTTTCAAAAATTAATGAAATATAATTAAAATATGTGAAGATGATAGATTCACAAATTATATTAAATGAAATTGATTTGTTGAAAATTTAAAGTCTAACCTTCTGCATCTCTTTGCGTGTAGTTTTTCAAACACACTCCAATTCCGCTCACATCCTGAAGCGGTACATGTTTGGCTAAGAATCTTGATGGCAAATTTCCGTAAATTTGGTGTCCTTACACAATAGGTTCACCACCAAGTAGCTACAACAAATAATAAAGAAAGGGAACTAAATTAAATTGCATTGCATTGGAAAACTGAAATAGGAAATAAATAAATCATAATTCAAAATTTCAAATTTCAACTTGCAAATAAAAGTTAAACACTTTAATAACTTACATGGCATGAAATTGGTCCTGTCACGAATAGCATCAGCAAAGCTAAATACTCCAGTACCATCCTGATACACCTCTATCTCGCGATTGATTGCATTACGAGTCTCATAATCAACTACCATCCTCTGAATACAAGTGAAGAGCCCCTCCAACACCTCACCATCAAAATCAAATTTGCATTTGTAGGAAAATGCAGGGTTGAGGAAGACTGCTGCTACATGAATGGCTCTATGAAGCATCCCGGTCCATCGACTATCAATCAACTCCCATAACAATATGTGCCTATTGTACCCCGGGGTACCCTTGCCCACATAATAATTCCGGATGGTCTCTTTGGCCCTATCCATGGCCTCATACAAATAGCCCATTGCGGGCTTATCACCATCAACAAGTCTCAGAACCCTTACCAAAGGTTCACTCACCGAGCACACTTCCTCCACTCCTTCCCAGAAGGAGTCAGTGTACACCAACTTGGCAATGGTTCTCCCATCCTCTCTCCTACTGTAAGCACAATCACGCCACTCATCACAAACAAACATTTGCTTCAATTCAAACTGACATTGAAGCAAGGACTGAAGAGTAATGAAGGTGGTGGCAAAGCACGTGATTGCAAGACGCTTCAACTCCCTGTTTTTGGTGTGCCTCCTCATGAGGCTGAGAACAAAAGTATGGTTGTAAATGAACTTGGGGATGCTCTTAGCTTGATCAATCACCACCTTGATAAAGGAAATTTTCCCCATATCCTCCAGCATCAAATCAATACAATGAGCAGCACATGGAGTCCAAAACAAAGTGGGGTGCCTCTCCATAAGCATCCTGCCAGCAGCCACATAATTAGCTGTATTATCCGTAATAACTTGCACAACATTGTGCACCCCAATATCCTGTAGGAACCCATCTAACAACTCACATAAGAGCGCTGCATCTTTTACATATGCCAATGCATCAACTAATTTCACAAAGAAGGTACCTCTAGGACAATGTACCAAGAAGTTGATAAGGGATCTACCCTTACCATCTGACCAACCATCTGACATGACTGTGCATCCAGTGCTCTCCCATGACTGCTTGAGCTCCTCTAACCTAGCACCGATGTCCTTCTTTTCTGCTTCAAGGATTGGACCCCGCAACTCCTCAAAGGTGGCACTTTTATACCCCGAGCCAAATGCTGCAATGGCATCACACATCGGCTGCCAAAATGGATTGTTTTTTACGATGTTGAGAGGTATGTGACTCCAGTAAAGACACCTCCACATCACCCTGTCCACTTCTACCTTGTCATTTTTCTTTATCAATGCCTTGATAGAAGGTTGTGATCCACCTCCTGTTCGTGGACCAAAATGGTATGAGGCCCCCGCCGTGGCTGTGGAGCCCCTCGCACTACCCTGACCGAAAGTGGCAGATCTTGTTGCCCCCACACTTCTTGCTAGGCCAAAAGCTACAATCTCAGCTCTATTTGCGGCGATCTCATCCTTCTTTTTATTCTTTCCATGGATTGCGTCATGGGCAAATCTCATGATCTCTGGAGTCACTGCAGTATAAATGCCAACATCATGCCCAGGGAGTTTAGCTAGATGTATTTCAACCTGTTAACCCCTCCTGACATGCGATGCCTGTTGTCCGCTAGATTGCACACCGGCAGCAGAAATCTTTCGAAAGCTGTCCCCCTCACTGAAAGTGGGGAGAGGTGTGGCCTTGGGGGCAAGAAATGAGCTAGGTACTGTCACCTAAATCCCACCTCCTTCGTTTAGGCTAACTCCTAACAAAGCCAAGGGGGGTAGTCCCTACAAAGAGTTGACTATGGCTCAATGTGTTTTAATGTTTTAAGTGTATGGTATGATGCGGATGGGTGTTGTTTAGGAGTTTTTGTGACGAGACCAAATTATAAATGTAATAAACAAGATAAGATGCAATCCACGTTGCTAAATAAGATATCAAAATGACAGTACGTTTCAAGATTTGAAGTTCAAAAATGCATCCACAAGATAAAGTAAAACCACAAGGACAAATGGTCCTGATCAAGATATAAATTTTAAATAACCAGTGCCTTATGGAGCCAAATAAATAAAGATATGATGTTGAATGTGTGGGCCTTAAAAGGTACTGTTCGTGAGATTGTTGTGCAAATTATTTTGATAAATTACAAGTTTTAATGGTCTTGATTATTAGGCTAAGAACAAGGATATCAAAAGTCCGGAAATAATACTGGTAACCTCTTAGATGATAGGTCGAAGCCACCCAGATTGAAAAAGGGTAAGTGTTCAATTGGCTTGACCACCCTTGAGTCTGACAGCGGGATTTTGGCACCACCTGTTTCAGAAAACTTCCTCAGTAAATCTCGAAAAGCAATGCCGGTTCGTTGGTTGGGGTAAAGTTTTATTAAGTTATCACTTGTGAGATTAGCAAATCCAACACCTTTCTAAGTACTAGCCCAACCCTTTCTGGTTGGCGGAGCATACGGGTGTCAGATCACGACCAAGATAAATTAATTAATGGGTGGTAAGTTGGAATGATTTTAGAGATTATTAAGACCACACTTGTTCAACTCTCCGACAGAGAGCGCTCTTGACTTAGTCTTAAGACAAAAGTTCAAGAGACTTTACTTAGTCTAAATGCCTAATGCAAGGGAAATGCAACAACTAAAATGCTCTCTGACAAAGAGTGCTCTTGACTTGGATTTGGCCAAGTTCAAGAGACTTTAGTTCTTTTTTATGAAATAGAAGCAGTTGTAACTTTAAGAACAAATATGAAGCTTTAAAATGACTGAAAAATAAAAAGATGATAGCAAGATTATAATAAGATGCTTGAAATAAACTAAAACTAAACTTAGTGTTCTACCAAATAATACTAATTTAAAAGTGGGATCTACCTCTGAACAAGGCTGATCACTAGAACCACTAGTCCTTGAGACTTTCCAGCTAGTTGAAACTTCGGCAAGGAGGCTAATGGGGAACGAGAAGCTACCACAAAGCTATGTGGCCTTTGGGATGCAATCCCAAAGTTTGCTTACTCTAGTCAAAACTTGGAAATGGAGTATAATGAAATAACAAGTTAATCTAAAGCATGAAACAAGAAAGATCTTAAGCTTGCAAAACACAACACTCTTCCCCAAATGGGGAAGAAAACCCAAAAAAGTGGAGGACTCCTCCACTTAGCCTTTTTATTGAACTTTTACAAGTGCCTTGGGAATGAGATGCTTGCAAGGTCTTAGCAGAAAATAAAGACTTAGAAATAAATCACTCTTATGAGTGTACAAAAGGAGAATGAAAATCTTGGTCTTCTTGGTTCAATGATGGTTCGAATTTCTTCTTGGTTTTGTGTTTCAAATATTCTTGCTTTTGCTTAAGAGGTTTTCCTCTTACACGCCTACACATAAAACCACTTCAAGGCACCCATTATTTGTTAGGAAAAAAGAAACAAAACTTGAAACTATTTAGACTAAAATCTATAAAAGACTTTGAAAAAACTAGATTTATGAGATTTTATTTTCGAAACATGCATAAATGTAAAACGGACCAGCAAACAACATATGCCTAAAAGATGATGGGAAAGAGATCTAAAACATAAAAATTTTGAACTATTTTTGTGTGAAAAAATCTATCTTTTGAATGAGGAAAGAAAATTCAAACAAGTGCAAGCTACATGCAATATTTCACTACCCTATATGCTCAATAAACTTTCCAAATGCAAGATCTAAACTTCTAATAGAGATCTAAAATGCAAAAATTAACTAAGACTAACAATGTAAAGCAAACTAAGATCTAACTAACACTAACTTAACCAAATTGTTTTTTGTGTTTTTAATGTGTTTTTAGGGCTCTTTTAGGATGGATGAATGGAGGACAAGGGAAGTTTTTGAAGACAAAAACGAATGGATGAGGAGAGCTTAAGGAGGAGGGACGAATGGAGTGAAAAAAAGAGGGAAAACTAGGGCCAAACGAAAGCTGAGGAGGATGGTTTTGAAGAGGAGAAAAAGAGATGGCAAGAGGAGGCTGGACAAGAGCACAAGGGAACTAATCTAGGCTTAGAACACAAAACTTCAACTTCTGGATCAAGATGGGCAAGGGGCTTGTTATCACACTATAGTAGCAGGGCTACTATCCTTGTTCAGCAAATATCTGCACATTCCAGAGCTTCCATTATTCCGGAGCATGGCTATATATTTTGGATCACTCATAATCAGAGCAGTATATTATTCAGATTTATGTTAGACCTTGTGTCAAGGCTGAGCCTTGAGAGTTCAGATTTGATGACCGATGTGACCCTTTATCCCATACAGTTTCAGTTCAGTGCTTAGAGATGTATTGCAGTAGTGTTTCAGATAGTACATGATGATTATTACTATGATGATGTTGTATGATCTATGGATATGTTATCACTGACTGTGGATTATTATCTTGTTGATTTCGTCATGTTCACAGCATCTGCTTGGTATATTATTCCTGATGTGGCAAACTGCTTAAAATGAACTATAAATCATAAAATGGACAATTGCTTGCACGTTTTGGTCATTTAACAAAACCCACTGGTTTTCCACCTTACATAGATATGGTCTCTCCTGACACCAGTTGTTTGCTAGTGTAGGCTCCATATTCACTTGACTCCATCCATACATGACTTTCCTATTTGACTTTAAACCTTTACCTGTCTCATTTGACTTTCTGATACTGAGGACTTCCCCATTTTTCTACCTCTGTGTTTGGACCGCATCCCTGTATGTTCAGTGTCTCGGCTCTAAGTTGGTGACAAAACTTGCCTTTGGTGAGTTGGATTGTAGGCCTAAATCATTCTGGTCGGTTGTCCCGATGTTTGGCATTGGCTCGAACTCCCCCTAGTCACTTGAGATGTTGTTGGCCAAAACTGAAAGCTCATGTTCTACCTATGGAAACTTATAAAGTCGCCCATGGAAACTAA
This sequence comes from Larix kaempferi, assembly GCA_027924585.1. Lineage (NCBI taxonomy): Eukaryota > Viridiplantae > Streptophyta > Pinopsida > Pinales > Pinaceae > Larix > Larix kaempferi. The sequence continues at coordinate 3,328,676 of BSBM01000886.1, forward strand.
AAAAAGGGGGCAAGAGCGATGAACAGCTAAAAATACGCCTCGAAGAGTATAAGAAAGGTCCAAAAAGCAATGGTTCTTAAAAGCTATATCTAAACAATTGCTGACCTTATGCGTATTTAAAAAAAATGCCCTGGATGCAAGCTGCAACTAGTTGTGCTTATCAGCACACCTGAAATCCGAAGGGCTATGTAGGCCAAAAAGGCCATGAAATGAAATTGAATGATCCTAATGAACCTGGATCAACTTGATGTAGACATGATGCCTAAGTTGAATAAGCACTCTCTGAATAACTTATCCATTTGTGAGGCACAACCATTCCCCGTGTTATTTTGTCCAGCACAGAGTTTGTAGCTTTCCCCTTTCTCCCAGTCCAAAGTATTTTTGAGTTAAGTTAGACAAGACAAACCCTTGGCCCTACCTTGTTCCTAGCCTTCATCCTTCACTAGCAGTTTGACCATGTCCAATGGGTGAGAGTGTCATTTGAACTATTGTGCAAGTAATTTTATATAACAAAGGAACATGCTAACTTGATTAATGCCACTGAATGGATGTTATACTTTGAGATTGGCTGTGAGAATGATTAGAGAAGCATGTCTTAGTCTACTGATGTGATTTATCCTTGGTTGTATATTATTGGGACCTGTGATGATGTGGGCCATGTATAGGTGCCTATTGATGATGATTGATGGTCCCACATACTTGATGATGATATCATATGATGGACATATGATGCAGATGATGATTGATGCAGTTCAGCAGATTTATTTATCACTTCAGATCAGCAGATTATGCATTGTCCATATATGGTGGACCCTACAGCTGGCCCAATAGGGCAACCCATGGTGTATGAGTACACATTTCTAGTGGATTTGGGTCTTCTGGATCCAATGAGACACTTATCTTTCAGTTCCGGGCACTTCTAACAGTGATTGATGCAGTTTTACACTTGTTGACCAGATTTGGGGCTGATTTCCCAGCCTAAGCAGCAGGGGCCCTGAGAGGCCAGTTCACCTAGGGCGCTGATGATGAGGGGGGTGGTCCAGCCACTTGTTTTTACCATTTACCCCCCCTTCTGGAGAGCCTGGTGGGCTCATATGGACAGCGCAGGTGCCCTAGGAGGCAGTTTTGGCACTTTCACTGTTACCGAGGCAGTTAAAAAATGGGATAAAGTGGTCACTGAGGAAATCGATTTGGGCAATTGAGGCAAGGTTTTGGCATTTGGTCTTCACAGAGGCCTTCCAGGGTGATCTCACTATCTTCCAGTCAGTTTTCACCATGTGGGTAGGCCCACATTGATCACAGGAGGTCATTTACTGCTTGACTGTCATGGATTTGGAGGACAGTTTTGGTCATTTATATTATCTTGGACATATTTTATTATTTTATTGTGCCTTGGGGATGAGCTAGTAAGGATTGATGCCTCCTAGCCCCACCATGTGCTTATTTTGTCATGTCCTAGTCATCATGAGATGGATCATTGTACTTTTACCCCTCTAGTGGATGACGTCACCCCCTTTTTGTACCATTTAGTGGGGGCGCTATTATTATATTGGGTGATCCATGTGATATATTGTTATGGTTCATCTTAGCCATTGATTGTATGATGAGATCTTTTAATCTCAACCACTCATTTGATGTAGTATTGTAGAGTGGTATAGGGTTTTGGTCTTTATTATCCTATATAAGGAGGAGACCCCCCATTGTATAGCTCACCTTTGGAGCTCTGGAATATTGGAATAGAAGATTTCTTTGTGGAGCACATCTCTCTTGTATTGTGGATTCTCTTGCATATTGAATATACAGTATCTCTTCTATGTATCATTGTGGATTTTGGTGCTTCTACTAATCTTTTTACAGGAAAGTCGAATTGGTGGAGAGGAGGGCGACTTCTTGAGGGTTATTGTTGGAGGGATCCACATATTCTCTCTTGGGTTGATCTTGTGACAGAGAGTATCATTATTGTATCTTTGTGACATAGTTGATGCTTTCTATTACATCTTTCTACCATTTTCATAATCATCTTGCTTGACTTGTTTCTTTGATCTTGTCTTGTAGGAGGAGGACGATTTGGCTATCTTGGAGGAGGACGTTTTGGTTGGAGCTCTTGGATCTCACTCTTGAATATACACATAGGAGAATGCTATCAATTTGCAAGGTGGCCACAAGCAATTGAGGTAAGATCTACAAGGTATGTGCCTCTTTCATCCATTCTATCTTCATTGGTCATAAACCCTAATTAATTAAAAACCCCAATTTTGGTATTTCTTAGATCTACTTAGATCTAGCCTTGCTTTTGAGAAGATCTTGAAAACCCACCTCTATAGCATCCACCCCTAGCTGGATCTATAGTTTGGTGGTGATTGGCTTAGAATTGACACACTTTTCAAGGCAAAAAGCCCTCTTGAACCCAAATCGCACTTCCTAGTGAGAGGCTTGTTTGGTTAGATCTAGCACATGGGTAGGTGAGATCCCACTTGATTTGCAATCTAGACACTTGATAACCTACCCCCAGATTCTTACTTTGGTGAATTCTACCTTGTGGACACCATTCCATGTTTTAAGGGGTTAAAACCCCCTTTTGAATTTCTTGGCACCTCAAAACTCAGATCTACTAAGATCTAGCCCTTAGATTGACTTGATTTTTGGGATCCACATAGATCGGGGCTTGAGCCACTTGGACCTATAGTTTGGTGGCCATTGGACTTGATTTGGTCCACCTAACCCTCATTTTAGCCCTCCTTGAGCAAGTCGCACTCCCTTGGGAAGGTGAGTTTGCCCACTTCAAGGAGGTGGGTGGTTGAGATTTTTGGAGATTTGGAAAGGCCATCCCTTGAAACCTAGGTCTAGAGTATCTTTTTGTGACGATCTGCCTTGGGGGTAGCATTCCTTGTTTAAAGGGATTGTGGTCCACTTAGGGTCATTTCTTAAAAAACCTAGATCTAGCAAGATCCAACCATTAGATCTCATTTAGCCCACTTGACTTGGCTTCTAGGTGTCCCGATCTACATTTTGACACACTTTTTGACCCCATTAGCCCATTTAACAAGGCACTAGTCCTCCTCAAAGCAAGTCGCACTCCTTGGGATTTGTGTCAAACCCTAGTTCTAGTACATGGGTACTCTTAAAATCAACTTAGATCTATAGATCCACTAATAACATAACATCTAGTACCAATTTCATCCCTAGCTTCACCTTGTGGGCCCACTTAAAGCCATTTCACACATCCCAAGAAAATAGGACCCACTTGTGTAAACATATGGTACTACATCTTGTCATCATCCCCAATCATGTGGCCTAAACCATACGTAGGTTGAAATACTATCAATCTCTCACACCACCTTCAACCATACCTCAACTTCTAGGTCCACTTAGCCTTGCATTGGTTTTCGTAACTCTTCATTTACTTACCCTTAGAAACCTTTGTTTGGGCCCAATTAACTGTGATTGGTTATAGGGTCTCCCCCTAGGTCTTGATACACCCTGACCTAAAGCGAAGAGTGCCTCGGTTGACGTGACTCCCACCTTGCATTGGGAACCGTGGCATCTCTTGGGTCACCTCTTTAGTTGCCTGCCTCCTCTACCGTCCCGGATGGGATACCACTAGGGGCAACTACAAGTTGTGTGATAACAGGGCTTCCACAAAGTATGAAGGTGGATCTTATATAACCAGTAACCAAGAAAAAGAGAGATTGCTGATGGAGGAAGAGACGAGTCTGTTTTAAAAATGTTTCTTCTCTTGAAACAAAAGAATCCTTTGGGAACCTGCAAGACAAACTTTGATTAGGTGCTAATAGCCATTGATGGGCAAAGAGTAACTTGATCTCCACGTCATTCTCCACCTTGTGTGAATCTTGCAAAACCCTTACACATTAAACAAGCCAAACCGAATAGTACATTTCTAAGATTTATAGAACATATACTAAATAATGAAAAGCTTGAAATAAAGAATAAGGTGAGAAAGATGTCACCAAGCAATGTGAAAGACAACCCCAAAGCTCTTGTATGGACCTCCAAAGTCAATATTTTATTCAAGAATCAAACCAATGTTACAATAATATTTTGGTAGAGTGTTCATGCTCAAAATCTCCATGAGGAATGAGGAAAGAAAACCTCATTATATAACAAACCAAAGCCAAATCTAACCTAAGTCGAATTGGCACAAGAGAAGCCAATGGCACAAGTCTAAAGTCGAAATCCCAATCAAGATCCAATCTATTCCATGTCTATTCGTTGCTTGGAGTTAATCCCACCATACAAATCGAGTTTGAAATCTATGTGGATGGGGAGGTGGCCTCCACCTTGGCAAGGCGCCCCCCATCCCAACCTTGGAGACTTCACCATCAAATAACGAGTTGCCAAGTGTAATCTGCGTGAACCTTCAAGAGAATGACGTGAGCTACTCGGGAGATCAAGTGTGAGTTGTGTTAGGTGCTAACTCGACTTGTAAAGGAGCCAAGTCTTGGTGGTTGCACAATCTTAGGAGGGCGCCCACTTTACAATAAATACAACTCAAACTTAATTCAATTTCCATTTAACAACTCCTCCACATCACCAAATCGAACTTTGCATGCAGGTGGGCGAATTTACTTAAAGGAGATCTCATTTGCTGACTGGATAGTTCATTGAAGTTGATTGGAGATGACTGGAATGATAATTAATGCCTTATGCCATGTCAATTAGCCTTTTATTTTATTCAAATTGATTTATTTTGGAGAGATTTGGATTATCTCCAAAATATTCAATTTTATTATTTTAATTAATAATTTCTTTGTAACTGGGTTTTTTGAGAAATTATTAATTACGAGGCCTAATTGACATCCGAAACTTAGAATAAACTGGTCCGAGGATCATGAATGATTTTTGGCTTAAGTCTGGAGCCTTCAATCACTGAATTCAGATCCCGGATGACTGACATATTACAAATTGAAATTTCTCCATTTAAACTATAGAGAAATTTATTAAAATTTAAAAATAATTAAAAACCCAAAACCGGAGGACCCGGTAAAAAAATTTCGAAAATTTTTCTGAGGGTTCCAAGGACCTAAGACATGACCAACACCTATTCTAACAGTGTCTAGTAGGCTTATATACATCAATTGGACTCTAATAATAACCCCCCATGGCTAAAATTTTCAAAATTGGGCATTCCAGCTTTGGAGGAAGCGGGAGAAAACCTCATCGATTATAGCTCGGCTATAGGCAAAGTATAATTGACAAAAGAAAAAACTCCCTGGAATACCTTAGTTGCTTAATCAAGTCATGGTGGACTGAGACACTCAGAATCCTACTAGCACACTTTATTACAAACCCCGGGGGGCCATGGTCATGTCAACTGAAAAACAAAACTGACTAGCCAAAACTAGCTAGGCACAAATGTTGGATCATCTGATACACTAGAGTACAAACATTCATCATGTTTGTCAAATGGCGGCTCTTCAGATAATCCAACTATGGTACAAATAAGTTGGTAACAATGCCCACACAATTTGCAACTCAAATTTTGCCTGTTTCCATCATCCTCGGGCTCACCATACTGCCAAAACGGGTCCAATGGCTTTGGCATCTTGGAAAATGGAATGGCAGCCTCAAAATGCAAACCTATGGCACAAAAATACAAAAACAATAAATTAAACCCCATTTGAAAAAATTGCAACAATTTGGCTTAAAAAATCAGACCTCTAAATTTATATTTTTGGCCATGAAAAATGATAACAAGAGGGTGGCTAAAGATCTAGAAAAGAAATCATGCTATTCCATTCTAAAACCCCCTTACATTTTGACTCTTTTTTATATTTATGGACATGGAAATCATTGGAAAAATGGCAAACAAAAATAAAAGAATATAGGCAAGCAAACATGCAAAAAAATCATAAAAAAATACAAGAAAATGAATAACTACATACCTGTGAGACGAATTGGTTGATTGGCAAAGTTTTGCCTCTTGAAGTTGAACCCTTTCTCCACAAAAATTCACAATGGTGAGCTTAGATGTTGTTTGGAGTCTTGCATGCCTCCGAAGTAGTTGATGGTGCCCTCTTGCCCTTCACACTCCTTCTCCAACAGCCAAATGAAACAAATGACAAAAAAAAATCAGTTTTGAGCCTTTATTCCGCGAACGTGATGGCCTGGGCGACTTTTTCCATCGACCCGCGATTTTTTGGAAAAAAGCGCCGAGTTTTTCAAAAAGTCGGAAATCGCGGATTTTTTAAAAAATCGCGATTTTTAAGCGCCGATTTTTCGGCAGAGGTAAGACTGCGCAATTTTTTGAAAGAAGCACGATTTTTCGGCAATTTTTGCAACGTTGCTGCAAGAAGCTAAAACATCTATCTGAGGCAGCAAGCATGACATAACAAAGGTAAAAATAATGCACAAGCAACATTCAGACTGAACAAACCCATCAACATTAACAATCCAATCCAAACCACCACCACTGACAGGAGGATGCAACCAAATCTACCATACGGCTTTTAAGGATGGTGTTGTCAATTGGTGATAATTCTTTTAACATTTCTATGATTTAGAGAGAGCCAAGCAAGGGATAGGTAAAAGTGTAACATATTCACACACTACTCAAGTTGTAGATACCTTTCAGTATATATTTGGAGCAAGTTGTGTACAGGATAATTTGACAGGCTGGCATCTGCCTTTCGGAAATAAGAATCCACACATTAGGAAAGAATTTACTAATTTAGTAGCCACCCATTTACATATTCAAATTTTAAACCACAATATGGCAACATACCAGTTCATTTATAAACTAATCACAGTAAAAAGGGATAAATTCAATCAAAGAGTTACAGATAAGTCAATATTCCGTCAGAGGCATGGCATGTCAACGATGTTACCCCTCTAACTCATGTATCTGAATCTTCACAGAGAATGGCAAGTATATGGATTGATGATGTGCTTGTGCACGATGTGCTTGTGCACGATGTGATCCTTTCCCATAAGCTTAATCCAACATGGAACATTTATCCAAAGTGGCATTGTAATGCGATTCAATACTTTATAAATGTTGGTAGGCTATCAGCTATCAAACAATCAATAAGGCCTTATCTTCTGTGTGTGCCTGTATATATCCTTCTGAATGCTGTGATTCTAAAACTCATACTTCTTCTGACCAGAACTGAAGGACCAATTAGAAATCAAATAATATTACCTTCACAGAGAATGTCAAGTATTGTATAATAAATCAAGTATTGATTGATGGTGAGATTGCACACGAAGTGCTCCTTTCCCATAAGCTTAATGCGACATGGACCATTTATCCAAAGTGGCCATGTAATGTGATTCAATACATCAACAAATGTTGGTAGGCTAACAAACAATCAATAAGGCCTTATATTTTGTGTGCGCTTGTATACATCCTTATCTAATAATCTTCAGAAAGAATGTCAAGTATTTTGTAATAAAACAAGTATGGATAGATAGTGTGATAGCACACAATGTGATCCTTTCCTATAAGCTTAATCTAACATGGACCATTTATATAAAGTGAATTTGTAATGTGGTTCAATACTTCATAAATATTAGTAGGCTAACAAACAATCAATAAGGCCATATCTTTTGTGTGTGCTTGTATCCTGTATATATCCTTCTGAATGTTGTGATTATAAACCTCATCACTCTTCTCACCAGAACGGAAGGACAAATTAAAAATTAAACAATATTACCTTCAATTACAATCGTATGTATTTATTTATGGAGATTAAATACTTGATTCTCACAGAAGTTAGGCTTTCAACCATAGAATGATACAATTTTGCATTGCACAAAGAGACAGAAATGAACAAATGCTCAAGGAAAGCAAATTACAGACTTACGGCCAAGCACAAGGCTTTAGCAGCTTCCTCAACTTCCAGGAAAATATCTTCTGCATGGACTCTTTTCACACGACCTTTCCATGAAGATTCCATATCCACAAAAAAATCAGCAGGTATGGATGGAGAACACGTGACTGCCTGGTCTGGTTCTCCCTCAAGGACAATTATATCACCAATTGCACAAGAAATTTCTCTACATTCACTTACCTGCAGATAAGATGCATCAGATATACCCACTAAGAAAATTTTCATAAAAACATTAGTTTTGACTCTTAGCATGTTATAAGTCGTAAACAAAAATAACAATATTGCAATGTCATTCCATTTGGAGCATTATTTTTCTGTTTTTTTTAAGGAAGAATACACGAAACATCCTCCAAACTAATATTTACATTCTTGAACTCATGTTAGTGTAAAATAATCCAGTGGGATGATGGAATATAATGAGGATACTTAATCATTGATGAGAAATAATGCACTATCAATTTTCTTTCAGAGATGACCTATGTTTCACATCGGTTGAACAACATCGGAACAAGTAGGCAAGTTTTGGAGATGGCTGGATAGAACCCCCAAATTTTAGGGAGTCAAAAAGGGGACATCAGGGTACATGGCATGTTGTCCACTAAAATTGCACTTAGTGGATTCCATGATCCATCAGGACAATTTTGGGCCATTTTTAAAAAAAAATTGTATGTCCATACCCCCATGGGGAATTGTAAATAAGTTGGTCTAAGCATGGTCTTTTTGTAAAAGACTTGGCCTACCTTGGGTTTAGCTATCAAGGGGATACTCTATAATGTTTTTTCTTTAGGAATTATACGTTGCGCTTCATTGGCGTATAATTCCTGAGTTTTTCACTCACCCCTCCAAAGCTGGAGTATTTACCATGGTGGACGAACCTTAAGAGGTTATTAAAGGCTAAGTGTCTATGTATTTTTACATGCCAGCCATGAATAATGAGTCGTATGGGCATGCACAAGGTCCCCTAGGAGTTTGAGTTCATTCCAGCAAAAATAATTTTTCCCGTAAAATTAGACCATTTTTTAATGGTTTAATTGGAAATTTTCAAATTGTAATAAAAGTATGGTCTGGAGGCGGAATTTGGTGTGGAGATGCTCGTTTTCACACTCAAAGCGTCCTCTTTACCCTAGGACCCACTTCCCCTATGTTTCCTAAAGAGGCGACAAAATAACAAATAAATGCTAAATTTACACAAAATGACACAAAGAGACAAATTGAGAAAATCAAGAAAAACATGTTTTAAACATGTGGATGAGGTAGAAAAGTTGTCTCAAGTGATGGGAAACCTTAACTAAAGCATATCTAAGTCAAATTTGGGTGGAATCGAGCCAATATTTCAAAGATGTGATTTGTCATCATGAGCAGGTTGCACCCTCTCTACTTGGGCGACGTCTCTATCACGTGGCCACCTTTAAGCTATGGATGGAGTTTACAATGTGAGAGTGGGGGCACCTTCCTTATGTGGCAGCCACCTCTCACTCCCAATCCCTTAAGTCTAGCATTCAATCAAGGCATATATCACTCCTTACCTCATGGGATGCACCCTACTCCTTATGGATGCACCCCCCCTCTCTCTTGATCTATTTAAGTGAGGTATCTCTTGCTCTATTCTTCATGATGGGAAGGCATAGAACCTCTACTCTTGTAATGCTTATTATCTTATGAGTAATAAGATTTGAAGGCTTTGGAGGTCTATTGTGGCTCTTGTTCCATTTCATGCATGCATCATTGGTTGAGGTGATATCCATTTAAGCTTACTTTGTCTTATGCAAGTTTAATGATTAGATCTAGCTCTATTGGAATAAGTATTTGCAGTTGTCAAGTTACTTGTTTTATGTTCATGCTTTCAAGATCTTAGGAGTAATATGATGCATTCGGTTGTACTAATATTCTCCTTATTTTGATTGATGAATATACTAGTTTAATCTTACTTCTGTGGAGAAGTGTGTAGCTTTCCAGGTAGCCTTAAGGTGAAGAGAGTTCGGAGCTCGGTTGCATCCACCCTCTCTCCATCAATTTCAAGCTTTGGATCTAACAAGTTTTTTGTCCACAGATTCTTCTTCTCCTTCATCCTCTAGTTCAAGTTTGAGCTTGAGGGTTTCTTCTTCTATCATCTCTCAAATTTTAAAAGATTTCTTGGTTACTTGGTTACCTTTGCTTAGTAAAAGTTATATCTTCAATTTGCAAATCAATAAATCTTCTTTTATTAAGCATATATTTCAGTTCTAGATTAGCTTCAAGTTTTACTTTCAAACTAGATCTAGATTCATATTTTTTTTATACTTGAAGTAGTAAAAAATTTTCCAAGTATAAAATTTGTAAAATTTTGTGTTTTCTAATTGTTTAACCCACTAATTTTAGTGTAATTTGCTTGCTGGTTTTTAGCAGGTCCAAGGAAAAAGAGGAGGAAGCTCTGGCGAAACTTCCTCAGAAATTGCCAAAAATACCTTCTGAGGACCCTCTTCCATTGTTGTTTCAATTTCTTAACTTGTAAGCCCTTAGATCCAATTCTAAAAGGACTAAGTGGCATTTCTTTTGAGCATAAGATTGTAAAATTATTAAACGAAAGCAGGTGGGCTACACAGCACACAACCACATTTCTCTGTAGGATTATATACTTTAACCATTTAATAATTTTCCATTTATATTTCGCAAGTAGTTACAAATAACACCAATGTCGTTGCCACGATATATGCTCTCACCACCACACAAAGGCATTGCCGATTAGTGGTGGTTGATCAAAAAGTGACACATAGATCCGGTGATCTATATCTTTCTGCAATTCTTTTATTTTTAGCATTTCATTTTCAAGCATTAATTTGGAATGAACAATTTGTTGTCACTCAAAGCATGCTCTTTCCCTTTGCGGGCATTTGCCTAGTCCTAGGGAAATTAGAAAGAGATGCAGCAACTTCTTAATTCTCAACATTTAATTAAGAACTCAAAATAATAAAATTAACAACCCCAAACATAGTGAAAATACGGCACTCAAACATTAAGTTTTGCGTGGGGAAATTCCTTAGAAGAAGCGGGAACAACGGGAGACCGACCTCAGGGCACCGTTAGACTACATCCTTGTTGATGTAGTGTTGAACACACCCTCGAGACTCCGCTCCAGTCCACACGTCTTCGTGAGAAGCCACTTTACTTAATTTCCGGACATTACTCCTTGTACCTCGCGAAATATTTGGAGTTTCCATTTTCCCTTAACTAGGTTCCATTTCTAATAATTTAAAACTGACCAAGACACACTTGCAAAACGTTTCCCTTTCAGCAGCATCACTTTTTATTTTGACTCCATTGGCACTGGTCTCCATTAGCAACAAGTACTTTATATTTGCTTAATATTAGTTCAATCAACTGTTGTTGCTTAGTCTTTATATGCTAGTGATTGTCTCATATATGTCGTTGAAAGTATCTCTTTAAACCTTGCAATAGTCTTGACTCAGTGAATCATACCCTTTAAACTCCTAAAACATCCATAATTAACTTTCTAAGACATTTTAACAGCCTTGGAAACATTTCGTAGGGACTACCCCCCTTCGCTTTGGTTAGGAGTTGGTCTAAACGGAGGAGTCAAGATCAAGTGACAACCCTGACTCGAGCCTTTCCCTCAAGGGCGCAACGATTAGTAGTGAGATTTATGTTGCGTTAACCATGTGTGCAATCCGACGGCAATAGGGCATAGGGAGTCCCCTGCCCCAAAATTTGGGAAAAGCTAACAAAAAAGTGAAAATTATTAGTACCAGTAGAGATCCATCTTAAACCCAGATCTATTAAGCATCGAGAGGGATCCAATTTCTTGAGGTGTAATTGTTTTCTTGATATGTAAAAAAATTAAGATAAGAAAAAAAAAATTACACCTCAAGAAATTGCATCCCTCTCTGTCCCTAATACATTTGGGTTTAAAATAGATCTATGCTAATTTTAATATTTTTATTTTATGAACCAACATGAATTTTTCGAATTACATTTTATTTTTTATAAGTTATGAGCCGACATGAATTTTTTTAATACTTTTTATTTTATTTTTAGGAATGTTACATTACATAACATAACATGAGAGCATCTCCCCCATAATGGGATGAGAGCACCTCACTACTCTCGGTGCAATTATTTTAATGAATCACGATTAATCACAAACAAACACAATGCACATTCATTGAACCAAGATGACACTCTTTTTTATCCAAGAACAAAAACAATTGCTGCTGCTAACAAGTTCCACTCTTGTTGATGTCCTCATCAGTGCAAATATTGGCAATATATTGCAAGTTTTTAAACTCCCCAATACTATCCACCAAACACATTACAATATTTTGAGGGGCGTGAAAATATCATCATATATTCTCAATAGCACAAGATGAAAAATATAGCTCAGATAGGAGATCTTTTCAATTCTACAGAATCTTTTGCTCAGTTTGAAGAGGAAAAGATGGGAATTGAGAACAAAAGGGTTGTTCACTATCATCTTTGAACATAAAGGAGCTTGACGAAGGTAGCATTGCGATTAATAAGGATAAACACAAAATTGATGGAACCAAATCTCACCCAAACTCTGAAATAGTCTCCTCACAAATGAGCTGGTGACAGATAGGTATAGTGTGCTAGAGAGAGAGTGCAAAAGCCAAGCACAAGTGCTGAAAACATAAATGTATTTGAGTATAACACTCCAATATGCCTAGTGTAACAAAATGTAATAAAGGCACTGTTATCACATATATAGTATCCGGGCTACCATACATTATTTTTCTAATTCCAGTACACTATTCAGCCAGTTCCCTTACATCTGAGATGTTGAGATGAGCACCTATATTGGATCACTATCAAATTTTGGACAGCAGCGTATATTCCCCATGCCATGATTGAGTCTCAGGACACTCAGAGAGATGACCGATGTAGCCATTATACCATTGGTACAGAGCAGTCAGTAGTGCCCAGAGTTACAGCAGCAGTTTCAAAGGACATATGATGGTACAGGTTGATGAGCATTCAGGTATATGACTCAGCAGGTATATCATTGTGTCCTGGTTATATTGCTTTTATACTTATTCTTATAGCATGTCTTATCACTTAGTGTCATGATCTGGCGATCATATAGATATGTGGACCTGGTTGATTTTATTATATTATATTTGTCCCTACTCAGACTTAGAAGTTCACTATTCATACTCATTGGTTTTACCCTCCTTAGGGAGAATAGAGGTGATCATTCCACCATACCTTGGCTTGCTAGTGTTGGTTCCATTATTCATTGTCTTCATCCATCCATTGCCTACCTTTTAGTTTATCACCCTGACTTACTACTTGACTAGTGGCATAGAGGACTTTTCCCCATTGTAGCCTCTGTATTGGATGAGCTTCCCTGTTTATTGTGTCTCGGCTCTGAGTTGGTGACAAAACTTACCTATGGTGAGTTGGAGTTCCTTGGAATTCCCCCTAGTCACTAAAGTTGTGTTGGCTAAACCTGAAACTTTTAGTGCTGCCATGAATACAAAATCTGGAAAATGAAATGCTATATCTTGTATGAAAAGCCCATTCATGCAATGTGTTTCTAAACACACATGAATGAAAGGCATGCCAAATGAAAATGGCCATGAAAATAAAATGTTATATCTTTTGGAAATGTAAATACCTAGGTAAACAAGTTGTCCATGACACACCTAGAAGTGCTCAGGTAAACAAGTGCCTTAAAAACACACCTGCAGTAGGAAGCCTAAAATAAATGTAAATCTATGCAATGTGTTTATAAACACACATAGATCAAGGCTATGGAAACTTCAGGCCCAAAAAGCAATGGAACTTAAATGCTATATCAAAACAATTGCTGGCCTTATTTGTATTATGGATTGTGCGCATCTGTTAAAGGTGAATAAACCCTCTTTGAACAACTCATCCATTTGTGAGACACCGCCATTCCCTATGTTGTTGCTCATTCAGTATATACTATGGTGTGTATTCCCTTTCCCTTTGCCAAATTGTCACAAAGTTAAGTCAGTCAAGTCATCCCTTAGCCTAGCCAATTATTTTAGCCTTCACCCTTCACTAGCAAATTGATCACAACTATGAAGTGTGTATGATCTTGAAAGTCTAGTCTGAGTAATAATAATAATTAATGACATTATATATTTGGACTTAGATCGCCAGTAATGATTACTCTGTGTTATAATTGTTATTTGAATAAGTTGTAAAGCATGCATTAACCTTTGATACTTTGCAGGAGCTTCCGATGATGGTTTGAGTTGTATTTGGTCATGTTGACTTGGTTAGACCTAGTTTGACCATGGTCAACCATAGTACATGAGATGGTTGGACCTTATGATGATATGGATAGATGATATATGGTCTATGTACATGTACATGATGATTCTATGCAGCAGCTACAGGGGTATGATGATGATTCATGGTTTACAGCAGTTTTTGATCATTTACAGATTATTATTATTTGCCCAGTTCCGGTATATTGGATATATATATTGATCATGCATAGACTCATATGGCGTATGAGTACACATCTTGGATGGATTTGGACCTTCTGAGTCCAATGAGACAGTTTGTTTTCAGTTCCGGGCACATACAGTGATGATTTAGCCTCAGTAGGCTATCCCAGTGCAGTTTTGGTCTGTCGGAAGCCCTGTCAAAGCAGATGTAATTTTTATCCGGTTGACCTAGGGCACTGTGCTTGGAGGGGGTGGTCCAGCCACTTGTTTTTACCATATTACCCCCCTCCCGGACACACTAGTGCCCTCACCTTGACAGCGCAGGCACTCCAGGAGGCAGTTTGGGGCAGTTTCACGCTTCCCGAGTCATTTCAGGATTGGTAGAAATGGTTATTGAGGAAATCGATTTGGGCTACTGAGGCAATCTTATGGCATGGGATGATCAGTGATGATAGATCGGGGTCTTCCACACCTCCTCCAGCAGTTTCAGCTTCATCAGGGTCCGCATCCATCACTTATGGCACTTTCTGATGATTTCTGAGGTCTTTTGAGGCCTACGATTTGACCATGGAGGCACGATTTGGTATATTGATGATTATTTTATGATTATTGTGCTATGGGGATTGACCAAGGAGGGATAAAATTACCCCTTGGACCCACCATAAGCCTCCTATTATATTTTGTCATCATGATTTGGTGGGATTCTCCTCTTCTAGGGCGATTTTGTCCACTCATATTATATTTTATTAGTGATCCATGTATTTTATTGTTGAGCTCATCTCAACCATTGATTAGACATTTGTATCTTTTAATCTTAGCCACTCATTCAAAAAGTGGTTAGGATTTTGATGCCTCTCCTTCCTATTTAAAGGAGAGAGCCTCTCATTGTAAGAGGACTGGTGGCTCTGAATTATTGGAATAGAAAATTATTATTGCATCTATCTCCAGTGTTGTGGTGAATGTTTTTGGTGTTCGTTCGTGGGTTCTTCCTTTGCACTGAGTTATTGGAGATCTTGTTTTGACATATCTTTTGTACCACATTTTTTGCATCTACAGGTGGAGGCCGATTTGCTTTGAGGAGGAAGTATTGGTAGGGGAAGACTCTCCCTACTTCTTCTTTGGATCTCTTCGTTGGTAACAGGGAGTATTACTGTCCTAGGACCTTCTATTCTATGTTATCATTGCATTTTACTTGTATTTCCTCCATACTTGACCTCTCTGATTGAAATCGATTTTCCTTGGATTGACAGGTAGAGGAGGGCTCACTTGTGGGCTAGGGCATCAATTTGGCAAGCAAAATCAACAATCTCTCATTTGATCTCTGCAGGAATCTTCCTCAACATCAAGGCATCTCATTCACATCACTCAGGTATGATCTCAAGGTAATTTCTTTCCATGATCTATCCACTTGTCTAAAACAATTAAAACCCTAATTAATCAAAACCCCCATTTTTACATTTTTTCAGATCTATTAAGATCTAGTGGCTTCTTGGGTAAAATATTAAAAACCCACCTCTATAGTATCCACGGCATCCCGGATCTATAGTTTGGTGAGGATTGGCTTCCATTTGACCCTCTTCCCAAGGCATTTAGCCTCTCCAAGCAAGGGCGCACTTCCTAGTTTGGTGAGTTGACCTAGATCTAGTATGTGGGTAGGTGAGATCCCGCTTGATTCATGATCTACACATCCAATAACCTACCCCCAGAATGTCACTTTTCTGATTTCTACCTTGTTGGCCCTATTCCACATTTCAAGGGATTTAATCCCCATTTTGGACCACTTGATATCTTCAAACTCAAATCTAGTAAGATCTAGCCATCGGATTGCCTTGAAATTGTAGATCCACACTCCCCATTGATCAACCTACTTGGATCTAAAGTTTGGATGCTATCGGACGTGTCTTGACCCCACTTATCCCACTTTTAGGCCTCCTTGGGCAAAGTCGCACCACCTTGGAGAAGGGAGTTTGTCCACTTCTAGGACATGGGTGCTTGAGATTTTCGTGGATTTGGAACGGGAATAATTCAAAACGTAGGTCTAGTAGGTCACCTTGTCAAATCTTGCCTTGGGGATAGCATTCCTTGTTTTAAGGGATTGTGGTCCACCTAGGTCAAACCTAGATCTAGACCTATTCATCCATCAAGACTTTAATTGCCCACTTGTCTCATGCAATAGGAGTCCTTAACCACAAGTTGACTTTACTTTGACTCCATTATCCCAATTCCCAAGGCACTGGTCTCTCTCCAAGTCAATTCGACTTTCCTAGATTGTTGGATTAACTTGTGGTTTGACCCTCGTGTGGTAAACTAAACCCTTTGATGCCATCATACTGCATGATCAAGCTTGTCACTTGTACTAGTTAGCCCCAATTCAACCCCTAAACTATTCTGCATTGGACACAGTTCCCAAGGCAGTGGATTTTCTCACATTGAACTAGTACTTTAATCATGGATCCTATTTCACAAATCATAAGTCACTCTCACATCAATAATGAACCAAAGCTATACTCATTGAACCCCTCACTTGTCTTGTGACTTCATCCTAAGGTCTAGGATAAACCATACACCTTACTCCACTTAGAAATAACTTGATTTGGTGTCTTGGTTTTGATCTCTCCTGTCGAGAGTAGATCGGGTCTCCCCCTTTGTTGTCTGGGCTAGATAACATAAAGTGAAGATTGCCTCGACTGGCGTGACAACCATCTATTGGAGGTCGAGGTGATCGTGGTTGCACCTTTTGAGTTGCCCTTCCCTATTGCCATCCATGAGTGGATACATCCATAGGGGTAACTACAGTTTAGGTGATAACAGGCACATTACGTAAGTGGCATTAATTTAATAGACACCATTAAGAAAAGGCAGTTATTGATGCAACCACCTACTAGCGAAATAAAAAAGGATATATGTATGTATTATATGGCTCCATCATTAATATAATTTCTCGTTCACATTTGACACACAGTCAATTTTATATCATGGTCTCAGAGCAATAGAAGATACCAACCCAGATGAGTCTAGAAACATGGGAATCTAGAAGTTCATGGTCATATTGCTATGAGAGGAGATTCGAATTGCAGAGAAAGAAGCTGCGTTAGAGGAAAGTCATGGTTGTATTGCTATAAGAGAAAAGGTTGTAAAAAAGGGGCAAAGCCACTGACCAGCTGCCATAGCTATCAAATGTGTCAAGTCGCAAGGGTATCTTTCGAAATTGAAAGGAGCTACCATTTGGAAATTGAGAACCATTGTATCTGCCATATAGAAATTGAGAGCTACCTTATCAAATAAATATGTTCAATATCAAATAGAAAGACAGCCTCCAGGGAAAGAGAACCATAGATGGTTGCAGCAGAAAAAGAGTTGTAGGTGTAGCACTTTGAAAGCAAGGACAGCATTTGCCCTCATTCAATTAATTCAAGTCATCATTTAAAGGAAGCCTAACATACATGCTCACACAACCTAGCGCTAAGTCACACACGGGCAAAGAACAATAACACTCTAACAACATAATTATTCCACAATCATACTTGAGCTGCCATAGTTGGTGATCTAGAAATCTCTCATAGGTGCAACAACCACTAGAAGAACAGACCTATATTCAAAGAAAAGGAGCAGGCATAGGTATTTTACTACTGTGAAGTTTTCCCACCAGAAACTTGTGAATTCTCATCATTGTCTCCTCCACCACAAGAAACACCTCTTCATCTCAAAGAGGAAATGTGACTTGTGTGACTCCCTTCACTACTCTCCCAAAACCTTTCAGTGCACCATATTGCCCCACCATCCCGCTCTTGCCTCTAAACTCAATCTACTTACATGTTCTCTCAGGATTTCACTCTCTATGGCATCCCCAAGTAGACCCCAACCCAAGTTACTTCGCTGCCAGGCAAGTTCAGGGGAAATTCTTCAAACACGGTCTCCACGCCCTCAATGATCACATTGCCGACTTGTTTAATAATGTTCTTAGTTTAGGCTACCCATCACATTAACCACCTGATTCACAAATCAGGTTCTAGACTTCTAGTGTACATCATATTGCCTCCAAAACCTGCACTCAAAGTGGCAAAGCCCCAAAACACAGGTGCAGCCACAGGGGAACTCAAGAGGGTTATCCAATGTCACCAAGATGTCCCTGTATGCAAAGCACTTCATGGAGTAGAGGGACAAACACATTGTCCAACCTCCATACACATGTCATAGTCTTGTAGTCGGCAATGTAAGAATAGTCTCCTTGCTACAATATTTTCCTTGATTTGCTAAAACCATGGTTCTATGATGTCAGGTAGTGGAATGATATTCACCATAACTTTGATTTTCCTTGCAACATCATAATTCTTTCAACAGAAGTTTGAATTTCTGATGGCCAAAACCCTGATTGTGGTCAACAACCTAGTGATTCAAAGAAACTCTGAAAAAGGGGAGTGTAGCCAAAAGCCAAATCAGACAGGGTCTCTGAAAAAGTGAGGCCACTGGTCGGAGAAGACCGTGGCTCTAATAATGAAATCAACAAAGTTCATATACTAAAAATAAAATGAACTTGGTTTATAAACTAAATATCCAAAATAAATACGATAACATAAAAGAATCCATACATATTAAAATAATGTTGAGTATGTAATATGAGAAATGACTTGCAATGACCTAACTGACAATATATATACACATTGACAGGTCATGAGGTGAAAGGTTACGATCAAGTGTTATGACTCTTAGGATGTGCCACTTCATTAATTATCATTATTATTATTATATCATTTTTATTATTATCATTATTTATTCTATGTTTATGTATATACTTATGTTCATTACAGTTGTTAAGTATCTAACTTTTATGTGTGGACTGATAAACATGGAAGTAAGAAAGAAATATGTAAATGCACACTAATTAGATCATGTCTCTTAGTATTGTCTTTACGCTTTTGACTAATCAAAGGCAAGCTTTTCAATGAGATAATATTGTTCATAACCGTTATTCAAGCAAACTTGTTTCGAGGTAGTAGGCCTACTATGTTCACTTCTTTTATACCTCTTAAACCAAACAGATTTTAATATCAATACTACAAGCATTCGTAACAAAAACACGTGCACATTAGTGCAACTTATCGCATGCAGATGCTTCTAAACTTTAGTAAGATCTTCATTTCTATTAAAGAGTTTAATTGTGTGTCTGTATAGCCCTTTCCCTGAAATTCATTTGTAGTAATCAATTAGCATGTAAAGCAAAAACAGCGCTGAAAGGAAAAGGGAAAACAGAAATATAGTGGAGTTAGTTGTAAAAGAAAATACCAATGTTTCTTTATCAAATTTCAAGCCGGTTGCAATCCATGTTGGATCCAATAACTTCTCAATGATCACACTGAGCTCATCCTTTTCGTGCATATACAATATATCCTTGGTCATATTCCAAATTCTCAAAAATTCCATGTGGTTTGCCTCCTTAGCTCCAATCAACTTCACAAGCTGCAATAACACAACCAATTCATGATTTCTGCCAGAAGATAAAATAAATGCTCATGATTTACAATTCAAGGTATAATTCAATATGACTAGAAGGCTTGCTAAGCACCAATCTCCACATTGAATATATAAAAAATATATTTCTGACTTTGATTATAACAAAATCAAACCAAATGTATGGAAATCTATTACCATCCACAACATGTTATACCGGTATAATTATCTCACTTGGGTATGTCTCAATACATGTACAAGTACAAGAACATGTAGGGGTACCACAATTATAGTGATTAAAACTTTTTGAACTACAAGAATGGGTACAATGATTCCTCTGTATAGGAGGATGTCATCAGGATGCAATTACAACAGATACGTAAACAACATGAGGGGGATATAAGAGGATGTCATCAGGATGCAATTACAACAGATACATAAACAACATGAGGGGGATATAAGAGGATGTCATCAGGATGCAATTACAACAGATACATAAACAACATGAGGGGGATATAAGTACCAATGCAACTATGCTATATAGCCTTGAACAAATCCCTCCACCATCTACCAACACAACCAACTTACCAAGGTAATGTTTGAAAAATACTATTTTCATTTGCAATTCCAAAAATATCCTTGAAACTAGGCTACTAGCAAATATCTTATGTACATGATGTTAAAGAAATGTCATTTAATAATAATTATAGAATGGCTTCCTACCTAAAGGGTAACGTTTTCTTGATATGGAAAAAAGAAGCCATAAATAGAAGATAAGGTTCAACTTAAATAGCTTTGATAAAGCTTGCCACTAGAAAAGAGAAAAAGCTACTACAACAAAAAAAACGGTTAAAAGTAAAAATTACTTGATAATGCTAGAACCTTTAAAGTTACATTCCCTTAGATATCTCTAAGGCAAGGACATTGTACTGAACATAAGTAACAATACACATGATAAACCTGCATACACACAATCTACACCAAATATGGGTGAGGAGCACACCTACGACTAGTATAATAATCACGACCTAAACTATAACACCTCAGATATTAGGATAACTTAAAATAAACCAAACCAATATATTCCAAGTACAACAATCACAAGTAAAATCTGTGTAATAATGATTGAATTAACCTCTTATATACTAGTTAGCTCGCATTGCCCTGTAGCCCCGCCACCATCCTGAGCTACCATTTACATATGCATTTCAAATTTTCACCCCTTATTCTTTGATATGCTCCCATTAGTGTCATTACATATATTGCATAATACCACACTTTAAAAAGCTCTGTCCCCAAAGCTTTGTAAATAAGGGTTTTACACCTGATGAAACCAAGCAGGAGGATTTCCTCAGAGTTTTTGTATCACCAATATTCATTATCCATCCATCGATAATCAATTGTTACTGGAGTCAATCTTTCAAATTTGGTGTTGCACAGTTTTTCTTCCTTCGATTCCATGCATTATTGTAACCTCACCAATTTGTTGCAGTTGTTGGTCGTTGATGATATATTGTTACACTATTCCTCAACTTATGATTCCATAAATATTGTTGACTTTGCCGTCTTCTTCTTTCAAGGTGAGGATGTTGTTCTTCCCTTTCTTGTATAAGTTTTTGGTAAATTATAAAGTCTAAAGTGGGTTTTTTATTAAAAAGTGCGTTTGATGTTTATAGAAGGTCATTTGGAGGTATTCCGCTCCACTTATGCCCACTACAAAGCAGCAGCTACAGGCATGTTTTCAAAGCCAAAAGAACACCAAATGAGCATCAATTTGGTTCATTATTTCACCATTTTGACTCTTTTTCACTTGGGAAGTTTGTATTTGGCATAGAAGGTGCCAAAAGTGGAGTTAGTTTGGATCCAAAAAGGACCGAAGGTTCCAACAGAGTGTCAGACATACTGCTACAGCCAAAAAAAGAAAAAATTGCAGTAGGGACAAATCAGTCCCAAGTTTGACCAGGAATTAGGCAAAGTGCTAAAAAGGAGCTATTCTAATTGAATGTAACAAAGTGCAAGAGAAGCATTCTCATCAGTGGAGGAATAACAAACTTCAACCTAATATTTGGAGCTCACGTTCCTCTTCCAGCAATCTATGATAGAAATATTTTTCTCATTTCAAAGGATCAGAGATTTGAATCGGAAACAGAGGTGGGCGAAAAAGAGCAAAGAGGCCATCACTATTTTTGAAGAAGCAGGCAATTATTCTTCTTCTTCTCCTTCTATTCTTTCATTCTCTTTCTTTTTGTAAACAGTATCTAAGTAATAGACTATCAAAGGGAGGCAACCAGGCCTAATACTGAGATTGTATCATCCCCTTTGCCCCAAGGGCTGGCTTGAAGGCCTAGAGTGGCACAAGAAGGTGCTCCTGCACATTATGCCCCAGAATTGAGACCCTAAGGAAAGATGAGTACAACCGGGAGGAGTAACAGCATGCACACTTCAAGTGGGTGCATTTCTTCTTTGTAAAAATAAACCTTGCTCGAAGAACAAGGTACCCAAAATAATAAGTTCCTTGTGGTGCAAGTCAACCTGGAATAAGTGATTGCCTTGAGTACAAGCCAGGTCAACATGAAGACTGATTAATAGCAAATCACGTGAACTCCAAAAATAGCAACAATAACTGCCTCACCATTAGAATCCATTTCCCCGATGAAGGAATCCATACCTCAAGTAGTGTTTTTGTATCTATATGGACCTAAAGTGCCAAACCAGAGTGGTGCATGGTGCATAAGTCTACCTACACCACAAGCTACAGAATCACCACACACAACACAAACCCGAACTAGACAAAGCCCAGAAGAGAAAAAGCATGGAAAGAGTGTTACAACCAGTGCAGAGGAGGTGCAAACAGAAGTCTGGTTTCATGAGATACCAATGCAGGATATTTTCCAAATGTAGCATCCTTACTACATCATGGAAGAAATTAACTCTTCAATAGTAGTTTGAAGCCAAATTTACAAATCATTATATCCCTTCACAAATTGTCAACTATCTAAGATATATAGTACAAAGTTGAACAAACCCATTTTAATACTGAACTTAAATTGTGAATAGCAATAGCATTCAATCACTATCTTGGATCAAGAATAATTATGTTATCTCACACCTTGTCAATCCTATCCCTCTCCAATCTTTCTCAAATTATTGTTAAGAATGACATCTAGTACAATCGCATGTACTAAGTCTAAATGGCATCTACAACTTCCTGAACATGGTGCATGAATGGTTGACACAGTTTTTCTTAATTCTCTCTTTGGGATAGCATTTATCTTCCAGTCATGCAACAAAGATGGAGAAGAAATTCCAATAAAAATTATACACATTACAATACTCATGCAAATGCCAGAAGCATATAAGTAGACAGAATAACATGATCCATTATAGCTTATCATGGTTGTAAATTACAATCCCATATTAACTACGGCATAAAGAAGATATATTACCATCCCATGCCTACGTAGAACCTTCTATGACAATATTAAAACAATTTTCAAACAAAAGAGCAGTGTGCCATCTAAGCAGAAATGAGGAAGTAATGGAAGACAATTCTTAATCAATAAAGAATACTGCGACTTTCCCAAATAACAAAATATGCACACCTTTGGAGCTGGGACACAGGTAAAATCTGGAATCGCACAGGTTACATTATTCATTAGCCTGCATGCAGCTGTCATTGCAGATAGTACCAAGTCACAAATAGAAAAAGGAGCACTCCAGCCAAAAATTTTAGAATACAAACCTTTTCCATGAAATATTAGGGACAACATACATCGCTAACATATAAAATGATACCCAACGTAGGAATGTAGATCGCAAATATAATGCATCTATTAAAAAAAATCTTAACTTCAAGCAGATTAACAATAGCATGCTTCAACAACCCCAGCCAGTGAATAAACACAACGTACAGTTTCAAATTTATATACAGAGATATGAAGTTAAAATCAATGTAAAAGTGTGGTACACACCATGCTAGCTTGTAGTTGAAAACTTGAGGCACCAGTAAGCAGAATAGCCCACATGCTTTCCAATGATGAATGCATCGCAGAAAGAAAGAAATTATATTAATGTCCACAAATGACCAAATTAGCTCAGGGGGACTAAAATGTACAACAAGCTACAATTGCAATGGGGAGATCCTAAGGCATCTCCAAAAAATATAGAATCTAGATTAGTAAACACACCAAACGGGAATGCTGGCAGGTAATTCTGCCCCAGCATTCAGGTGGTTTTAGAGCAGGCAAGGAAATCTATGAGGCTTAGAATACTTCACAAGTCAAGAAGCATGATATACAGTTCAGTCAAATATACCATCTGTATATGTATGTATTAAACAAGATAGTCAAACAACAAAGAAATGTGAATAGCATTCTCTAAAGATGGGCAGAACATAGTGTATAAGGGAACAACCTCTTTAAAAGAAAGTTACTAAGGGAAATATTTCAGACTAAGAATCATCCAACTTGCTTCTAGGAAGGGTGGGCGACTTCACCAACCTTGAGGACTTACGTAAGTACCTCATCCATGGTTCTATATCTCTCAAATTCCATTAGTCACTCAAAATTCACTGTTTTCTTTGGTTTTGGTATTGCATGTTTGGGGTTTTTGGGTTTTCTTATGCCTAAAGCTTACTGTGTGTTGCCGCCGGAGACGCACCTCAGGAAAAGGTTAACGAGGTAGAAATCTTCAATCCATTGGGTGTGTCCTTGGGGGCAACTCTCGAGTCAAGTGCTGTCACTTGATCTTGACTCCTCCGTTTAGGCTTAACTCCTAATGAAGCCAAGGGGGGTAGTCCCTAAGAAAAGTTACTAAGGCTCTTTATCTGTTCCTAGTTACAGATGTGAGGTTTTTTTTTAGGAGTTTGAGATGCAAATACCAAGACAAGATACTGCAAATTAAAGCTTAGTTTCAACAGCATAAAATAGATATAACATTCACAACACAAGATGACTTTAAGCAAATGAATCTGTTGCAAAAGGACCTGTTATCGAGTTGTCTACTTTGAAGGTCCTATCCAGGATGGTAGAGGAAGACAACTAACCGGTGACACCTAAGAGGTCCTCTATATCACAGGATGAGGGAGAGAAGGGATGGATAGGGAAAGTGAAAGGTGATGCCAAAGCTAGCACGCCATAAATGGTGGGAATGATTACGTCCATACTACTAAGAGGGTAAAACCAATGAGTATAAGCAAGAGCTTCTAATTCTGAGTAATTAGACCATTTAGATAATTATTAAACAACCATGTCCATATCATATATATAGATATAGATATAGATAGATACCGCTAGATCATGATCACTAGATGCCAAGTCAAGCTACTAAGATGAGCAAAAGAGCAAAACAATCATGACCAATGCACATCCATATACCTGCTGAGCCATATACCTGTATCTGCCAATTGGATCATCAATAGTCAATGGAAACAGTGATGCTGTAAAAGCTCTGGGCACCATACTGCTCCATAGGGAACAAAAAGTGGTCACCTCAGTCATCAAATCAAAGGTCATGAGGCTCAATCTTGGCATAAGGTTCATCATGTCTGATCTGGGGTTGCTCTGATATGTGAGTGATCATCAAAAATATTGCTCATCATCAACTGATCTCATCAAAACTGTGTAAAGGCCTGGCTCAAAAATATACAATGAACTGCTCTGTAATCATGGTAGCCCGGATACTATGGATTTGATAACAGGACCAGTGCCAAATGGAGTCAAATAACGCTGTTGAAATAGGAAAATTTTTGTCATGTGTCTTGGTCAGTTTTGAATTATTAGAATGAGTGGATTTGACGGAAAGGGAAATTATGATATACCGTGAGGTATGAGGAACGTGTCTGTATTTGACAGGTGTGGTTCTCCACGATAAAATGTGGGCTAGATGGGGTCGCAGGGGTGTGTCCAACACTACACCAAACGAGGGTGTAGCCTAATGGGGCCCTACAGTCGCTATCTAGTTGGTCCCGATTTCTCTAAAGACTTTGCCCACAAATGACAAAGACCATGATGGTGAATATCCGTCGGTTTGAAGGTTTTAATTTTAATTTTATGTAATATTTTAATTAAGTGTGAAAACTTATTTGAATGCTATGCTTCCGCTTTTGGTTATTCCTAAGCTTACGCGAACCTGCGATGGACAAGAGAATACACGGAAGGAGCTAAATGTTTGTTCCAATTACTTGTAAAGAAACCACAAACGGTATACTAATTACTACTGACAAAGAGTCTCTCTTCTTATCATCCACCACTTACCCAAGAAAGCCCTTTACGTGATGGCAAGAACATACTTCGGGAAAGCAAGGTCAAGTTAATTACTTTAACTTGAAAACGAACATGAAGAAAGTAAAAAGTGTGACTAATTACTACACTACAAATCTCTTTTCCCTTACGATACTTTGGGAAAGACTAGTGGGTTAGTATCTTTTCCAAATGAAGAAATAGAAAGAAATGAAAGAACTTGATTGATCTAACCTTTCAGCAAATCAAAAGTTATTCTACGAGCTAATCTAAAGATAAAAAGCAAAATGCAAAAAAATCAAAACAAGCAATGGACAATACAAGCTTCCTCCAATGGGGGGCAGTGGGGTGTGGGAGAAAGTACCCACTTGCTTCTTTTATTATTACTAGTTACAAAGTGCTTTAAAATAAAAGAATACCTTTGATCCTTTAAAAGTAGGATCAAGGAGGTTTACAATGATTAAAACATGACTAGAAGAGACAATAGGAACTCCTGGAGCTTTGGATGGCTAGATTTGCCGAAAAATTTGCCAAAGCTTCCTTCTCTTTTTTCGTCAAGTCTGAAAAATCAGCGAGCAAACTTTCTTCAGAGTTAGTGCATTAACTAAAAATAACATAAAAAATACAACTATTTTCGTACTTGAAAAAAATTGCGAAATTTGTAATAACAAGCACTAAAAGAACTAATCTAGATCTAGACTTAAAATAAGGATTTAAAGTGCTTTTAGATCTAGTAAATATGCATAACTAAAGAAGATGAATGATAAATCTTTGTAGATCTAACTCTTCCTAAGCATAAATGGAACTGTTATCACCAAAGTTGTAGGTGACCCTAGAGATAGATCCAAGATGGATGGCAGAAGGGAAGGGCAACCTAAGAGGTGCAACCAAGATAGCCTCGACTCCCAATGGATGGTTCTCACGCCAATCGAGGCAATCTTCACTTTATGTTATCTAGCCCAAGACAACAAAGGGGGAGACCCAGATCTACTACCGACAGGAGAGATCAAACCAAAACACCAGATCAAATCAAGTATGGGTGAAGTACATAAGGTGTATGGTGAACCCTAGATCTAACGATAAAGTCACCAGATGAACAAGGGGTTTAATGAGCATAGCTTTGGTTCATTGTTGATGTGAGAGTGACTTATAGTATTTCAAATGAGATCTAGGATTATAGTACTAGTCAATTGTGAGAAAATCCACTGCCTTGGGAACCATGTCCAATGCAGGGTAGTTTAAGGGTTGAATTGGGGCTAACCAGTACCAATGATGAGCTTGATTATAAGGTATGACAATGTCAAAGGATTCAAGCGACCAAGACAAGGATCAAACCACAAGTTAACCCAACAATCTAAGAAAGTTGAATGAGCTTGGAGAAAGACAAGTGCCTTGCGAATTGGGATAAATGTAGTCAAAAAGAGATTAACTTGTAGCTCATGACCCCTATGACATAAGATGAGTGGGCTACTATAGGTAGGATGGTTGGATCTTTCTAGATCTAATAATTCATGATGTGACCCAAGTGGACACAATCCCTTAAAACAAGGAATGCTACCCCCAAGGCAAGATTTCACAACATGACATACTAGACATAGGTTTCAAGGTATACTTATTCCAAATCCACCGAAATCTCAACTACCCACGTCCTACAGGTGGACAAACTCAAATTCCCCAAGGAGTGCGACCTTGCCCAAGGAGGGCCAAAAGCATGATAAATGGGATCAAGTCAAGTCCAATGGCCACAAAATTATAGATCCAAGTGGTTTATGCTAGTATCAATGTGGATCTAGAAAATCAAGGCAATCTAGTGGCTAGATCTCAGTAGATCTGAGATTGAAGATATCACCAAGTGGTCCAAATGGGGTTTAACACTTAAAATGAGGAATAGGGTCCATAAGGTAGAAATCACTAAAGTGACAGTCTAGAGGTAGGTTATTGGATATGTAGATTGCAGATCAAGTGAAATCTCAACTACCTGTTATCACCTAAACTGTAGTTACCCCTATGGATGTATCCACTCATGGATGGCAATAGGGAAGAGCAACTCAAAAGGTGCAACCACGATCACCTCGACCTCCAATAGATGGTTGTCACGCCAGTCGAGGCAACCTTCACTTTATGTTATCTAGCCCAGACAACAAAGGGGGAGACCCAATCTACTCCTGACAGGAGAGATCAAAACCAAGACACTAAATCAAGTAAATTCTAAGTGAAGTAAGGTGTATGGTTTATCCTAGACCTTAGGATGAAGTCACAAGACAAGTGAGGGGTTCAATGAGTATAGCTTTGGTTCATTGTTGAAGTGAGAGTGACTTATAATATTTGAAATGAGATCCAGGATTAAAGTACTAGTTCAATGCGAGAAAATCCACTGCCTTGGGAACCGTGTCCAATGTAGGGTAGTTTAGGGGTTGAATTGGGGCTAACTAGTACAAGTGACAAGCTTGATCATGATATATGATGACATCAAAGGGTTTAGTCCACCACACAAGGATCAAATCACAAGTTAATCCAACAATCTAGGAAAGCCGAATTGACTTGGAGAGAGACCAGTGCCTTGGGAATTGGGATAATGGAGTCAAAGTAAGGTTAACTTGTGGTTAAGGACTCCTATTGCCTGAGACAAGTGGGCAATTAAAGTCTTGATGGATGAATAGGTCTAGATCTAGGTTTGACCTAAGTGGACCACAATCCCTTAAAACAAGGAATGCTATCCCCAAGGCAAGATTTGACAAGGTGACCTACTAGACCTAGGTTTTGAATTACTCCCGTTCCAAATCCACTAAAATCTCAAGTACCCACGTCCTAGAAGTGGGACAACTCACTTCTCCAAGGTGATGCGACTTTACCCAAGGAGGCTAAAATGTGGGATAAGTGGGTCAAGACATCCTTTAGCCTAGCCAGCTATTTTAGCCTTCACCCTTCACTAGCAAATTGATCACAGCTATGAAGTGAGTATGATCTTGAAAGTCTAGTCTGAGTAATAATAATAATTAATGACGTTATATATTTGGATTTAGATCGCCAGTAACGATTACTTTGTGTTATAATTGTTATTTGAATAAGTTGTAGAGCATGCATTAACCTTTGACACTTTGCAGCAGCTTCTGATGATGATCTGAGTTATATTTGGTCATGTTGACTTGGTCAAACCTAGTTTGACCAAGGTCAACTATAGGACATGAGATGGTTGGACCTTGTGATGATATGGATTGATGATATATGGTCTATGTACATGTACATGATGATTCTATGCAGCAGCTACAGGGTTATGATGATGATTCATGGTTTACGACAGTATTTGATTATTTACAGATTATTATTATTTGACTTGTTCCGATATATTGGATATATATATTGATCATGCAGAGACTCATATGGTGTATGAGTACACATCTTGGATGGATTTGGACCTTCTGAGTCCGATGAGACAGTTTGTTTTTAGTTCCGAGCACTTACAGTGATGATTGAGCCTCAGTAGGCTATCCTTGTCCAGTTTTGGTCTGTCGAAGGCCCTGTCAGAGCAGATGTGATTTTTATCCGGTTGACCTCGGGCGTTGTGCTTGGTGGGGGTGGTCCAGCCACTTGTTTATACCATATTACCCCCCTCCCGGACACACTGGTGCCCTCACCTTGACAGCGCAGGCACTCCAGGAGACAGTTTGGGGCAGTTTCACGCTTCCCGAGGCATTTCAGGATTGGTAAAAATGGCTATTAAGGAAACCGATTTGAGCTACTGAGGCAATGTCTTGGCATGGGATGATCAGTGATGATGGATTGATGTCTTCCACACCTCCTCCAGCAGTTTCAGCTTCATCGGGACCCGCATCCATCACTTATGGCACTTTCTGATGATTTCTGAGGTCTTTTGAGGCCTACGATTTGACCATGGAGGCACGATTTGGTATATTGATGACTATATTATTATTATTGTGCTATGGGGATTGACCAAGGGTGGCTAAAATTACCCCTTGGACCCACCATAAGCTTCCTATTATATTTTGTCGTCATGATTTGGTGGGATTCCCCTCTTCTAGGGTGATTTTGTCCACTCATATTATATTTTATTAGTGATCCATGTATTTTATTGTTCAGCTCATCTCAACCATTGATTAGACATTTGTATCTTTTAATCTTAGCCACTCATTCAAAAAGTGGTCAGGATTTTGATGCCTCTCCTTCCTATTTAAAGGAGAGAGCTTCTCATTTGTAAGGGGTCTTTGGCTCTTGGAATATTGGTATAGAAAAACTTTCTTGTGGAAATTCTTGTGGTCTCCTTTGCATCTGGTGTTCTTAGATGGTGATTGGAGAGTCTATTGCAATCTAGCATTTGGAATTTGTGGTATGAACCAAAGCTATACTCATTGAACCCCTCACTTGTCTTGTGACTTCATCCTAAGGTCTAGGATAAACCATACACCTTACTTCACTTAGAAATAACTTGATTTGGTGTCTTGGTTTTGATCTCTCCTGTCGGGAGTAGATCGGGTCTCCCCCTTTGTTATCTGGGCTAGATAACATAAAGTGAAGGTTGCCTCGACTGGCGTGACAACCATATATTGGAGGTGGAGGTGATCGTGGTTGCACCTTTTGAGTTGCCCTTCCCTATTGCCATCCATGAGTGGATACATCCATAGGGGTAACTACAGTTTAGGTGATAACATTTTGGCGTCGTTGCCGGGGAGGGCATAGGCTTACTCTGGTTTGACATATATTTCTCAAGCCTTACTCCCGTTCTTCTTGCCTAACATTTTGGCGTTAGAGGGCATAGGCTTACCTTGGATAAATCTAGTAGTCATTATTCACTCTCTCCTACGTATACAACAACACATATCTTGGTAGAAGAGTTTAAAAAATCTACCTGGCGACTCCCAGCCGTGACTCCACTGAGGAGCGAGCTCATTTACATCCCTATAACACTATAATTCAGATAGATCTTATCGTTATCTAGAACCTATGGGGTGCATCATTTTGTTTTCAAGTTCTTGAATTTAAAAATAAATATAAAAATATAAAAAATAAAAAGTAAAAAATAAAAAATTATTATCCATGGCTGCTACTGAGCGACCTAGGACTTTTGGTCGATTGAAAGTTTTTGACTTTTCCAAAATTGTTGGGTATCCTCATCATATTCCTCATCAAGCCTGTGAAAGGTTGCCTACTTTCGATAGAAGTTATGAAATCTCTGCTAGAAGGCACCTTGAAAGATTTCGGGAAGTTCTTAACGAATTATCCATAACCCATGAGGATGTGTGTATGAGGCTATTGGCTTCGTCTTTCAAAGAAAGAGCTGGGCTCTGGTTTTCAAATTTGAAGCCCAATAACATTTTCAGATATGACATGTTGGAAAAGAAATTCCTAGAAGAATGGGGAAGTGAATTCGATGATATGTATCTTTCAAATCAAATCCAAGATCAAAACCTTCCCCTTTCCGATCCTATTGTTGAATCATTTAACAATCAAATATCAAGTGATTTGTCAACATCTGGAGATGACCTTTCCTGCCCAATTTCTTCTCATGATAAGTCTTCTACTTTTGAGTCAATCGAAAGTCAAATCTTTAATCATTGTACAAACCATAAGTTTTCAAATTGCTTTTTAGGTAGCCCTAGTCCTGATCCTGAGGGAATTTCTGAGGATGAGCTTTTAGTTAACAGGTCTACTGAAGTTCCTCTCTCAGAGAAACTCATTAGTCATTATGTTTTTAGTGATCATTCAATTCCTTATCAACTTACTAAAGAAGAAGAAAGTAGGGACATAGATCAAGATTCTCTAGTGGTGATTTCAGGTGATCATTGTGCAAATAATCAGGATATGTTAAATGAAATTATTAATTTCACCCTTGATCAATTAAATGAAAATGATCACTTATCCTCTTATAATTTTAATGATGAATTAATAAAAGATCAATATCAAGATGAGGAAGAGTTAATAAATCATACTAGGTGTTCTAATCTTTGTTCCACTTCTTACAACGAATCTTTAAATTTTCCTTTTTTCATCTTTAATCAAGATAACTTAGAGTTAGATAGTTATGGTCAATCTTGTCCTCAGGTTGTAAATATTAAGTTTAATCAAAAGCTTGAAATTATTCCTAGAATAAAGAATGTTTTCTATTATCAAAATCTAGGGTTGAACTTGTTTATCCATTTGGGAGAATTTTCATATTTGCAATCCACCCTCCCTTCCCAACTCTTTCAATCATCTTTGGGTTGATGCTCTAGTCAATCTTTTGCCTTGGAAATTTTCAAAAAGAAGTATAAGCATGATTACATGTTTGGAGAAAAAGCACTTCATTTCCCTTTTCAATCACTTTGGAACCATAATGCTTGTTGTCAAGTTATCAATCATTCTTGGTGGCTAGAAAAGATATTTAAAGATCAATATCACCTTTTCTCCATTATTGAGCATCAAGTGGGTTTGATGTTGACTTTTCGTCTTCTAAACCTTAATTTATCCCCACTTGGTTTTTATTTGATCATCAGTCCCAAGGAGAATCAAATTGAATATGTAAGAGAAGTAAATGAGGAAGCTATGTTTTGTGAAAAAGAATTGAGTTGCAAGCCTTATATTTTTTCTCCATCAACTTTAAACAACCATCTTCATGAATTTTATGATCCTATCAATTCTTGGATGGAGGATGCTTGCAGTAATCAGTCTTTCCCTTGGCATGATTTCATTTTGCATCATTCAACTCCTTTCTCAATTTTTGAACAAGTGAGGAAAGTTGTGCTATCAATTTCATTAATCCTTAATCTAGTCCTGACTTGTTTTCTAAGCAAAAATCAAAGAAGAATCATTAACTTGTTCAATGAATGGTTGCACTGGATTTATGATTTTACCTAGCATTTGTGATGACTGGTTAGATTAGAGTAGGTAGGAACTGAATAAGCCTACTTGGGCAGTAGTTAGTTTTTCAGCCATTGAGTCTGGCACCTTTTTTCCTAAGCTCCTTTTGAAGCTCCTAGTTTAATCGAGTACCTGTCATTTTTCTTTTTCCTGCACAATAAATTTCAAATTTTGCAAATTATGTTAGTAGTTTAATTTACTTTCTGCGTTTGTATTTCATGCATTTATATTTCTGACATAGAATAGATTTTATTTCAGTTGGTTTTATATTTTTCCCACACATGCGGCATGAGGTATTTTTGATGTTTGTGAATGCAGAAATAGGTTGCAAAATAAAAAGCTGGAAGCAAAATGGTAGAGTGCTGGATCGTGGATTCGAGTAGCAGAGTTCGAGGACCAGAGATTCTGAGGTTCTCAAGCACTCATTTCAGCAGAGCACTTGTCCCAACCGGAGCCAGATGTTATCACATATATAGTAGCCGGGCTACCATACATTATTTTTCTGATGCCAGTGCACTATTCAGCCAGTTCCCTTACATTTGAGATGCTGAGATGAGCATCTATATTGGATCACTATCAAATTTTGGACAGCAGTTGTATTCCCCGTGCCATGACTGACTCTCAGGACACTCAGAGAGATGACCGATGTAGCCATTATACCATTGGTACAGAGCAGTCAGTAGTGCCCAGAGTTGCAGTAGCAGTTTCAGAGGACAGATGATGGTACAGGTTGATGAGCATTCAGGTATATGACTCAGCAAGTATATCATTGTGTTATGGTTATATTGCTTTTATACTTATTCTTACAGCATGTCTTAGCACTTAGTGTCATGATCTGGCGATCGTATAGATATGTGGACCAGGTTGAGCTTATTATATATATTATTGTCCCTACTCAGACTTAGAAGTTCACTATCCATACTCATTGGTTTTACCCTCCTTAGGGAGAATAGAGGTGATCATTCCACCATACCTTGGCTTGCTAGTGTTGGCTCCATTATTCATTGTCTTCATCCATCCATTGCCTACCTTTTAGTTTATCACCCTGACTTACTACTTGACTAGTGGCATGGAGGACTTTCCCCACTGTAGCCTCTGTATTGGATGAGCTTCCTTGTTTATTGTGTCTCGGCTCTGAGTTGGTGAAAAAACTTACCTATGGTGAGTTGGAGTTCCTTGGAATTCCCCCTAGTCACTAAAGTTGTGTTGGCTAAACCTGAAACTTTTAGTGCTGCCATGAATACAAAATCTGGAAAATGAAATGCTATATCTTGTATGAAAAGCCCATTCATGCAATGTGTTTCTAAACACACATGAATGAAAGGCATGCCAAATGAAAATGGCCATGAAAATAAAATGTTATATCTTTTGGAAATGTAAATACCTAGGTAAACAAACTGTCCATGACACACCTAGAAGTGCTCAGGTAAACAAGTGCCTTAAAAACACACCTGCAGCAGAAAGCCTAAAATAAATGTAAATCTATGCAATGTGTTTATAAACACACATAGACCAAGGCTATGGAAACTTCAGGCCCAAAAAGCAATGGAACTTAAATGCTATATCAAAACAATTGCTGGCCTTATTTGTATTATGGATTGTGCGCATCTGTTAAAGGTGAATAAACCCTCTTTGAACAACTCATCCATTTGTGAGACACCGCCATTCCCTGTGTTGTTGCTCATTCAGTATATACTATGGTGTGTATTCCCTTTCCCTTTGCCAAAATGTCACAAAGTTAAGTCAGTCAAGTCATCCTTTAGCCTAGCCAGCTATTTTAACCTTCACCCTTCACTAGCAAATTGATCACAGCTATGAAGTGAGTATGATCTTGAAAGTCTAGTCTGAGTAATAATAATA
Source organism: Larix kaempferi (assembly GCA_027924585.1). NCBI lineage: Eukaryota > Viridiplantae > Streptophyta > Pinopsida > Pinales > Pinaceae > Larix > Larix kaempferi. The sequence continues at coordinate 3,363,362 of BSBM01000886.1, forward strand.
ATTAATGACATTATATATTTGGATTTAGATCGCCAGTAACGATTACTTTGTGTTATAATTGTTATTTGAATAAGTTGTAGAGCATGCATTAACCTTTGACACTTTGCAGCAGCTTCTGATGATGATCTGAGTTATATTTGGTCATGTTGACTTGGTCACAAATAAGAGAGACAAAAATACCAAACTCTGGACTCAAGCCACTCCTCCTTCTCCTTCACAAATCTCTCTCTTTCTCCTCTAATGCGAATTGCACAAGAGAGTGAATGTACAAATGAGAGGAACTCACTCTCTATTTATACTTTACTTTTCACTTAACTTTTAATCCAACTAGGTCGGCCCCAATAACCTAATTGGGCCGACCTCTCTAGGAAGTCTCAATGTAATATTTATATTATATTCTTTTGGGTACTAACGACCCGACAAAGAATGGAGGTTTAACCTCATGACTTTTACATTACCAAATATAATAATGACATCTCCGAATGGAGGTAAAATATCCCCGACGGAATTACAATAATAAAGTACAACTAGAATATTCCTTGAAGTTACATTAATTTAACAATCCGAAGAGAGGGGGACGCACTTTGAGAGGTGGCAACTTTCCTCTACAATTAACTAGCCATCAGTCATTAAATCAACTCTAGCAACTTGCTCTCTACCTCAGTCAAGCTCCAATTAAAGGAGGCGCCCCCTCTGTGCTCATTTAGCTATTTAAGCAAACCCTTGCCTCTTGCTTTCTCATGGTCAGAGAGGACCGAAAGGTTGCTCATGTACATTGTAATGTTTTCATATTTTAAATAAGAAGAAGAATTTGGAGGTGCATGTGGTGCAACTATTTTCTCTTGTGAATGCTTTGATCTAAACCAAGGTAATATCATGCTAGTTACTTCTTCTGTGTCATAAACTTGTAGATCTTTCTAGCTTACAAGGTTGCTATCACCCCATAGAGCAGCTATTTGTGGCTACAATTTACATGTTTGTGTGTCTACTTTTAGAGATCTAGGAATAGGATACTATAGTCGGTTATATTTTATGCTCTCTTCAACTATTTTGGTAGAACATATTGGATTTGATCTCGGTTGTGCAAGGTTGTGTAGTTGTGTTGGTTACTAATCTGGAGAAGAAGTTGAGCTCGACTACATCCTCTTCAATCTTCTGAACTTCTAAGTGGATCTAATGCCGTTGCTTCCCATCGGCATCTCTTTCATCTTCAACTATTCAAGCTTGAGCTTGCTTCTTATTCTTCCATCTTTCCTTCACATTTAAATCAAATTTTCTTTAGTTCCAACTATTTGCATACTTAAGTAGATTGGTTTTCCTTTGAAGAATTTCTAAAAGCTGATTTATTTAAGTTTGCAACTAGATCCAGAAGTGTAAGGTAACATTTTCAGAGTAGATCTAATTTGATTAAAGTACTTAGTTCTTTCTCAAGTTCACATCTTGCAAGTGTACTTAAATGTTTTTATGCTTTTAATGCTTTATTTGGCAAATTTGGTGCATAACAGGTGGCTGGTTTTTCACTTTTGATGAACAAGTAAGAGGAGGCGCTACCGAAAATCTAAAGATTCTGGCCATCTGGTACCTCAAGAGCACCTTTCTCGCCATGAAGTCATTTTTGTGAAACATTGTAAGCCTGTTGGATCCAAATATATAAGGACCACAGGCATCCACGTCTTAATTGTAAAATTAATATTAAAAGCAAGTAGGCTATCAGCGCCCACACCTCATCCCCCTTGGGGATTTGCACCATTTTCATTGCGTGACCTTTTTACTCTTTGTTTTATTTTTGTTTGAATTTACTAATCGTTAGCTTACATTTATTTGCGAAGATTTCTTAACTTAGTTTCTTTTCAGTTTGCATTAAGTAACTAACCCATTTGCTATGTTTTCCCGAAGTACAGTTCTAGTCGAAAGGGCTGGCCCAAGTAAGCGGTATTTCGAAAAGAGATTCATAGTTTAGTAACTAGCAAAACATTTACTTCTTTTTGCAAGTTGTTTTTTTGTAAGTAATAATTGTAACGAACATTTTTCTCTTGTCTCCGTGTATGCGATTGCCAGAGCTTTGGAACAACTAGAAACAACACTTGTAGCATTGATCAATTTCCACATTTAATTTAAAATTAACTTCCCTATACACGAAAATCCGGTGTCTTACGATTTGTTGCTTATGGGAAAATTCTACAAACAAGAGGGAAAAACTAGGTAATGACGGTGGGGACCGGTCAAGCTACACCCTCATTTGGTGTTAGTGTTGGACATAAGCCTGTGACTCCGATCTAGCCCTCGTCTCATGTGGAACCACACTTAGCAATTTGGATCTAGTTCTACACACCCCACGGTATATTGGAATTCTCCTTCCCGTAATCCACTCATCATCAATAATTATAACTGACCAAAAAGCATCACAAAACATTTCCTTTCAGCAGACTCCATTACCCTCTTCGGCACTAGTCTGTTACAATCATTTGCTTAAGTGAATTCAATGTGTCATGATTGATTTATCGTTTACTTTCTGCTGGTTTAATTCATATGTGATGCTCTTGTTTCAGTAATTCATTTAAACTCCTAGATTAACTTTCACCTTCGTAACTTAACGTAAAAGCCATAGTCTCTTTTCTTAGGGACCTGTTATCACATCCATAGTAGTCAGGCTACGAACATTGCAGACCAATTTCCAGTATTTTTTTAGCCCGTCCTTTTTTGCCATGAGATGCATGAGATCAACAGATGATGAGCAACCATTCTATGATCACTCATATCTTCAGCAGACCCAGAGCAGATATCTCCAACCTTATGCCATGACTGAGCCTCATGACCTCACAATTGAGGACTGAGGTGGCCATTTTCTTCCATACAGAGCAGTATGATAACAGTGCCCAGAGTTATGTAGCAGCAGTGTTCCAGTGATAGTTGATGGTTCAGATGATGGATACAGGTATATGACCTAACAGGTATATGATTGTGCATTGGATATCTATAGCATGCTCATTTACTTATCTTGGTAGCTTGATTGGGTATTTAGCGGTCATGATCTGGCAATATGTATATGGTTATTGGTTGCCTAATTAGAGTAGAATTGATTTGGTTACCTGGAATTAGGCTTTCTCGTGTATACTCATTGGTCTTACCCTCTTAGTAGTTATGGACTTGGTCATTCCCACCATTTATGGCTTTGCTAGTTATGGCATCACTAGTCACCTTTCCCCATTCATCCATTATCATTTGTACTTGGTTGTATCCTGACTTACATTTTAGCCTATGATATGGAGGACTTCCCCCACTTAGACATCTGTGTTGGATGGATTCCTTGTTTACATTATGTCTCGGCTCTGAAGTGTGTAATTTTTGTCACGGTGATTGTTCTCCTCTAGTCCTCAAAACCAAGTATTCCTACAAATAGTGTTGCTAAACACTGAAGCATCGGAACTTAAATGCTATATCAAAAAGGATGTTAAGTCAACAAAAACAGTGTTATTACACACTATTGCTTATATCTATATTAGCTAGTCAGTGGCCAAAGGACGACCACTCATCCTTCGTTTGATGTGAGGTCGTTTCTCCCCACAGGGCAACAGGGTGGTCACTCCATCGCATCTATGGACGATGGCAGACAATGGAGGTCATACCAAATCATAACTGAAGCCCAGAAGGCTTTCAGAGCACCTGCTTTGGGAGGTTGGCTATTGAAAATCTATAAAATGAATTAAATGTGAAATCTTAAATACAAAAGCTGACAAAATCAATTGCTAAAAGGTTGTTTGTCTAGAGTATATTGGAAACATTCCCATCACTCTACCCATTTGTGAGACATCTCCATCCCCTGTGTTTTCCTCTATCTAGCATATGTATAGGTGCGCTCCCTCGTTCCCTTATCCAAAGTATTGCAAGGTTGAGGTTGTAAAGTCGATCCCTTGTCTTAGCCCTGTCTTTTTCCACCCTCACCCATCTCTGGGGAAATGGTCACGTCCATAAAATGAGTATACACTCCAGGGTCTTTTTCTTAGTAATTGATTGCTTTAATCTAGACTTATATTTGATGGTTTTGTTGCTTAATCGCCAATGAAATGCCACTTTGTACTTTAGTTTTGCTATTGAAATAATTACATGAGCATACCTTATCCATTTGCACTTGCAGCATCAGTCAGTTTGAGCCTGGGTCATTATTTTGATCAGTTTTGACCTGGTCAACCCAATTTGACCAAGTCAACCGTAGGATCCGGGATGAGTTGGACCGATGATGTTCGAGATTGATTATTTGTGGTCCTATTGTGTCCACTTGATGGTCCCATGCCTCAAACAAAGGTTTCATGTGTGTTGAAATGTTAACCAAAAAAAATCCTTTAGGATGCATCCTCAGCAATTAATTAAAGATGCATGCAAAAGTGAGTTTTTGCATGCGCTCACATTAGGTTTTTGGTAAACTTAATTTCCCATTGAGATCTTATAAGAGAACAAGAGGTCGCCGGTAGATACTACTGAGAGGACAGATCAGAGTTAGATATGTCTGAGAGGTGGGCGATTTTCCTAAGAGAGGAGGGCGCACTTTCTAAGGAGGGAAGTTCGTTGTGCATCTGGATTGAGGAGTCAGCAGTTGAGACTTTCGAAGTAGGCTTTCCTCAATGATTGAGGAAGAACTATGATGATCAAAGCTCAGATCTGTTGAGATCTGATTCAGTATGAGCTTCCGGTAGTTGGAGGAGGGCACACTTTTCCATGCAGAGAGGGGCGCATTCTTCAGATCTAGACAGTTGGCCTTCTTCTTTGGCAGAGCAGATCAGAGCTATGGAGTGAGAGAGATAGTACAGACAAAGATTGACTTGCAGAGATCCAGATCCGTATTGACAGTTACGGCACATTTCGCCAGTGCATGCATCAGTCTTTGCATGCAGATCTAGGGCTTTGATACCCGTCAAGTTCGGTTGTTTCATCTAAAGTATTTGTATGTATTCATTTTCTACTTACTTTGATTTGGGCTCGAGATAGAAGATAGCCCCACAGATTGTTGGTTTTCCCCGTTTGGGGTTTCCAGGCTACATCCCGAGTTATTGTGTGATTGTTGTGGTTTTCATTGTGGAAGTGTTAAGAGATCTATAGTGTTCGTATCTTAAGTCATTATTGCATTTCTGATTTATAGAGACTCAAACCACTTGAGATCTCACGACATCCAGAGGGAGTAGTGATCTCTGGATAAATTAACATGGTATCAGAGCCCTGGTAAAAGTCGGGGAGAGCAATCACACTCAGATCTGCGAGCTTCACACCATATCTATGTGGTGAACTCAGTTGGGTATCAGATCTGTGGAGAGGGTAACCAGATCTACCACATCTGAAGTACATAGTTCAGATTTGTCGTTATAGAGGTCAGATCTATCAGATATGTGCTTTCAAATACGTTCTGAGATCAGGAGACCATGACTACAAGTATGAGGGATGATCAAGTTATTTGCACCTCATGCTCTTCAGCGGATGTTGATAAGTATTCTACTGAAGAGATTGACAGAGAATTGGCTCTTAACACTTGCCAATCATCCGATGCTTCTACTTCTAGCATATGGTATATAGACAGTGGGGCCTCCAGCCACATGACAGGTGTTCGAGGGTATTGTTCAAAACTTGTTGAGGATGGGCTAGATCTTGAGATTGTACTTGGAAACAATTCTACCGTTAAAGCAATTGGACGGGGAACAGTCTCTTTCTAGAAAGAATCAGGAGAGTCTATGAGAGTTCGTGATGTTCTAAATGTTCCAGGTCTAAAGAAGAACTTGATCTCAATCTCTACTATTGAAGATCGAGGATAATGGGTGATGTTCAGAGATGGGAATGTTCTAGTTCATCCCAAGGGATCCAGAGATACTTCCGCTGTGAGGATTGGAATCCACAGCGGAAAACTTTACAGGAATAACTTTCAGCTTCATCATGCTTTGACTCATAGTAGCCGAGATGATGATTGTGATCCGTGTGAGATTTGGCACAGGAGGACGGCCCATTTACATCATCCAGCTCTGAAGATCTTGAGGGAGATTGTGACAGGAGTGTCTGACTTTAGCACTGAGCATAGTGATGTATGCAAAGGATGTGGTCTTGGTAAGTATGTCGAGACAGTCTTTCGCATGAGTGACAACAGATCTGCAGGAGCCCTCGATTTGGTTCATTTCGACCTTTGTGGTCTGATGTCTACCACATCCTTCATTGATAACTACTCCAGGAAAACCTGGATTTTTTTTTTTAAATAAAGAATCAAAAGAAGTCTTGCAGAAATTTCAACAATTCAAAGCACTTGTGGAAAATCAGACAGAAAGAAAGAGCAAGACTTTTAGATCAAATAATGGAGGAGAATATACCTCCAAAGAGGTTAATAAGTTTTGTATTCAGGAGGGAATTAAGAGGCAGTTAACAGTTCCCTATACACCTCAGCAAAATGGGGTGGCTGAGAGAAAGAACAGGGCAATTATTGGTGCTGCTAGATCTATGTTGCATGATCAGGGCTTGCCATTTTTCCTTTTGGCTGAGGCATGTAACACTGCTGCTTACATTCAGAATAGGAGTCCTCATAAAATCCTAGGGAACAAAACTCCAGAAGAAGCCTTCTCGGGAAAGAAACCTGAGGTTGGACATTTCAGGATTTTTGGATGTCTTACTTACTCACATATCCCTTCAGAGAAAATGACTAAGTTGGAACCCACAGCTGAGAGGGGGATCCTTGTTGGATATGATGAGACCTCGAAATCCTATCGCATTTACATTCCTGCTGTAAAGAAAACTTTTGTGAGGCAGGATGTGAAATTTGAGGAGAATCGGGATTTTAGAAAGTCATGTGAGACAGGGAAGGGAAATCAGCTGGTTACTACATCACTGGATGACACAGGTCAGAGAATTGTTCCACAGTGAACAGGATCCCAAGTATCTGGGGTGACAAGTTCCCGGATGACTAGTTCCACAAGTATAGATGCAAGGACTGGTACAGGATCTCAAGATGGTGATCAACCATGATCAGGGTCTCATGTTACAGGTTCTCATGCTACAGGGTCGACAACTATAGGTACTTCTATTACAAGTGTTCAGACTCATACAGTTGATTGGGATGAGAATGAGCAATTCGCCTCACAGGAGATTACATCAGGGAAGACGAAGCCCAAGTGGCTTCAAGATACCATGAAGAAAGCTTAGACTGTGGGAGCACCCGAGAGGGATGTAAGAGAGAGAAAGGCCCCATAGAGGTTTTGTAGCTATTTGGCCTTGGTGAGCAGTATCAGTGAGTCAGAACCATCTTCTTATGAGCATGCAGCAGGAGAGCAGGCCTGGAGAGATGCCATGTTGGAAGAATATGCTTCCATGGTGAAGAATGATGTCTGGGAGGTTGTACCCAGACCAGAAGGAAAGTCTGTAGTGACTTCCAGATGGCTCTACTATCTGGATGTACATAGTTCTCTATTGGAAGGTGTGAGCTCAGGGGAGACAAATAGCTTTGTCTATGGTTGGGAGCTGATTGTTCTTATCATCATGGTTAAACAAGCTCCACACTCATTTTGTTTCTCTGCTTTGCCATTCTTTTAGTGATCCTGGTTAGGCTGCTATAAACTTTAACAGCAGTGTCACTTGGTTTAGCTGTCCTTCCTCTATCGTCCCGGATAGGATACCCTTCTAGTCCCAGCTACAACTTAAGTGATAAAAGGGAACAAATGTACTGTAGCGAAAATAAGAGGAAAATGTTAGTTTTGTACCTAGGGATGTGTTCCCCTAGTGATTTTAGCCTAAGTCACTAAGAAGGGGGAAAAGTGACCCTCACATTAAAAACACATTTAATGAGACTTTATGTTTTTAAAGTCACTTTTTGCTAAAGTTAAAGTGGGTGAGCAAATAAATTATTTAAGTGATTTAATTAATGTGATTTTTGCTCTCATCTTATCCTAGCCATTGGATTGAGTGAATATCCACCGTTGGATTAGATGCCCATCTAGGGATTAGACAAAAAGGTTGAGGGAGGCTAAAACCTAGTTCATTGTTATGTGAATGAAAGAGAGAGAGGTCGAGAGAGAGCTGCTAGGGCACCAGCACGCATATCGAGACTCCATTGGCACGAGTTTCCAGATTGTGGCTCAGATTTCGAGGCTAGCATTCTAGGCATTTATTATCAGCACAGTGAATAGAAGCAGCTGTCATCTTCAGCATTAAACCCGAGTTCATTCCGTACAGCAGTATTCCCTTAGCACGCAGTTCGAGGAGCACAAATCCTGAGGTTAACTGGCACACAGTTCAAGGATACAGTCTGCACGGTTTTCTAAGTATTGACTGGTACTGTGGTTCATACAGCAGTCACTTACTGTCACGGTTTTGAGGTTGGCTTTTGCACAAAATTCGAGTAACAGCAGCAGCAGAATATTCAGGGTGTTTTGCACAAAAATCGAGGAAGGTACAGCAAAGAACCAAGGTCATTAATTGCACAGAAATCGAGAGGCTTCAGCACGCATTTCTAGGCAGCTGTTATGCACAGAAATCGAGGCAATCTGGAGTGCATTTAATGTGGAGATAAGTTGTATTTGTTTTTGTACTGCTGTTACATTACTTTGCTGAAGAAATAATAAATATCTCTCTCTCTCAACTGGTTTTCCCCGTGGGGGTTTTTCCAGGGCTCGATTTGGCCAAAAATCTCTGAGTCAAATTTTTATGTGTGATTGTTAAATGTGTTTACAGCCTGTTAGTAGCATTATTTTGTGTGTTTGACTGTTACAGAGAAATTTATAAGTAACCTACAGCCAATGCAAAACCGGCTGTAGGTGAAATCCACAAATTGTTAACACAAACCAGCAGACAATTTAGTGCAGAAAATTCTACAGAAAACATATAAAGATAATAGAAGGACTTGTTCTCAGATTGTAACACCATGCGGAAAAGTGAACTGCAAAATGGATGAAAACAGATGAGAGGCCCCCCTACCCTCAAATCTAGCATTCCTTTCAAATTGATATGAAGAACATAAACAAATAAAGGGTGGAGATTGCTATGACGACCTTACATCCTAATCAAGATCAATTAGATAATCACATTCTGACCAATCACAATTGAAAGCCACAAATGTCTTCATCTTAAATTTCCATGCTGCAAAAATGCATGTCTGTTTTTATATAATGTTCCAATTACTTATATTAGCTAGGCAACTACAGTTTTCAAGCTAATGAAGGTGTTCCTATTCCAAACATTAACGTTATTGCATTATATGCAATCCTCAATATAATGATTCATTTCTTTATGAAAAAGGTAGAATTAATTTCACAACGTTGATAAATGAATTAATGCAAATACTTCTTTACAAATAACAATACTTTACCCTGGATTGATGATGCAATTTGATAAGGAGGAGGGTTAAGTAACAAATCTCTAAGATACCTGCACACCACCCAAAGAACATTTACTAATTAAAGTACCACAACATGTTTGATGTAAACTAAATGCTTCATATCAAACAAAGATATAAATAATATCCCCCCAAAGAGTAGCAATGATCCTAGGATATAAACCATTACAATAACACAACAATTGCATAAAGTTGAAGGTATACCTGCACACCACCCAAAGAACATTTACTAATTAAAGTACCACAACATTTTTGATGTAAACTAAATGCTTCATATCAAACAAAAATATAAATAATATTCCCCCAAAGAATAGCAATGATCCTAGGATATAAACCATTACAATAACACAACAATTGCATAAAGTTGAAGGTGCAAGCTGATCAACAATGATCCTTGTTTACTGGTATTCAAATAACGTCATGATCTATGGGAAAGTTCCCTGTTTGATAAGAAAAGAGACATACATAACACTACAATTCAATTAACCACTTAAGTATTATAAGTTATAACTAGGGTTGGATCCAACTAATCAAAAACAATGATAACAGATATTATCGATTTTTTGATAAGGAAATTTCAAGGCATTTGGAATCTCACTCCTCTTTTCGGAATCAATCTCTACAGCAGTTAGTACCTACATAACAGTTTATCAATCAAGGATAAGCTAAATCATAGAAGGATTACAAGTGGTTTCAAGTGATCTGTGACTAGCCAAAAAATAATTAAGCACAAATCTAAAATTGCAAGGTTGTTGAGTGTTTTGGCATTGGATTACAACTAAATATGGTATTCCCTTTGTTATTCCTCACCATTGAGAAAGGATTGTGTTTGGGAACAAGCCGATGATAATGCTAACAAAAATCTCCTTACTGTGAAAAAATTGTTGTCATGCAAATTTTCAAAGAGGCAAATATATATTTCAATGTCGGAGAAGTATCTACGTCGATATCAGATTTGGCAATCCAAATTCCCATCCAAATGCGTTTTACAGAGGGAAAAATAATTTAACTTTTCGATCAAAGAATATATGCTAGCTATCCTTGTTCAAGTAGGAAATTCACAGGTATAATTTGTGGCACCTAGATGTGTCAATCATTAAGTACATGCTGATTGATTTTTAAAGTAATATATGATGCAATTTCAAAGACAATTTTACAATGTACCAAACAACGATTACAAGTCAAACATTACTAATCGAAAAGCATCTTTATAAAACAAAGTAACCATAGAGAATCACAAAGGGCCCATGAGAAAGTTTCTATTGTAAGAAAAGCAACACCTAAATCCATAATAAACCACCTAGAATAGTAAGAAGGAAATTTTGAAATCATTGATAGATAACCACAAGAACCATCCTTGTTCAATATTCAAAACTTCATAATGCATGAGTTAAAGAGTTTTATTAAATATATGTATGAAAAGAAATACCAAACAAAATCTAAAACACAAGAATTAACAATGGTTCACACACATTTTACACAGACATTTACCCTAGAAACCCAAATTAAATCTATGTATGAAAAGAAATACCAAACAAAATCTAAAACACAAGAATTAAGAATGGTTCACACACATGTTACACAGACATTTACCCTGGAAACCCAAAACTGGAAAACAAACATTCCTAAGAGATTCTCCACTCCCTATCAATATTAGGGCATCCAAAACCCTAATCCATTAACCCGGATTAGATTACAACACCAATTCTTTAACCAAAATTAGTTTACAATGGGCCAAAAAACCATTGGTCAAAAACTTATTGTACTCTTTCAAACAAGGGGGCAAAGGGGAAGCATGGAGGTCAAAAACCATTGGTCTTGTATTGGGAATATGCACCTTTTGTTAGAGTCTGCACTTTAATTCAATTTAACTAGGATCTTTAACTGAAAGAATAATAAGCACAGCAAAAAACGATAGACACAATAATTTTCCTTGAGGAAACCATAAGGGAGAAAACCCCGCAACTTCCTCAAAGATAGATTCATCACTAATACAATATCAAAAATCGTAAAACCCAAAAATAAGAAGTCTTCTGCAGCTCTCTCTTCTTTCTCCTCAACAAACTTGTCTTCTCTTTCTTGTTTATGCGAACTTGAGTGAGTGAGTGGTGTGTCCAAATGAGAGAGCAAGCTCTCTATTTATACTTTATATTTGGGTGAACTTTTTCCTAATTAGGTCGGCTTAACTAACTTGACTGGGCCGACCTGTCCTAGGGAGACTCAATAATACCTTTTACATTTATTCTTTGGGGTGTTATTGCCCTGACGTACAATGGAGGTTTTACCTCAATGACCTAGCATGACCAATCATAATAAAGAAATCCCCGAATGGAGGAAAAACATTTCCGTCGGAGGTACAAGTAAAAATACAATAATAATATAAATATAAAATACAAATGAATATCTTCTAAAGTTACATTTACAACAACACCCTTAGGGCAGCTTGGAGTTTCCAGTCAAAGTACTCTTTTGAGCTTCCTTCAGTCGGCCTCGGATGGTAGGAGAGATATCCCCGATGCTTCCAACGTCTCCAGTGCTTCAAGTAGCCCATGACAACTTCACGGTCACCGTCACCATCTTTGCATCACAGCTCCTGGATCCACTTCCCTTCCTTGGATCAATTCCACTCATATCTCTCCTTGTTTATATTTCTCTTTGAGACTAGCCCTCCATTTATAAGGCTAGGGTTTGGTTTGTTTTCTGCTTTTATCTTTTTATAGGGCTACTTTTACACTCCCACTCTGTATTATTATCATGGTACCGCACAGTCCCATTGACCTACTTTTTGTGGTCATTTGTTGGACATTAATAAAATTATCTTATCTTATCTCATCTCATTGTTGATTGTGGAGCCTGATCTCCCAGATTCAGAGATATTGTTGTTCAGCCGTGTTTGTACCCCAGTTTTATATCATATGTAGGTGGACTATATAGTCACCCCAGCGGAGGGGTGTGGGGGGGCATCGCCCCCCCACGGGGTTCCAGGGGGGATGACCCGTGGTATTTTCCCATGGTTTTGGGTAACCCGTGGTATTTCCCCATTGTATTTCCCCATTAAAAGAAGGACATTGTAATACGGCTAGTGTTAATGCATTAGGTATTGTGTATTGTAAAGATCTCTGAGATCGTGTAAGAGAGACTGAGAGAGTGTAAAGAGGAAGTTGCAACGGCTGTGTTGCGGGCTGTATACCTTCACTTTACTGGATGGTATATGTTATCACACAACTTGTAGTTGCCCCTAGAGATATCCCATCCGGGACGGTAGAGGAGACAGGCAACAAAAGAGGTGACCCAAGAGATGCCACGGTTCCCAATGCAATGCGGGAGTCACGTCAACCGAGGCACTCTTCACTTTAGGTCAAGGTATAACTAGACCAAGGGGGAGACCCTATACCCCAATCACAGTTGATTGGACCTAAACAAAGGTTTCTAAGGGTAGGTAAATGATGAGTTACGGAAACCAATGCAAGGCTAAGTGGACCTAAAGGTTAAGGTATGGTTGAAGGTGGTGTGATGGATAATAAGTGTTTCAACCTATGAATGGTTTAGGCCACATGATGGGGTATGATTACTAGGTATAGTACCAATGTGTTTGCACAAATGGGTCTAGTTTCTTGGGAAGTGTGAAATGGTTCTAGATGGACCCACAAGGTGAAGTTAGGTGTGAGGGTGGTACTATAGGTTAGATCTAGGATAAATTTATAAGTTGGCGTTGGTTCTAGGATTACCCATGTGCTAGATCTAGGGTTGGACACTAATCCCAAGAAGTGCGCCTTGCTTGGAGAAGGACTAGTGCCTTGTTTAGTGGGCTAATGGAGTCAAGAAAGATGTCAAAGTGTAGATCGGGACACCTAGAAGCCAAGTCAAGTGAAATGGATGTGATCCAATGGTTAGGTCTTACTAGATCTAGGTTTTTGAGTGATGACCAAAAGTGGACCACAATTCCTTAAAACAAGGAATGCAATCCCCAAGGTAGATCGGGACAAAAGGACAGTCTAGACCTAGGTTTCAAGGCATGGGCAATCCAAATCCACAAAAATCTCCAACACCCACTTCCTAGAAGTGGTCCAACTCAAAATTTCCAAGGGGTGCGACTTTCTCAAGGAGAGGCAAAAAGTGGTTTTGGTGGACCAAACCAAGTCCAATGGCCACCAAAATGTAGATCCGGGATGCTAGTACCCCGATCTATGCATGTTCAAAGTTTCAAGTGAATCCAATGGGTAGATCTTAGTAGATCTAAGTTTTAAGTTACCAATGAGGTCAAAGGGGGGTTTCAACCCCTCAAAACATGGAGAGATGTCCACAAGGTAGTTTTCACCAAAGTAAGGATATGGGTATGTGTTATCAAGTGTCTAGTTGTCAAATCAAGCGGGATCTCACATACCCATGTGCTAGATCTAGCCCAACAAGCCTCTCTCAAGGAAGTGCGCTTTAGGTCAAGGAGAGCTTTTTGTCTTAGAAAATGGGTCAATTCTTAGCCAATCACCACCAAACTATAGATCCAACTAGGGGTGGATGCTATAGAGGTGGGTTTTCAATATCTTTTCAAATTGAGGGCTAGATCTAAGTAGATCTAAGAAATACCAAAAAACAAGGGTTTTAATTTGATTAGGGTTTTTGTGATCTAGAAATTATGGAAGATTCAAGGAAGAGAAGATCATACCTCTTGGGACATACCTGGATGAAGAGATGAATGCTAGTTGAGACGAGGATTACTTTGCCAAAGATCAAATGGAGAATTGTTGAAGCCCTCTTGCCAAATCGATTTTTCCAAGCCACATGTGATTCCTTCTAACCTGTCAAGCCAAGGAGCAAAGCATCAATTAGTTTAACAAATTGAAGGTAGATGCAAGCAAGAGAGAGAAAAACATAGAATAGTTGACACAAAGGCAAAACCACTCCCTGTCAAACCCAAAACGACTTCTTCCAAGCTTGAAGGGCAAGCCTCCCCACCAATTCGCACTTGTCAAAGTCGCCCTCTCAACCTGCAAATAAAGTATGGCAAATACGCAAGATAGCTACAATAGATCCTCCAGTGCAATGGACAATAGCATTTACAATCGAAACAACCAACATCCACTCCAATCCAAGCATGTACTCCAAAAGATAGAAATTTTATTCCAAGAGCCAAGAGCCAAAAATCTCTAGATGATTTTACAATGAGGGGGTCTCCTCCTTATATAGGATAATAAAGACCAAAACCCTAGATCTCAAAACCACTTTTTGAAATGAGTGGTTGAGATTAAAAGATCTCACAACATAATCAATGGCTAAGATGAATCCATAACATAATATCACATGGATCACTCAACATAACAATAGCGCCCTCACTAAATGGTACAATAGAGGGTGACGTCATCCCACAAGAGGGGTATAAAGTACAATAATCCACCTCATGATGACTAGGACATGATAAAATAAGCACATGGTGGGGCTAGGAGGTGTAAATCCTTGCTAGCTCACCCCAAGGCACAATGAAATAATACAAATATGTCCAATATAATAATAATGACCAAAACTGTCCTCAGAATCCATGACAGTCGAGCAGTAAATGTCCTCCTGTGATCAATCTGGAGATACCCACATGGTGAAAAATGACTGGAAGATAGTGAGATCAACCTGGAAGACCTCTGTGAAAACCAAATGCCAAAACCTTGCCTCAATTGCCCAAATCGATTTCCTCAGTGACCACTTTATCCCATTTTTTAACTGCCTCGGGAACTGTGAAAGTGCCAAAACTGCCTCCTAGGGTGCTAGCGCTGTCCATCTGAGCCCACCAGGCTCTCCGGGAGGGGGGATAAATGGTAATAACAAGTGGCTGGACCACCCCCTCCATCATCAGCGCCCTAGGTGAACTGGCCTCTCGGGGCCCCTGCTGCTCAGGCTGGGAAATCAGCCCCAAATCTGGTCAACAAGTGTAAAACTGCATCAATCACTGTCAGAAGTGCCCGGAACTGAAAGATAAGTGTCTCAATGGATCCAGAAGACCCAAATCCACTAGGAATGAGTACTCATACACCCTGGGTTTCCCTAATGGGCCAGCTGTAGGGTCCACCATATATGGACAATGTAAAATCTGCTGATCTGTAATAATAATAACCTGATGTACTGGATCAAACATCATCTGTATCATATGTCCATCATATGATATCATCATCAAACATGTGGGACCATAAATCATCACCAATAATCATCATACATGGTCCACATCATCACGGATCCCAAGAATATATATAATCAAGGATAAATCACATCAGTAGACTAAGACAATGCTTCTTTAATCACTTCATAGCTAAGCTCAAAGTATAAATTCCATTCAGTGGCATTAATTAAGCTAACATATTCCGTGATAATATAAAATTACTTGCACCCTAGTTCAAATGACAAACTTACCCATTGGACATGGTCAAACTGCTAGTGAAGGATGAAGGCTAGGAGCAAGGTTGGGCCAAGGGTTTGACTTGTCTAACTTAACTCAAAAATACTTTGGACTGGGAGAAGGGGGAAGCTACAAACTCTGTGTTGGACAAAAGAACACGGGGGATGGCTGTGCCTCACAAATGGATAAGTTGTTTAGAGAGTGCTTATTCAACTTAGGCATCATGTCTACATCAAGTTGATCCAAGTTCATTAGGATCATTCAATTTATTTCCATGGCCTTTTTGGCCTACATAACCCTTCGGATTTCAGATGTGCTGAGAAGCACAACTAGTTGCAGCTTGCATCCAGGGCATGTTTTTTTATATATTCACAAGGTCAGCAATTGTTTAGATATAGCTTTTAAGAACTATTGCTTTTTGGACCTTTCTTTATACTCTTCGAGGAGTATTTTTAGCTTTTCATTGCTCTTGCCCTTTTTTTGTTTCCATGGGCGAATTTATTTAGTTTCCACAGGTAGAACATGAGCTTTCAGTTTTAGCCAACAACATCTCAAGTGACTAGGGGGAGTTCGAGCCAAGGCCTACAATCCAACTCACCAAAGGCAAGTTCTGTCACCAACTCAGAGCCGAGACACTGAATAAACAGGGATGCGGTCCAAACACAGAGGTAGAAAAATGGGGAAGTCCTCAGTATCAGAAAGTCAAATAAGACAAGTCAGGGTTTAAAGTCAAACAGGAAGGTCATGTATGGATGGAGACAAGTGGATATGGAGCCTACACTAGCAGACAACAGGTGTCGGGAAAGACCATGTCTATGTAAGGTGAAATACCAGTAAGTTTTGTTAAATGACCTAAAAGTACAAGCAATTGTCCATTTTAAGGTTTACAGTTCATTTTAAATAGTTTGCCACATCAGGAGTAATATACCAAGCACATGCTATAATCATGACTAAATCAACAAGCTAATAATCCACTGTCAGTGAGAACATATCCATAGATCATACAACATCATCATAATAGCAATCATCATGCATCATCTGAAACACTGCTGAAGTACATCTCTAGGCACTGAACTGAAACTGTAATGGGATAAGTGGTCACATCAGTCATCCAATCTGAACTCTCAAGGTTCAGCCTTGACACAAGGTCATATACAAATCTGAATAATATACTGCTCTGATCATGAGTGATCCATAATATATAGCCATGCTCTGGAATAAATGAAGCTCCGGAATGTGCAGATATCTGCTGTACAAGAATAGTAGCCCTGCTACTATGGTGTGATAACAGTATAATAAAAAGGACTGGCAATTTCTGTGTGGATGTAGCCCATTTTGGGTGAACCACGGTATATTGGTGTATCTCTTGTAATGTGTCTGTGTGATTATATTTGCATCTTGTTTATTGTTATTTCTCTGCGATCCTGTTTTTCTAACACTCATAACGTGAACATAAAAAATTCCATTCCATCTTGTTGAGTTTCAACTGATATTTTCGATTGCATGGTTAGTGGTGGATGTGAGATCATTACAATAGCCCTTAAAAAACAATTGTAAAGCATTAAAAACTCAAAAACTAAATGAAATAACATCCCATTTAAGATGAACAGCTAAGACACCTAACACGAGGACATGGGGCATAGAGAACAAAGAAATACAAGTATTTGACACGAGACACAACGACCCCGACAACAAGACACTAGGAAAGAGTTATATATATATATATATAACGAAAAGTATCATAAATATGAAATATAGACATAAAGATCCAACCTTTTTTTACTATAGAATATTTACAAAACACTCAAAATCCCTTCAAATCTCAATTTTACCCAATACCTTCACAATGAGATACCATGACAGCGCTTTCCTTGTAGCTAAAAGTGAGAAAATACAATGAAAAAAAGCATAGTGGGACACATGTCTCGTTTCAAGAATGTGCCAAACATGTGTCCTAGGGTGTCCATGTCCAACACGTGAAATACCAAGACAAAGCCCCTAAGGGACGTGTCTTGTTTCACAGATGAACAACAAAACCAATAATCCTATAACGAAAATTATGTTCATCTATCCACTGAGAATCAATCTATAAACTCTGGTTTACAGTTGTATCTCCGAATCAAATGATAAATGTGATAGATAGTTGATAGTTCTTGCTTGAAGTTTTTCTTGTTTTCAGAAAACATTTCATGGCAATTCCCACATTTCCTCCCAAGTCTAGAGTCCCTTCTCCTTACTAGGCTGTTGACATTCCCATCTCCAGAAACTTGTTTCCTATCATCTCAAATTTCTCATTTCCAATAATTGGGAACACTTGGTCCCACAGTCAAAGATATGTATAGTAAAGCATGGAATCCCTACTCTGTTATACTTGCAAGAGATTTCATATAGAAATTATTCTTAACTTAACAAGCATTCATAAACACATTGAATCCTACGACTTTCTTAGAAACATGGTTGTCATATCCTCCTCTTCATTCCTCTCTCAAGAGAATCCTTCTTTTCCTTAAAACTGATTAGAAATTTAGATTAATCCAAGAAATTTAGAAGAATGCCAAGCTTAAAATTATGTATTATTTAAAAGCGGATACATACCTCTCCTGGAGGTCATTGTTTGTCAGAACTCTTTATAAAACAACTACAATTTTTTAATATCACAGCAACAATATTGTTCATGTTATAAGTCCACTCATATGATCAAGCTACTACTCTTGGTAACAAATGTTTTCTATTATATGACCTGCACTGGTGGTTCAATTATTGCTTCAAGTTATGTTATCCCTCCAAATTGTCCCTCGACAAAATCCCAAGTTGTCTCTATCTATGTTCATCTTTCAAGAAGTCATTGCATATCTGATCAGCTGATGCAATAAGAGATGTAGTCCTCTATTCTCTATTTTTGGCATTCTATTAGTGTTGTTTTCTTACTTCAAGGAATCTGCATTCATATCTTGTTATTGAATTGTATTTCACAAGAAAAACAGAAGAAGAATTTAGATCCTAACTTTACAAGCTTGCCTGCCACAAGAATATTCACAAGTATCTTGTCAAAGAAGACATTCCATCTGTATTGTTTGCCAGTTAACTATTGTTGAGAATTTCTCTCCCAATTATATTGAGAGTTAATAACATTATAACATCATGCTTTCAAAATCAGCCTATTTTAGCATGAGAAAATTGGGACACTGAACAACCAGAATATGGTAAAAACACCTTTACATATAGATTTGAGTGGGCATACAGATGACCATTTCACTCAATGACAAAAAATGCATGTATCAAGTAATCTTCTTTCTACGTCTCAAAAATATATGCTCGTCTGTACTTTCTAATTTACTACAAACTATTACTCATAGTAATGTATCAATACACAATCTAGGTTTTCAACCTGCTGAGATATAAATCTGATGAATTACAAGTAAGATCCAAAACAGTTAATGTTACTAAAGCTAGAACTCACATTGCACAAAGACCAACAGTGTCTGGAGGAAGCAGCACTTTCAACAAGCTTGGAATTCCCTCAGTAGGCATGACACCTATAATCATTACCACAAAATTTTAAATAGCACTACAACAAGATTGATAAAAGCTTCATTGAACACACCAAAAGGGGATGATGTGCCAATTACTTAAGATCATAACAACAGATGACCTATGCAAACGAAAATATCTATTTACAGTGTTTCTCTATTACTAGATCTATTCAGCAAGTATAGCTGTTAACGGGTGTTACCTATATGAGAAGCAGTTCCAAGGTAGAGGGGTCGGGGCTTCTTCTCGGAAGGTATAGTTACATTGCGAAAACTTTGTTCAGGATCGAGCCCATACAATTCCCTTACCTTTTAACACCAACAAAACGCTTAGCAACTCTGTGAAAACCCAACATCTTTCCATAAAATTCATTTGAATACAATATATTGCGACAAATATTCCTTTTCCTATCTTATAAAAAGACATGGCAAAACAAACCAAACTTCAAGATACAAAGCACCTATCTGAAAAAAGAAAAATCGCTATAAATTTACAAAATATACCCTCCATTTTCCATTTTGATTTATTTATTAGACTATAATAGAGAATCAGATGTTATAAACCTAATAAATTATTCACGTACAAGTAACTCGTTGGATTGACTTCACTTTGCCCAGATTCTAAATGCCTCCAAAACTTGTGAAAATAAAAGTACATATCTCAGAAGAAAAAAAACTGATTTCGGACAATCAAAGAAATATACTCAATTTTCTCCTTTAACAAAAAATTGTCAAACTTTTTACAATGTGCACAATCTCAATCAGTAGATTGGGTTCTTAGAGCTTTTAAATATCAATCTTGAGATCCACTTGTATCATGTATGAAATTGACAACCTGCGAAGACAATTAGATGTTAAGCTTGAATATAAAAATCTGCAAAAAGCTTATAATCCAGTGCACATAGCGGCAAACCGATCAATGAACATGAAACAAATAAAATGAAACAATCTGATCTTAGTTATGTACATGGGGAAAATATAGGAACAATTTTTACAATAAACACATACAATGGCTAGAAATCAAAACATACGAAATACAATACAGAACCTGTGCTTACATAAAAAGGTAAAATGATATACTCATGGAAAAGATCACACCACCTTACATCCTATGTCTGTTTATTGTAGAAGAAATCTCAAATCTTGCCAACTTTCTCTCATTATGCTATATGAGTCTGTGGTGAGATGATTTCAGACAACCCATCTACTAACTTTATCTGGAGGATTGTTGGGGTTAAACAGGGCTCCCCCCACACTCTTCAAATCTATTGGGATTAACATTGATGTGGTCAGGACTCAGGGCGTTCAATAGAGAGAACACAAATGTGGAGAATGGCGGCACCCTCCACTATGCCTTGATTGCAATGCTTCTTTCCATCAATGCTGTACTCTTTCTAGCTTCTCCCAAGTATTTGCATAGATAGCTAGATGCCTTGGCCCTATTCTATAAACAATGTCAGCTTGTGGTCATTCTCAGCAAAACTAAAGTTATAGACTATAGTCTTTAATACTTCCAAGGACACCACATCCATGTTTCTGTTCATCTTCAAAGGGGATTCAATTGAGATTACTATGACCTTCATTTACTACTAAGTTCAGCTTACCAATTCCACTCCCAGCCCGAAGTTGGCCACTCAGTCACAACTTTGTAAAGGGTATGCCTCCCTTTCGGTGCTTGAGCACCAATTTCTCCAAATACATTTCCAAGATATCCCTTTGAAGATGCAACTTTTTGACATGGTCATTTAACACACTAAGCTCTTTACAGCTTGGACACCTAGGCCCTTGGTTTCGAGCTTATTGATTGGGCACATGTGGAGACAATACATTTTTAGAGTAGAATGCTTCAGCTTATGATCAGTGGTAACTAGACAGTCTCCCATGGACTATCCAAGCCATAGATGTTGAGACCAAAAGCAAAGTGGGATGTCGGAGCACAAAGCACCAATTCCCAGAAGACTTTGAGGGCAAACCGTTTTCGAAGCTTTTTTATATTATATATATTTTTATAAATTTTGATGCAAAGTTTTGATAGAACTAAAGTCCACTCAATCCACTTCCTCTTTACTGTATCTCAAAAGGTCCCTAAAGAGGAAGATACCCCTTTTACAAAATCCTTTATCTTAGAGTCGCAACTTATGCCAAATATTTATTTTCAATCTTTCGCCAACAAATTGATATAATGAGTACCTCTCATCAAGCTTCTCATCAAGCTTGGTATTGCTAGTCATCTTGATATAATGTGTACTTCAAATGGAAATATAATATATTTGAGACTTAGCAGAAAAGTTGTTCTTTTGAAAACTACTTCTTCCTTGACATAGGGTTTGTCAGAGAAACCCTAATTTTCCAACTTCAGGATTTTGGAAAACTGATTGGATGAGCAAATTCGCCTCCTCAAGGCGAGTTGAGCAAAGCACTCCTTCGCCCAATTCTGTGAGCAGATGAACCAAAAACTTGATGCCCTAATTCTCCCGGGCTGTTGTGGGGGACCTGTTATCACACAACTTGTAGTTGCCCCTAGTGGTATCCCATCCGGGACGGTAGAGGAGATGGACAACTAAAGAGGTGACCCAAGAGATGCCACGGTTCCCAATGCAAGGTGGGAGTCACATCAACCGAGGAACTCTTCGCTTTAGATCTAGGTGAAACAAGACCTAGGGGGAGACCCTATTACCAATCAAAGATGATTGGACCCAAGCAAAGGTTCCTAGGGATAAATAAATGATGAGTCACGAAAACCAATGCAAGGTTAAGTGGACCTAGAAGTATGGTTGAAGATGGTTTGAGAGATGATTAGTGTTTCAACCAATGTGTGATTTAGGCCACATGATTAGTTATGATGACAAGATATAGTACCATGTACTACACAAGTGGGTCCTACTTTCTTGGGATATGTGAAATGGCTTAATGTGAACCCACAAGGTGAACTTTAGGGATGCAATTGGCACTAGAGGATATCTAATGAATAGATCTATGCATCTAAGTTGAAATTAGGAGTACCCATGTACCGGATCTAAGGTTTGACACAATTCCCAAGGAGTGCACCTTGCTTGAGGAGGACTAGTGCCTTGTTGGATGGGCTAATGGAGTCAAAAGATATGTCAAAGTGTAGATCGAGGCATCTAGAGGTCAAGTCAAGTGGGCTAATTGAGATAGAGTAGTTGGATCTTGCTAGATCTAGGATTTCATGATATGACCCTAAGTGGACCACAATCCCTTAAAACAAGGAATGCTACCCCCAAGGCAGATCGTCACAAAATGATACTCTAGACCTAGGTTTCAAGGTATGCCCGTTCCAAATCCACAAAAATCTCAATCACCCACGTCCTCAAAGTGGGCAAACTCACTCACCCAAGGAAGTGCGACCTTGCTCAAGGAGGGCTAAAAGGTGGATAAGGTGGGTCAAATCAAGTCCAATGGCCACCAAACTATAGATCCAAGTAGCTTAGGCACCGATCTATGTGGATCTAGAAAATCAAGTCAATCCAAGGGTTAGATCTTACTAGATCTGAGTTTTAAGGTGCCAAGTAATTCAAAAGGGGGTTTTAATCCCTTAAAATGTGGAATGATGCCCACAAGGTAGAAATCACCAAAGTAAAAGTCTAGGGGTAGGTTATCAAGTGTGTAGATTGCAAATCAAGCGGGATCTCACCCACCCATATGCTAGATCTAACCAAACAAGCCTCTCCAAGGAAGTGCGATTTGGTTCAAGAGGGCTATATTGCCTTGAAAAGTGTGTTAATTGTAACCCAATCACCACCAAACTATAGATCCAACTAGGGGTGGATGCTGTAGAGGTGGGTTCTTAAGATCTTTTCAAAAGCAAGGCTAGATCTAAGTAGATCTAAGAAGAAACAAAATGAGGGTTTTAATTAATTAGGGTTTGTGACCAATGAAGAGAGAATGGATGGAAAGAGGCACATACCTTGTAGATCTTACCTCAATTGCTTGTGGCCACCTTGCAAATTGATAGCATTCTCCTATGTGTATATTCAAGAGTGAGATCCAAGAGTTCCAACCAAAACGTCCTCCTCCAAGATAGCCAAATCGTCCTCCTCCTACAAGACAAGATCAAAGAAACAAGTCAAGTAAGATGATTATGAAAATGATAAAAAGATGTAATAGAAAGCATCAACTATGTCACGAAGATACAATAATGATACTCCCTGTCACAAGATCAACCCAAGAGAGAATATGTGGATCCCTCCAACAATAACCCTCAAGAAATCGCCCTCCTCTCCACCAATTCGACTTTCCTGCAAGAAAACTAGTAGAAGCACCAAAATCCACAATGATACATAGAAGAGATACTGTATACTCAATATGCAAGAGAATCCACAAGACAAGAGAGATATGCTCCACAAAAAAGTGTTCTATTCCAATATTCCAGAGCTCCAAAGGTGAGCTATACAATAGGGGGTCTCCTCCTTATATAGGATAATAAATACCAAAACCCTATACCACTCTACAATACTACATCAAATGAGTGGTTGAGATTAAAAGATCTCAATACATGATCAATGGCTAATAATGAATCATAACAATATATCACATGGATCACCCAATATAATGATGACGCCCTAACTAAATGGTACAAAGTGAGGATGACGTCATCCACTAGAGGGGTAAAAGTACAAAAATCCACCTCATAACGACTAAGACATGACATAAGAAGCACATGGTGGGGCTAGGAGGCATCAATCCTTACTAGCTCATCCCCAAGGCACAATAAAATAATAAAATATGTCCAAGATAATATAAATGACCAAATCTGTCCTCAAAATCTGTGACAGACAAGCAGTAAAAGACCTCCTGTGATCGCTGTGGGCCTACCCACATGGTGAAAAATGGCTGGAAGATAGTGGGATCCCCTGGAAGACCTCTGTGAAAACCAAATGCCAAAACCTTGCCTCAATTGCCCAAATCGAATTCCTCAATGACCACTTTATCCCATTTTTTAACTGCCTCGGTAACTGTGAAAGTGCTGAAACTGCCTCCCAGGGCATCTGCGCTGTCTAACTGAGCCCACCAGGCTCTCCAGAAGGGGGGGTAAATGGTAATAACAAGTGGCTGGACCACCCCCTCCTCATACAGCGCCCTAGGTGAACTGGCCTCTCATGGCCTCTGCTACTCAGGCTGGGAAATCAACCCCAAATCTAGTCAACAAGTGTAAAACTGCATCAATCACTGTCAGAAGTGCCCGGAACTGAAAGATAAGTGTCTCATTGGATCCAGAAGACCCAAATCCACTAGGAATGTGTACTCATACACCATGGGTTGCCCTAATGGGCCAGCTGTAGGGTCCACCATATATGGACAGTGCATAATCTGATGATCTGAAATAATAATAAAACCTGCTGAACTGCATCAATCATCATCTGAACCATATGTCCATCATATGACATCATCATCAAATATGTGGGACCATCAATCATCCTCAATAGGTATATATATATGGCCCACATCATCACGGATCCCAATAATATACAACCAAGGATAAATCACATCAGTAGACTAAGACATGCTTCTCTAATCATTTTCACAGCCAAGCTCAAAGTATAACATCCATTCAGTGGCATTAATCAAGTTAGCATATTCCTTTGTTATACAAAATTACTTGCACAATAGTTCAAATGACAAACTCACCCATTGGACATGGTCAAACTGCTAGTGAAGGATGAAGGCTAGGAACAAGGTTGGGCCAAGGGGTCGACTTGTCTAACTTAACTCAAAAATACTTTGCACTGGGATAAGGGGGAAGCTACAAACTCTGTGTTGGACAAAATAACACGAGGGATGGCTGTGCCTCACAAATGGATAAGTTGTTCAGAGAGTGCTTATTCAACTTAGGCATCATGTCTACATCAAGTTGATCCAGGTTCATTAGGATCATTCAATTTCATTTCATGGCCTTTTTGGCCTACATGACCCTTCGGATCTCAGGTGTGCTGATAAGCACAACTAGTTGCAGCTTGCAACCAGGGCATGTTTTCAAATACATATAAGGTCAGCAATTGTTTAGATATAGCTTTTAAGAACCATTGCTTTTTTGGACCTTTCTTATACTCTTCGAGGAATATTTTTTTAGCTGTTCATCGCTCTTGCCCTTTTTAGTTTCCATGGGTGAATGTATAAGTTTCCATAAGTAGAACATGAGCTTTCAGTTTTAACCAACAACATCTCAAGTGACTAGGGGGAGTTCGAGCCAATGCCAAACATCGGGACAACCGACCAGAATGATTTAGGCCTACAATCCAACTCACCAAAGGCAAGTTTTGTCACCAACTTAGAGCCGAGACAATGAACATACAGGGATGCGGCCCAAACACAGAGATAGAAAAATGGGGAAGTCCTCAGTATCAGAAAGTCAAATGAGACAGGTCAAGGTTTAAAGTCAAATAGGAAAGTCATGTATGGATGGAGTCAAGTGAATATGGAGCCTACACTAGCAGACAACTGGTGTCAAGAAAGACCATATCTATGTAAGGTGGAAAACTAGTGGGTTTTGTTAAATGACCTAAATGTGCAAGCAATTGTCCATTTTATGATTTATAGTTGATTTTAAACAGTTTGCCACATCAGGTATACCAAGCAAATGCTGTGAACATGACTGATCAACAAGATAATATTCCACAGTCAATGATAACATATCCATAGATCATACAACATCATCATAGTAATAAACATCATATACCATCTGAAACACTACTGCAATACATCTCTAAGCACTGAATTGAAACTGTATAAGATAAAGGGTCACATCGGTCATCAAATCTGAACTCTCAAGGCTCAGCCTTGACACAAGGTCTATAATAAGTCTAAATAATACACTGCTCTGATCATGAGTGATCACAAAATATACAATCATCATAGCCATGCTCTGAATAATGGAAGCTCTGGAATGTGCAGATATCTGCTGAACAAGAATAGTAGCCCTGCTACTATGGTGTGATAACAGGACCCAAAAATGAAAATTCTCAGAATTGAAATCTGCTTCAACATAAATATGCGCCCTAGTGAGGCGAGTTAGATGCACTCTCTTTTTCAGTTGATCCATGGAGGGAGCTCTCGGAACAAGAAGCCCTAGTTTCTGCAATTACAGAGGCTGCACAATGCTTTCTTTCAGGCCTGCTCCGATACCATGTTAGTTTTTACTTGTTTACAATATAAGATTAAACAATCTATCAGTGAAAGAAAAACAAGCACAGCAAGAACACAATGAACACAATATTTCTCTCGAGGAAACCACAAGGGAAAAAAACCCGACAAAATCTTCCTCAATATAGAATTCACAAAGTACAAATATAAACCCCAAGACAAAATCAGCTACTCCTCCACTTGTGCGAACTTCTCTCTCTCTCCTATGTGAACTTGAGTGAGTGAGGTGAGTGAGTACAAATGAGAGACTCCTCTATTTATATTCTTCCGTTGAGGTGACTTTTCCCCAATTAGGCTGACTTCTCCTAACTGACTGGGCCGACCTCTCAAAGACATAATATAATAATCTCTTCTGGGTTCTTCTAGGCCGACACAAGACCTAGGGTTTACATTGACTCTTTCAATGACTCTTACATTATTAATTACATCAATGACATCTCTCGAAAGAGGAATTCAATAATACAATAGACAAGTATAAATAGAATATCTTCCGCAGTTACATTTCTTTATCAGTATGTTACCATGCTAGGCACTAATAATAAATCATATGGACACGTGCTAGGTCCCCCTATGTTTATTTTTCAATTTCGCAAAAAATAAAATTTCCCATAAATCGGAGATTTTTTATTGTTTTACTTTAAAAAAATCAAAATGTCATAAAAAAGTGGTTAGGGGTTGGAATTTTCCATGGGGGTGCTCATTTTCTAACTCAGAACACTCACTTAACCACTAAACCCACTTTTGAAAGAAAAATTTCAATTATTTGTCATGAAAATTGAAATTCTCTCGAAAAAGCCAAAAAAGACATTTAATTGGCAAATAAGACAATAAAGTCATATTCGGCATTCCTAAATCAATGGGAACATGCCGGGGATAGGGTCTCAATCATGAAGGAGTTAACCAACAATGAATCTAAGTTAACTGAGGGCAGATTTGAGCGATTAGCAATCAAACCCTTAGCGTTTGAATTCTCTCCTCGAAGTGGGGTGCGCATATCTCCATCTTGCAAGATTTGTTGACATGGCAACCATGTGAATGGCGTGAAGAAATCAAGGAAGAGGGTGTGCCTAGCTCTTGAGAGGTGGCACACTCCTCTTAGTCTACAACTCCAATCAAGCACAAATCAAATCTAATCGAATTCCAGTTAAATCCAAATCAAGAAGTGCGCCCCTATCTTTGGATTAGTGCCCCCCCTTCTTGTAAAAAATCTATTTAAGAGAGAGGCCTCTTCATCATTCTTGATGAGAAGTTGGAACCTTTGCTCTTTTGCTTTGCAATCTTTGTGAGGAATTTTTGCTTAATGAATAAAGGCTTTGGAGGCAAATCATGGTGAGGCTCTTTTGCATGTCAATGATCATCTTTTAATGCGTTTATGAGGTAATCTGTGTCATTTACATTCTTGCGCTATGATTGTTGGTTAAATCTTAGCTTTGAAGGAGAATTAATTCTTAGTAAGGTAAAGTAGTGTGATTTATGCATCCATTGCCTTTCTGTCAAGTTGCAATAGATAGATTAGATTAACATGTCATTTTAGTTTAAATACTTGTTTCTGAATATCTAGAGTAATTTACACCAGATTCGTTTAATCCTTCTTGCGCGAGTTTTGTGAGATTGCAGGTTGCCTAATTTGGACACTTCGTTCAGCAACTTTGCATACCCATGTTTTCAGACAAATCTTGAGAAAAACTAGTCCCTCCAATCCCTATCTCGAGGACCCCATTGCCTGAATTCAAAGGCTTTTCCTCTTCACCCTTCTTGTCTTCAATCTTCAATTTTCTTGGTTACTTTGGTTCTTTTATCTCAGATCTATAATATCTTGTTCTATTATAAGTAGGTCGGATTTTTGTTTATTAGATCTTGATCTTCAAAGTTTATAATTCTCAAATCTAGATCTAGTAGAAGCAAGTTTACTTCTCAAGTTTATTTCAATAAACATTTAAAGGCTTGATAGGCTAGTTTGCTTATGTCTTGAAAGTTGTATTTGGCTGATCTATAGCCATTTATTTGTTGTCCCAAAAGGGCAAGCAAAGATCTTAAGAAGACAAGATTTTTTGGCTTGTCTTACTTTGTTCATTTGTGCAATCTTAGTGTAGTTTAACTTAGGCATTTTTTCAAGTTTTTTAGGTGGTGACTCAAAGACACTCTTAAAGTGTTTGGGGCATTTTTGACTAATTATTCTTTGTTGTTTTTAGCTTTTTGTCAAACAAGTAGAAGGAAGTGTTGCTCAATTTTTGAAGATTCGGACGATTAAAGGCCTCTTTCCTCTTCTTGTCCAACTAGTTTGATCAAAATATTCTAAACACTTGTAAGCTTGATAGTCCTTTTCTACAAAGGACTACAAGCATTCCCAAAAAATATTTGTAGCTTGAAACATAAAAAAGAGGAAGTGGGCTACCCAGTGCCCACACCCCATCCCCCCAGGAGGGATCAGCATAGTTTTGAGTAGTGTGAATTTTTGGTAGTTTTTTCATTCTTGCTTTAGTTTTTTGCTTTAGTTTTTACTGTTTATCAATTAATCATAGATTAAAACACTCTACCACCCACACACATTTTATTTAGTGTTCTTTTCTTGTTTACAATAAGTGGCTTTTACAATGAAACACCTAACCGCTATGCATTCCCGAAGTACAGAAAGGGCTTGCTCGAGTATGGAAAAAGAGAGTCATAGCTAGTTTAATTAGATCACATTTACATTTCTTGTACTTTGTTTTGTTTATTTCAAGTTATTTATTTACAAATAAAATTTGTGACTTTGCATTCCTGAAGTACCGAAAGAGCTTGTTGGAGTATGGGAAAAGAGATTCTCAGTCTTTAGATTAGTTAAATAACTCACAAAGTGGTAATTTCTTAAAACGAACCAACGTTCATTCCCTGTATGCTCTAGACCTCTACGGCTTGTCCGACCAGTTGGTCAAACCAGAAAGGGAAGTGAGCATCTAGTCTTAATAGGACAATCCAAACAAACTAATCTTAGAAAACTCGGGAGGTCGCACAGAGTGAATACCATAGGATCAGGGGGCTTCTTTAAGCAGGTTATGCCTCGCCTCATTGGACACTTGGCAAAGTTGCTTTAGTGCTCAGTTCAAGGAGGTAAGTTTTATTGGGCCAAACCAAGAAAGAACCCACTCCTTAATCGACGCATTAATAATTAAAACTGACAACAAGACAACTGCAATACATTCCCAACACTACAGCATTATTTTTACTTATTGGCACAGGTCAACACGTGATATCATATATTTAACCCCAATTTACAATGTCGTGAATATTATTTAAATTTATATGTTGTTGCTTACTTCACTGCAGAAGTCTGTGTTTCGGTGATCACATCATCATTTTTTACTCCTAGAATAGTTGTTCTCTTCTTTTGTAGATAAACAACCTTAGATTTTTCTTCTTAGGGACCACCCCCCTTGGCTTCGCTAGGAGTAAGCCTAGACAGAGGAGTTGAGTTTTCAGGTGACAACACCTGACCCTAACTTGCCCCCAAAGCCACACTGAGCAGCTTGAAGATTTTTTCCGCGTTCCCCCCAGGTGTGTATCCAAGCGTCACTTGACTCTGACTTTCCCCCAAAGCCACACCGAGCAGCTTGAAGATTCATGTCGTTCCCCCTAGGTGTGTATCCAGGCAGCAACACTTTTTATTAATCTAGTTGTTCTCTTTTAGTGTCAATGACCTATGTCTATCCATTTATTGGACATTAATAAAATTATCTTATCTTGTCTAAGTTTTCTTCAAGCAAATTTAATCAAGTAAACTAAGATAACTTCTCCAAATACATCTTAATAATATAAAGTATAATGATGATATGAGAAAAGGGAATACATATGTGTACTACAATATCTTCTCACCACACAACATAGTCAAAATCAATTTGGGGATTGATCATTATAGTTCAACAAAAAATCAAACTTTTAAAAGATGCAATAGGAAAACACAAATGGCCACACCCAATAAGTATTACCTTGGACAAGAGTTGTACAACAGGATCACCATCAAACCATTCACAATGCTTCCCATAACATTCCCCCCACAACAATCCTCCTTCACCAAATGCGCCCCATCTTGTGGTCCCTACAAAGAGCAAGAAAATAAGCATGTTATCATATAAACAATAGAGATATTATTAAATGCCCATGCATCATAAATAAGCTAAGAGAAGCTAATGTATATACTTGTCATACATTTTGTCACACCGTAGATAATATCAATCAAAACGATAATGAGACCCAAACACAATAATTAAAAATGGCATGGGTTCAAAAACCATTGAACTCTCTTCTATCTCGGAATGCTAAAGGGATGACCATCCCAAATCACAAGTTGTTTGTTAGAAGTCTATTGTGTAAGCCCAAATCTGATGTGTTTTTTCTTCATCTGATAATCAATTGGCTTTGAATTGAGATGCCCATATTGTGCCTCGAATCACGATTAAGGGTGTCATGGAATGGTACTCGCCATTTCATATTTGTTGCAACCTTTTGTGGTTAGGAACAGTTCAGATTGGTCCAATAGATGTGTGAGGGTTACCATTTTGTTGTAGAAGCAAAACCTTGGGATTCTATTCAATTCACACTCCTAACACTAGTGCTAAAGAATGCACTCTTTGGGTTTGGATCGCCTCATTATTTCCAAATAGAGAATGGATCTTGGGGGGGGGATTTCAACATGGTGGAGTGTGAAAGTAACATGTATGGTGTTTTCACCAACATCATTTTGGGGAAGAGAAGTAGGCATGGTCTAGATGCAACGATTCCTCACAATTACTTCACCATAATTGGAAGAAGAAAAGCATTAATTATGGTAAGCATTTTAAGAGGGAATTGGCATTGCCTGTAAAAACCAAATTCAGTTTTTTTCCACAAAGATGTCGAATCCCTACATTTGGAAGCACAAGCTCATAGCTCGGCATTTATAGCTTTCTTAGCACTGTAATTTCCTTGGAATCCTGTAGTTAGATTGATGCAACTCTTTGATTCATGATGTATTCTTTGTTCCATGAAGTAGTATATGATGCTTTTCTCCCAAAAACAATAAAAACAAGATATGGCAGACTAAAGGTCTAGGCACTCTCCTCTTTTGTTTTCTAGTTTTCTCTTTTTAAAGTCTGAAGGTGCCTCAGATTTCACAAGCTGACACTTGTGCATACAATCCAACAGTGGGGCTAGTCTAATTTAATCAAAAGACAGGTGGCTGACTGGGATTTATCAGGTACAACAAGCTCGCCGCAGTCTCTCACCTAAGTTGATTAGCTGGTAAGTACTCCAAGACCTTGTACAAAGGGGCCTCAGAAAGCACATTGAAAAACACAAGAAATATGCTCTGATGAAGAAAACTAATTACTCATAACAAAACCAAACTAACCCCATACACAATTAGAATAAGGTGCAATCAATTGGTCAACTAGCACTTGAACATTGAAATGCTGATGCAATCATACTATAACAAAACATTACAGAAAATAGTGTTGCAAACTATAAACTCTCCCAACAAACCTGACAGATTTTTTCTCAAGGAGGAATGTAAAAAAAGAGAGTGACAAGGTCGTGCCCGCAATTTTGCAACTATTGCTTCTTCTGTTAATCCATCTTCAGCCGAGTATGTTTGCATCGCCTCCAAAACTGAAATAAAGCAGTAGCCACATGCCGATCGAGATATACCTGCAATCGAAAATGAACAACCAGTCCAATTTAATTCAATAGCTTTGTTCACATAGAAGATTTTGACCAGCAGGTAGGCACATGCATAATCAGACCCAAAAGCAGACT
This sequence comes from Larix kaempferi, assembly GCA_027924585.1. Lineage (NCBI taxonomy): Eukaryota > Viridiplantae > Streptophyta > Pinopsida > Pinales > Pinaceae > Larix > Larix kaempferi. The sequence goes on from BSBM01000886.1 coordinate 3,395,553, forward strand.
CAAGTTGTTAATAAACTGGTGAATCCAACGCCGCGGGATGCAAGTATTAAAAGGTAGACCCAGTCATACAATCCCACAACCCCACTACCACTAATGGTAGATTGGTAGGTCCAATCCATCTCAACTCCTAATATTTATTAGTGATATAGTCCCCACTAGTAATAACAAAAAATTAACCTGGGATAAAATTATAATCAAGTGATCAGAAGCAAAAACTGGGGTACTTATATGCTATCAATCAGATACCAGAACACCCTTCTTTCTAACCTTCTATATAAGACCATATTGCACAGTAACATGTGTATATTGTCAAGACAAGTCTCCTTCATCATCCATACCTCTATACATGATGTTTCTCAAATGATATAATTCATAAACTGTCTAAATTTTCTTGATGTTGACATGATCCCTGAAACCTAGAAAACTATAAATAAACATGCCAAGCACTGCTCTTTCGTTTAGCACAAGTAATGAATGGGACTAAAATTTGTCTCCAACAGTTTCCATCCATGTCCCAAACCATGCATGCATGTGTTGTTAGAACTTAGAACGCTTGTAGCTTTTGCATTTTCAGACTATTATCCATTTTTCAAAAGAATTGTAGAGAACTCCTTGCAACAACAACAAGAAAGTTGCAAACAATAATGGAAGCCATGAATATATTTAATACTATACAACTACAATGAAGGAAAATATTTAAAAATCTGTAACAGGAGTTCATAGAAAGGGAAGCAAAATACTAAATGTATAACAACATTGAAGCAATAGAGGAGAATTACCCAAATTCCGTAGGAGAGTTAAAAGACATTGTGACATAAGGATCAAGAACTAATATGGTAAATAAAATGAACCAAGGCATTGTATATCTGCAGGGTTAACCAAAGCAAGAAGATTAGGAACTCAAACAGGAAGAAGATACAGCACTATTGAGCTGAGAATGGGCTGAAATCAATTAGGTTCTGAAACAAGAACATAAAAAATGACAACTGAATGACATAATAAACCAGAATGTTAAGAGTCAAGACTATAAGTTGAGAGGATAGAAATAGGGTAACACGCCGTTGACCAGAAAGGTCTTCAATCATATTGAGAGAATTTTTTACTCCTTAGACAACTCACGAGTCATCAGTAATCACGCTATTCAATGCACCCCACTTTCTCTCGCTGCAATGAATTTTGTTGATACTGTTAAGTTTAAACTACTCACATCATCATGATCACCAAGTTCGCGCCTACAAGATGTCATATAGAGCACATGAAAGACTTGCTAAAATTTAATCATTCCTAAATCTATAAATATAAGAAGTCTTACACAACTTCAGGGTTAATGGCATATTACAAGACAGCTGAAGTATTAGAGTTAATTGTAAAGCCATGGTGCTGTATACATTGTGTGAGCCACAGTCTGTCAATTAACCAAAGAGCCGTACAGCAGACTATTTTTTTTATTTTCAAAAAAAAGCTTCTTATATTAACATAAGAAATGGTACAATAACAATAAACAAGTAGGCATTAGTTTACCAAAAGGACAAAAGAACAACTTTAGGTCAGACAACACCTCCAACATCTCACATACATCTGAAGGAGAGTGCTTTTAGCTTTGAACCGGACATCTATCTCATCAAAAGGACACTCTCTAAAAGAAGAGATAAAGAAGGCACTACCACTAAAAAGAGCTTCACAACAGTGCTTCCACAAGATAAACAAAGTCAGAACTCGAATAAAACGCTAGACACTCCTAAAGTGCAAAGGACCAATGGACTCAACATAACATAGCCAAGCAGCTTTTCAAAAAAGCTTTTGGTAGAGGATTTGATGCCAAATGCCCCTGTTATCACTTCCATAGTAGCCGGGCTACCATGATTACAGATCAGTTTCCAGTATATTTTTGAGCCAGTCCTTTTACACATTTTGATGAGATCAGCTGATGATGAGCAGCATTATGATGATCACTCTTACACATTCAGTGGATCCAGAGCTTATATAGTTGTAATCTCATGCCAGGACTAAGCCCCATGACTCCAGGTCGGTGACTGAGATAGCCATTCTTCTATCATTCAGAACAGGTTGATTATCAGAGCCCATGTTCATTCCAAATGCAGTGCTTCAGAGTGTTTAAAGCAGTTCAGATCAGGGACTCAGGTATATGATCCAGCAGGTATATTTTGGTACATTTGGGTTGTTGATGTGCTCTTCCTCTTATCTAGGTAGTTTATCACTGGGTATATTATGATGGTTTACTGGCTCTATCTTATTTGATGCTTACTTGTTGTTTAGAGTAGAAGTGGTTAGTTACTATTGATAGGAGGTTCTTGTGTATACTCGTTGGTCATACCCTTACCTTATGAAGTATAGACTTGTTCATTCCCTTATCTTACGGCCTTTGCTATCCTTGGTATCATCAGTCATTTCTCCGTCCATCCGTTATCTTCCAGTCTTGATTTTATACTGACTTACACCTTAGCTAGTGATCTCGAGGACTTCCCCCACCTAGACCTTTGTGTTGGATAGCTTCCTTGCTTTCATTGTGTCTCGGTTCTAGAGTGTGTGATTTTAGTCACAGTGATTGTTCTCCTCTAGTCCTCGAAACCAAGTATTCCTATAAACAATGTTGTTAAACACTAAAGCATCGGAACTTAAATGCTATATCTAAAAGGATGCTAAGTCAGCAAAAGCAGTGTTGTTAAACACTACTGCTTATATCTATATTAACTAGTCAGTGGCCAAGGGATGCACACTCATCCTTTGTATGATGTAAGGTCATTTGCCCCTACAGGGAAACAGGGTGGTCACTCCATCGCACCTATGGACGGTGGCGGGCAATGGAGGTCATACCGAGTCATTATTTGAGGCCCATCAGGATATTCAGGGCACCTTCTCTAGGAGGTTGGCTAGTCAAAATCTATAAAGTGAAATTAAATGTTAAATCTCAAGTACAAAAGCTGACAATAAATTGCTAAAAGGTTGCTTGTCTAGAGTCTATTGGAAGCATTCTCATCACTCTACCCATTTCTGAGACACCGCCATTCCCTATGTTATCTTCTATCCATCACATGTGTAGGTGGTCTCCCTGGTTCCTTCATCTGAGAGATTGTAATGTTGAGGTTGTTGAGTCCTTCCCCTAGCCTAGCCTGTGTTTCTTTACCCTCACCCATGGTTAACAAATTGTTCAAGTCTATAAACAAGTATACACTTGAGAGTCTTATTTATAGTAGCTAGTTACTTTGATCTAGACTTATACTATTTATATTATTTACATGTTTACGCCAGTTAAACATCATTATATGCTTTAGTCTAGCTAGTAATATAATTGAAAGAGCATATCAGGACCTTTTGTACTTGCAACAGAGGTCATTTATGATCTGGATCATTATTTTGGTCATTCTTGACCTGGTCATCATTCTTGACCTGGTCAACCCAATTTGACCAAGTCAACCACAGGGTCCAGGATGAGATTGGGCATATAGTGTTCGAGATGGTTTATTCATGGCCCATACGTATCGATTAGATGGTTCCATTCCTCAAACAACAGTTTTAATAGATGGTTTGTTGGATTTTTATGATTATTATTATTTGCAGGCCATTATTTATATTATTTCAGGCATGGATGAGCATACAGAGGCATCTCTTGATAGTTCCATAGTGTATGAGTACTCATTCCTAGTGGATTTGAGAATTGTGAGCTCATTGGTGCACTCAATTATCAATTTCGGGCATTTACAGATGATGATATGGTCAGAATACCACATTTCTCCAGTTTTCCATGCAGAAATGGCCTTGTTAATTTTTATGTATTTTGAACAAATATTTTACTTTTTTATGCCCCAAGAGTCTCTTTTCAGCCCAGTACTCGGGCAAGCCCTTATCCTGAAACCATAGTTCGGGAAAGCAAGGGGGTGTTTTGATAGTAGTAAAAAAAAAGGAAAATTGTTAAAAAATGATAAAAACTAAGTCCTGAGTAGGGCGCACTAGTTGAGGGAGAGAGTGGTGGAGTGAGCGGGGGCTAAAATGAGGCTGTCTCCCACCTATTGGGCTGCAAAAATTAGCTGCAAATCAGCTAGATATCAGCCACTTATCAAGCTGCAACATTCCATGATGTGTGGGATTCCATTTCTTGGGAAATGCACCCCCCTCAAGTGGGGAATTATTGCCACTCTTTAAGCTGCCCCAAATCATTCTAAAATGCTCTCTTACATGCCCCCAATTATAGCTGAACAGAACTTGTCTCCAAATCCCATAAATTTTGGAGTTTGATTTTTCACATTTTTTTACTTTTTTGCATTTTTTCACTTTTTGGGGTTTTTTGGGTATAAGTGAAAAATAAATGACCAAACAACTATGGAAAGCAGTGTTCCACGGGGATGCGTCTCTCGGGGTCGGGGCTTCGCCCCCTACGCTTCCCATGCCCCGGGGGTTGGGAGGCTCCATGGGAAACGTTTCCCAGTGCCCTCTTTTCTACGAAACTTGGGGAAACGCACTAGGAGGAGTTTCCCACAAAGGGGGGCTTGTAGACGCCCCCTCTCGAAGATGGGGGATGCCCAGGTGCGCCCCCCTCCTGAATTTTTAAATTTTTTTATGAAAAAACAAAAAAAAATAAAAAAAAAATCAGTCTCGAGGCTGAGACTAAGAGTGACTCTAATTTAGATGGTGACACTCCCATAGATGGTGACTTCATGCAACAGATGCATCAGCAGGACCAGTCCATGGAGCTATCTCCTTGATGCTCTTTTGATGATTTCTTTTTCTACTTTTAGTTTTATAATTTTATTTACTGTCATTGATGAACTCAGATTGAGTCTTTGACTCGTCACTCTTTATCTGTAGGTGTTTATCTAACATGTCTATAATTCAAATTTATGATTTATCATTTTAACTTTATCTATTGTTTATGTCTATGAGTCAAATTTCAAAGTTATATCTTATAATGGAAGACATGCATGTATTAAAAAATTAAAATAGCCATTATGAATTGAATATCATGCTTACATTGCACACTAATGAATTTCAATTTAGTATGTAAATGGTGATAGGATGAGGAATTGATATGTTAGTATGTTGGGATTCATATTTTTTAATTTTTTAATAATTTTAGAGACATGGCCCCCTATGTTAGGGACCCTGACGCCCCCCCGCCCCCAAAATTTGGGGGTGTCTCTACACATCCCCAATGTGTGTTTCCCCACTCCCGCGTCCTGGAAACTTGGTGGAACACTGATGGAAAGTGAGTTTTGGGGTATGGTGGGTGCTCTAAGCTAGAAAATGAGCACCCTCCATAGCAAAAAGACCCCTAGACCACACTTTTACATCATTTTCAATCTTTTTAATTAAACCATTAAAAAATGGCTTAGATTTACGGAGAAATATTTTTTTTGTCGGAATTAAAAAAAAAAAACTCGGGGGACCTAGTACTTGTCCATACGACTCAAAATTAAGGCCTAGCATGTTCATATACATTGACCCATGGACTTTAATAACCCCGTAAGGCCCGTCAACCTCACCAAGCATTCCAGCTTTGGAGGAGCAGGAGAAAAACTCAAAAATTATGTTATGCACAAATGCAAGACATAATTAATAAGTGAAAAAACTCCTTGGAATACCCGACTTGATCGACAAGTCCTAGGAAGCCAAGTCCTTTCCATAAAATACCATGCTAGCACATTTTATTACAAACACCGCAGGGCATGGACATGTGAAGAAAAAATAAAAAAAGGGGCCCTTATAAAGGCCTGATGGACTTCAAATCACTGAAAATGAACATGTAACATGTTCAACTTTGCCTACTCACTTGCAAGTCCAACTAAGTACAACTTAGCTGGTAACAAAGCTCTTGGATAATAAAATATTTTTGCAAAAACTCTTGGAAGCTTTGTTGAATGTCTTATATGGAGATTGTAAAGACTTTTTCTTTCTAGCATTCTTGTGGATTTATGCTTTGCTAAACCAGTTTTGCAGGGGGTCGTACCATTGATAGAGATAGCGATTTGATGGGGGCGCTATTGTGATTGAGCTCCATATCTCTTCCTCAAGTCGTTATTGATTCAGTGAGTATCTTTATTGTATATTAGGATCATCTTGATGCTTGTTGAGTCTTTCTTCATTGATCATCTCTTTCCTTTTTGCAAAATCGATTCTCATTTGCAGATCCATTTTGGAGAAGGACGGCGTCTTGGTCTCTTGGAGGGCATAGCGATTTCACTTGGAAAGGCATGGAAAGCACTCGTAATTAATCGGAAAGGGAAGATCATCATCATACAAGGCTAGTAGCAAGTATTTCCAGGTACGTTTGCATGTATTTTATTTTTTAGGGGTTTAATCCAATCGTCACTGCAAAGTCCTCTTCTTTCAAACCCTCGTTTTCTAGATCTGATAGATCGGGTACTTATTTGAGTACGGCCACAAAAAACCACTTCGGAATAAATATAAAAACACTAGATCTAAAGTTTCAAGTCAAACAGACTCCATTTACTCCCGGATCTAGCACTAGTCATCTCTAGGTGGGACACCCTCCTTGGGTCTGTTGTCAATTTTTCGGATCTCTCAGTTGGGTATTGTTATCACACCATAGTAGCAGGGCTACCATTCTTGTTTAGCAGATATCTGCACATTCCAGAGCTTCCATTATTCAGAGCTTGGCTATGATGATTGTACATTTTGAGATCACTCATGATCAGAGCAGTGTATTATTCGGACTTATGTCAGACCTTGTGTCAAGGCTAAGCCTTGAGAGTTCAGATTTGATGACTTATGTGACCCTTTATCCCATATATTTTCAGTTCAGTGCCTAGAGATATATTACAGCAGTGTTTCAGATGATATTTGATGATTATTCTTGTGATGATGTCGTATGACCTATGGATGCTTATTCATTGACGGTGGATTATTATCTTGTTGATTTAGTCATGTTCACAGCATCTACTTGGTATATTATTCCTGATGTGGCAAATTTTTTAAAATGAACTATAAATTATAAAATGGACATTTACTTGCACATTTAGGTTGTTTGACAAAACTCACTGGCTTACCACCTTACATAGATATGGTCTTTCTTGACACCAGTTGTCTGCTAGCTTAAGGTCCAAATTCACTTGACTCCATCCATACATGACTTTCCTTATTTGACTTTAAACCTTGACCTATCTTATTTGACTTTCTAGTACTAAGGACTTCCCCATTTTCTACCTCTATGTTTGGACCGCATCCCTGTATGTTTAGTGTCTCGACTCTGAGTTGGGGACAAAACTTACCTTTGGTGAGTTGGATTGTAGACCTAAATCATTCTGGTCAGTTGTCCTGATGTTTGGCATTGGCTCGAACTTCCCCTAGTCACTTGAGATGTTGTTGGCTAAAACTAAAAGCTCATGTACTACTTATGGAAACTTATGTAAATTCGCCCATGGAAACTAAAAAGGGCAAGAGCGATGAACTGCTAAAAATACTCCTCGAAGAGTATAAGAAAAGTCCAAAAAAGCAATGGTTCTTAAAAGCTATATCTAAACAATTGCTGACCTTATATGTATATGTAAACATGCCCTAGATGCAAGCTGCAATTAGTTGTGCTTATCAGCACACCTGAGATCCGAAGGGTTATGTAGGCCAAAAAGGCCATGAAATGAAATTAAATGATCCTAATGAACCTGGATCAACTTGATGTATACATGATGCCTAAGTTGAATAAGCACTCTCTAAACAACTTACCCATTTGTGAGGCACAGCCATCCCCCGTGTTATTTTGTCCAACACAGAGTTTGTAGTTTCCCCCTTCTCCCAATCCAAAGAATCTTTTAGTTGAGTTTAGACAAGTCGACCCCTTGGCCCAACCTTGTTCCTAGCCTTCATCCTTCACTAGCAGTTTGACCATGTCCAATGGGTGAGTTTGACATTTAAACTATTGTGCAAGTAATTACAAATAACAAAGGAATATGCTAACATGATTAATGCCACGGAATGGATGTTATACTTTAAGTTAAGTTGTTAGAATGATTAGAGGAACATGTCTTAGTCTACCGATATGATTTATCCTTGGTTGTATATGGACCTAATCAAACCTAGTTTGACTATGGTCATTTCTGGGGATTCGTGATGATGTGGGCCACATATGCTTATGGATGATGATTGATGGCCCCGCATACTCTTGATGATGATGCTATATGATGGATATATGATTCAGATGATGATTGATGCAGTTCAGCAGGTTTTATTATTACTTCAGATCATCAGATTATACACTGTCCATATATGGTGGACCCTACAGCTAGCCCATTAGGGCAACCCATGGTGTATGAGTACACATTATTAGTGGATTTGGGTCTTCTGGATCCAATGAGACACTTATCTTTCAGTTCCGGGCACTTCTGACAGTGACAGATGCAGTTTTACACTTGTTGACCAGATTTGGGGCTGATTTTCCAGCCTGAGCAGCAGGGGCCATGAGAAGCCAGTTCACGTAGGGCACTGTATGAGGAGGGGGTGGTCCAGCCACTTGCTCTTACCATTTACCCCCCCTTCTCGAGAGCCTGGTGGGCTCAAATTGACAACGCAATTGCCCTAGGAGGCAGTTTCAGCACTTTCACAGTTACCGAGGCAGTCCAGAAATGGGATATAAGGGTCACTGAGGAATTCGATTTGGGCAATTGAGGCAGGGTTTTGGCACTTGGTTTTTACAGAGGTCTTCCAGGGTGAACCCACTATCTTCCAGCCAGTTTTCACCAATTGGGTGGGCCCACAGAGATCACAGGAGGTCTTTAACTGCTTATCTGTCACAGATTTTGAGGACAGATTTGATCATTTATATTTATCTTGGACATATTATATTATTTTATTGTGCCTTGGGGATGAGCTAGTAAGGATTGATGCCTCCTAGCCCCACCATGAGCTCCATGTGTCATGTCCTAGTCATATGAGGTGGGATTTCGTACTTTTACCCCCTCTAGTGGATGACGTCATCCTCCATGAGTACCTTTTAGCTATGACGTCATCATTATTTGAGTGATCCATGTGTTATGTTATACGGTTCATCTTAGCCATTGATTTTATATTGAGATCTTTTAATCTCAACCACTCATTTTATATTGTATTGTAAAGTGGTATAGGGTTTTGGTCTTTAGTATCCTATATAAGGAGGAGACCCCCTATTGTATAGCTCACCTTTCGGCTCTGGAAAACTTGGAATGAAAAGAATATTTTGGAGATCTACTTCTTGGCTTTGATTGGGTTGCTCTTGCATATGTTCTTGGTTATCTTGCTTCTAAACATTGTTTGCTTTTCAGGTGGAATCGACTTCAAGAGAGGGAGGCCGAATTGCTCAAGCTAGCTCATCGTTTTTGCTTTGTGGGAAGATTGTAGGGGTTGCTCACATCCCCCATGGGCAAATCGACTTCATAGAGAGGGAGTTTTTCAATTGTGCTTTGTCCATTGATTACTTTCTTGATATGACATGCTTAGATCTTATGGATTTGTAGATCAAATCTAACTTGATGTAGTTTGATTTGCAGGTTTTCATGAGACATATTTCCTCCTAGGGTTTGAATGCTATTGGCTCAAGACACTTGGATCAAGCTTGGAATTGTAACTAGGGCAAAGAATTCTCCATATGCTAAGAGGCCACAAGCTTTTGAGGTAAGATCTACAAGGTACGTATTGATTTCGCTTGCTATCCACCCCATTGGTCAAAATTACATTAAAATCAAAACCCTCATTTTTTGTTTTTCTTAGATCTACTTGGATCTAGCCTTGCTCTTGAAAAGATATTAAAAACCCACCTCTATAATATCCACGCCAATTCAGATCTATAGTTTGGTGGTGATTGGGTTTCATTTAACACATTTTTCAAGGCAAAATAGCCCTCTTGAGGCAAATCGCACCCCTTGGGAGAAGCTAGTTTGGTTAGATCTAGCACATGGGTAGGTGAGATCCCACTTGATTCACACTCTCCTCACTCGATAACCTACCCCTAGTGCTTCACCTTGTTGATTTCTGCCTTGTGGGCCCCATTCCTCACTTTGAGGGTTGAGCCCCACTTGGGTCAATTTGGTGATGCATTTTCAATCTCAGATCTATGGAGATCTAGCCATTGGATGCCCTTGATTTTCAAGATCCACATTGATACTTGCCTAAACTACTTGGATCTATAATTTGGTGGCCATTGGACTTGATTTGACACACCTTGCCATGCTTTTAGCCCTCCTTGGGCAAAGTCGTACTCCTTGGGTGATTTAGTTTGCCCACTTCTAGAACCTGGGTAGTTGAGATTCCACTGGATTTGGAAAGAGCATACCTTGAAACCTACATCTAGTGTCTCATTTTGTGAAGATCTGCCTTGGGGGTAGCATTCCTTGTTTTAAGGGATTGTTGTCCACTTGGGTCACATCATGAAACATTAGATCTAGTAAGATCCAACCATCACATCTCAATTAGCCCACTTGATTTGCATCCTAGGTGTCCTGATCTACAAGTTGACCTCTCTTTTGACTCCATTAACCCATCCAACAAGGCACTAGTCCACCTAGGGCAATTCCTGCTCCTTTGGAGTTGTGTCATGTCTTAGATCCAATATGTGGGTATCTCTAATTTTACCTTGGATCCTTAGATCTACTCTTTGCATACCCCTTGGTACCATTTGCATCCCTCAATTTCACCTTGTGGGTCCTATTTGAGCCATTTCCATATCCCAAGGAAGTGGGTCCCACATGTGTATTTCATGGTACTAGATCTTGTCATCTTATCTCATCATGTGGCCTAAATCATACATTGGTTGAAACACTAATCATTTCCTGAGCCTCCTTCAACCATACTTTAACTTCTAGGTCCACCTAACCTTGCATTGGTTTTCGTAACTCGTCCTTTACATATCCCTAGGAACCTTTGTTTGGGTCCAATCATCTTTGATTGGTTATAGGGTCTCCCCCTAGGTCTTGATTTACCTTGATCTAAAGTGAAGAGTGCCTCGGTTGACGTGACTCCCACCTTGCATTGGGAACCGTGGCATCTCAGGTGCATCATCCGATGCAAACATACTATCCCACAACCCATTATTCAAGCAGAGTTCGATATCCACCCCTTTCACCTTGAGGTCATCTTCCGCTTGGACTATTTCCTTCTCAGAGTCAATTCTCTCAGGGAGTTTGCCATCGAGAGGGAGAGGTACCCCTACCTTGCACTCTGCTTCTTAGAGGCCCTCATTTCAGATCACCCCACAAGTCGTGCATGTGGTTTCTTTTCAAAGCAATCTTGGCTTCTCCAATCGATGACCATCTCCCCAAAGCGCCTTCCCCTGTTCAGATTCTCCCTAGATGCATCGAGCCATCTCTTGCCGCCTAGACAAGTACTGAATCAATCCATCAGAGAGGATATCTACAGATTATACATTCAGGTTACTTGGACTTCACCTCCGATGAGCTTGGCCATGAAGGTGTCCTTTTACCTTGAGCACTTCTTGGAGCTACAGGATGGCATTATCGGCATTATCGTTCACCCCCCATAACATACTTACCAGACTCGAAATCGACAATAAATCGACGAGGCAAAAGAGCGAAGAGTTTGAATTGGATCGCGAAAAAATCGGCAAATACAAAAAATTAAATATATACCTATATTTTGAATTTAAAAAAATATTTTTCATAGATATTCAAAATAGTTATGTCCATACAATGCAAGATATCAATAGATGTGCAAAATCAACAGAATCATAAATGTCCAAAATATATACCCTCTCATCCATAAGATGAGACCATAATCGAGAAAGATGTCCAAAATTGAAAATAAGTCAACTGTGGCTGTTAAAAACTGTAGCCACTTGCCTAGTTGCCCAAGCCCGAACACAGGCCACGTAGACTCTAAAACACGGATTGTATACCACTGTGCCCACAGTTGAGACTCGACCCTGCGTTGTCTGCTGCGATGTGTGCCTACAGTTGTGAGACTGTGGCAACAAATGCTGTGTTGTGTGCCTACAATTGTGAGCCTATTGTTGTGTGTTGCGTTGTGTGCCACTGTGCTCACAGTTTACACTTGAGCAAAATCGTTGATCCCGCGTACACAACGAAGTTGATGAGTGCGCGTACAAAGCAGAGTCACTCTGCCTGCATCGAATACCTGAATTGGAAAACGGTCAAATGCAACTGTGTTGCAGCTGCGATGGGTGAGGAGAAGTCCTGCTCTGATGGTGTGCGTAAACAAGTGGAGAAAGCCACCGAGATAAAGCCTTGACGACGGAAAGGAACACGGGAAATTTAGGTAAAAACGCGCCCTAAAATCATTTGAGAAAGTGTTGGAAAATGGCGTGGATTGAACATTTTCGAGCTGCTGACAGGTGGTCGTGAGTCAAACTCGCCGATCCATTCCACATCGATCCGACTTTTCCCCGATTTTCGAGTTAAAATCACCCTTAACCAATCCCGACTCGCACCGTGCAGAATCGACTCATCCAATGCCAGATCAGAGTCAAACTCGGAATATTCGCAATTCACTCGCGATTCCTGTAACTATGCCTCATACACACACAAGCATTGGATGCACTCACTCAGGATCCCCTCGGGATAGTTTCAGGTCAGTTCTCATCGACTCTGAGAGGAGACTGACCACCATCTACCACAATCTGACAAGATCTTCCAGGTGTGCCAACTAAAGAAACCAGAGATAGAGATGCACCTTATTTTTAGGTGCCCTTTTATACTATGAGATCAGAGGACGATCACTGCCTCCATAGGGACTCAAGCGGATCCCTCTCCAACTTTTGGTATCAAGACCAGAGATGCCTCGCCCTCTTCATCAAGGAGATATTCAACACATAGTTGAAAGAATCGGCATGGGCGAAAAATTGGCGACGGTTCGGAATACAACTTCTCAGCAACATCGGCAAAAAGATTAAGAAAAATCAGCAAACCGTAGCAAGCATTAAAAAATACAAAATTTGTACTTTAATAGGGTCAAAATTTGCTTGCAGAAGTTTTCACCTATTTCACGATTTTTCTCGTTTTTTCTTGATTTTTCCAAAATTTTCCCGATTTTTCTTGATTTTTTCTCGCTTTTTGCCGATTTTTTCTAGTGTCCAATTTTTCAAAAATCGCAATTTTTTCGGCCTAAAAGATCGACAACCCAAAAGAATGATGATTTTTCGAGACATCATCGATTTTTCATTGATTTTTTCAACTATGATTCACCCACAAGTCACAAATCCTACACATCTTACCCTGCCTTAGGAGGACTACGATGATCGCCAATTACTTAAGAGTTATCCATCAAATCGGATCAATAAGCAACAACACGTGGTCAAAAGAACTTCTGACGGTACAGTGGTCCGACCTCGGGTATCCACTCAGCGGCCCCCTCTGGGAGAGCAATTGATTTTATCGAGACCGAGTCGAAGTTGCAGCACTATACATTAGTGCATTCATTCTCAAAGCCTCAAACGGATCAGGTCCAAACAAGTCCAGAGCAGGGCGCCTCACGCCCATCGAATTCCTTCACAGCCACAACGAAGTAGCCAACGATCTATCCAAAGTTTCTTTCCTTTGACCTCGGATGCTAGGAGTATTCCTCGCTTCTACATCCCCAAAGGGGCATACAGTCGAACAACCCGATTGCTTCGTAGAGACCCAACGACGAGCAAGCGCCCCATTCACCCCCCTCACCCTTGACCATTAGACCCAGGAGATCTTGACATCACTGGATTCACCTTCAGCTCTATCATGTGATCTTCCTCTCTTTAACACGGATATATATATGTTTATCGGGTTGTACTACTGTTCTATCTTTCTTTATTAAATTTTATCTTAGTTTCAGCACTTTCTAGGAGTTGATTTTGCACTCCCATATTGTACTCATATTAGAATTATTTTTTAGTCCCATTGACCTACTTTTGTGGTCATTCATTGGACATTAATTAAATTATCTTATCTTATCTTCCCAGACTCAAAGAGACTCCAATGTCTATTCATCATGTTCTAGAAAGAATGTGGTGTAAGGAACTAGGAACTAGTAAATTCGCCACCACAACATCCAATCCCTCCAAGTGGGATCCAAGACAAGAATATTGGGCTTATAGAGATCATTAGATGGCATGAGTGGTTGAATATCTTAAATAGAAATACAATCAAACTGCAGCAATCCAACATGAGATACTAGGCTAAGTAATTTACATCCTAGACCCAACATCTCAAAGGACTCTCTAATCAAAAATCCCTTTCTCCAGTAACCTCTTAGGAAACTATTTGTCCACATAAGATAAAACGGAATGTTATGCTATCCAAGATCAAAGGGAGTGACACAAAATGTCAAACTTGTTTTGAATCGAACTCATTGCCAAGTGAGCACCTGACCAACTCTTAGTAATAACATTGCTAAGTAGGAAGAGCCAGTACATCTTGCTTTTATGTTTCCCATGACATATTTTGTATTTGAGTAAAACAACTTCCCAATTCCTCACCAAAGACACCACACTATCCATTTACCAAACAATATTGCCCCTTGTAAGCGAATGTTAATCAAATCAAAATCATCCCAAAGTCTGGGCAAAGTGCAAAAGTTCCAAGCCACCATAAGATGTGAATTGTCAACCCAAATTTTATACCACAAAAAGCTCCATAACACCTTGCCCAAATATCCAAATTGACTAGAAGATGGGACCAACAAGAAACATAATAAACAAGGCTAGCTTGTAGGATTTTGTCAAGAACTATAAGTTTACGAACCAAGGGTAGATCTCTAAGCATCCATCTATGCACATTACGCTGAAGCTATCTAGACACTATTCCCACATAGAAGAAAGGAAAACATTAACACCAAAAAAGGGTACCCCGAATCAGAATAGAATGTCATCATACCTCAAGCGGTGCCATGGGTGACTCAACCAATCTAGTTTCACTTTGATGCTAATCAACCACGGGTATACTTGAGCCCGCAAACTACTACTCAAGTTGTAGTATAGAAAACATCTGAAACACACAAACATTCCATCAACCAATTCCTGTGAAAGTTCAATGAAAGGAAGAGACTTGTCAACAAAGTGATTATTTAACACTTTGCCTCGACTTAGGGATGGAATTTCCTCTCACTTAACCTTGGACACCAGCAACATCTAGCAAATATCCCAAGGCATCAATAGTTAAGACGTAATAGTAAGGAGCGAGCGGGAACCCTTGCCTAATAGATTTATGCAATACAATTTTATTTGACAAAACCCCATTGCGTGAAACAACGGCTAAAGCATTAGAAACTTCAGGAGGGGGTGTGTCCTCATGAGTTTACATATCAACCAGCAAACTAAATTTTGTCACATTACCATCATTATCAACAGTGTTATGTGGACTAACCTTAGGCATTGTATCAGCTTAGTTGCACTCAGGTGATTTCAAGTGAGCCTATGAAGATAGAACAAGTCTACTTGTTCATAATCAAAAGATCTGAAGTCCTAGCAGGCCACCTTGGCCTTTTTTTTTAATAAAATCTCATGTCCATGCCCTGTGGGGAAATTGTAAAAAATGTCATAGCATGATGGTTTTGTAAAGGACTCGGCTTTCCTAAGACTTAGATATCAGTCTGACTAGCCCAGAGTGTTTTTTCCCTTTTCAATTATATGTTGTTGAATAAACGACATATAATTTTCGAGTTTTTCACTCATTACTCCAAAGTTGGGGTGGTCGGCATGATTTCGCGGGCCTTAGGAGGTTATTAGAGCCCAAGTGTCAATGTATATTACCATGCTAGATATTAAAATTGAGTCGTATGGACATATGCTAGGTCCCGCTAAATTTTTTTAATTTCCGAGAAAAATAATTATTCCGTAAACTTAAGCCTTTTTATAATGGTTTAATTGGAAATTTTCAAATTGTAATAAAAGTGTGGTCTGGAGGCAGATTTTGGCGTGGAGATGCTCGTTTTCACACTCAGAGCATCCTCTTTACCCTATGACCCACGTTCACCATGTTCCGGGTGACCATGTCATCTCTGGGAGCATTATTCCTTAAAGATGCGACAAATTGGCAAATAAATGCTAAAAAAATACAAAATGACCCAAAATAAAATTAAAAAAATATAATAAAAAGTGACAGGCCGTGTGCCCGTAGTGTGCCATATGAATTGGCATCTCTTCCTACATGGAAGTCGACTTCATCAAAGTGATTAATAGCGTAATAAAGTTACGATTTGATGTGGTGGCATATTGCTAAGTTTAAGGGATGAGTCATCCCTCTCATGTGGGCGATATCAAACATGTGGCGGCCCCTTCATGCGTGATGGAGATCCCAAGGAAGGCATGCCCCTACCTCTTGAGAGGTGGTGCATCCTTCTTGGATGCTTATCCTTTCAATCAAGGATTCACGTGGGATCTCTTCCCTCATCCTTCTCCCATGACTCACTCTTCACGCTCAATCAAGGATTGCGCCCATCTAGTTGAGGATTGCGCCTTACCTTCTCCCATTTTGCTATAAAAGCAAGCATCCTCTCCTCCTTTGAACTAGTTAGAGTTAAGGAGTGAAAGGCTTGCCCATTGTAATGTTATCATTGTTCTTTTGCTCAATAAAGAGAAGCGTTGGGGGCTAAGTGTGTGGTTCCATTGTGTTGGATGAACATTGTCATGGTTATACTGAGGTAACTTGTGAATTTTTTACATTTCTTGTGTAAGTATCTTGTGAATCCAATCTTGATAGGGCTGGTATCAGTTGATAGAAAAGAGATAGTTAGTAAGCTTACTTTCTATTTCTTCTTAGATATATGTGATTAGAGATCTATATTTTACATGCTTATAAGTTTATATGCATGTTCATTTGTTCTCTTTTATATATACTATCGGATCTCACGGGTATGTGTTCAACTGTGTGATTAGATTGCAGGTAGCTTAGTTTGGAAGAAGAGTTGATCTAGCTTGTTTCTTCTCATCTCCAAGCAAATTCTTTTAGACATAGTCCTTCGACATCCCACCAAGAAGCCTCTTGGTTGATGTTTCCAGCAACAAGCAAAGCTTCTTCTCTCTTCCTCCTTCAAACTTCAAAGAACTTCAATTTTCAAAAAAAACTAGAAAGCATTCAAATCTATAGTTTAGATTTATATCATAAGTAGATTTAATATGGATTTTTAGATCTAGAATCGTTTGAAAAGTTTTATTTTGCAAAAGCTAGATCTATTACTGAGTAGTTTTCCCTTTGCTAGTCATTTCATTGGAAAATTTCAAGGCTTAAAGTAGAGGTTAATTACTTTGGGTTTAAAAGTCTATTTGGCAATTAAAAAAGTGCTTCATTGGCTGCCCTCAAAAGCAAGCCAAGATCCTCAAAAGGACTTGTCCTTTTGAGTCATTTTCATTCAATTTTTACAAGTAGATTAGACTAAATTTTTTCCATAATTTTTGCAGTTGCCCAAATCATTTTTAAAAGTGATTTTGGGCATTTTCTAACCTCCATACTGCCCTATATGTATAGAATCAACCATCCCCCAGTCATGTCTCTCCTCATGGATCTCGTCTATCATGAATGTCTCGACTCTCGCAGTAGATGATGAAGAGTGTGTCCACTCCAACTTGTCTACATGCATATATGATTCTTGAAAAGCTATATGAGTGTTGTTCACGAAATCTCTAGTAACCATAGGCTCATAGGTGAGCTCCTCTTCTCCATCCTGTACGGTCAAATCACTCCATAGCGTATCCATGTCACAACTAGGTGCTAACACCCTCTGATCCTCACAAGCACCACTACTAAGGTGAGATGATGAATCCTCGACGATGGATGATCTAATAACTGCATCATATGTACTATCCTCCTCATGTATTGTCAACTCCATATCCAGTTTACCATAAACCGGTATATCATGCTCATCTGTCTGGTTGAAAGGCCTGTTGTAAGCTCTTGGCCTGTTCTTACTTTTGAAGTGGCAAAATCTGTGAAGGTCATGGCTGACTGAAAGTCATCTCCCAATGCTCTGTAATCTCTCAAATATGCCCTCATTGGCTCATCTGGCTCTACCTGTACTATGGGCATTGCGGTTGGGCTATCTAAGAACTGTGGTAGGGTAGGTTGGGGGGACCTATTGTTGATATGTGGGTATCTCTGGAAATTGGTATGTACTTGTTCCCCATTACTGCTTGTGGATACCCTATCACTATTGGGAGACATAGGACTGTGTGGGGTGGGCCCTGCGTTATCTGTCGGTTGTTTGATGGCACTCACCATTTCTTTTTGTCCTAAAGTTAGTTCCTTCAGAGCGGAAATGAGGCTACTAAAAGCTACTTTATCATCTTCTGCCATTGTTTCTTTGTCTTTACTCTTTTCAATCTGAAACTCTGTATTCATCTATCTGTTAACAACTACATGCTCCCACGGCTGGCGAGGAACATGCTTTGATACCCTCAATAACTCATAAATTGGAATGCTGCAGAAACTGAATGATAATAGTACCTGATGATGAAGCAATGCTGGATCTAGATGATCCAACCTGATGGTGACTAGGGAAGATAGATTTTGCTGCCGAAATACACCAGTTAGCTGAGCGCATGCACTCAACCCCAACTTAGCTCGCTGAGCTCTCTAATTCGAATCCACAAATCAATACTCATATAAGTTGCCTCTCTCTCTCGCTTTACCTTTCTTTTATGACATTCACCTGTCAGACCTAACTTTTGACCTAATTAGGCCACTTTATCATCTAATTCTCAGTTGACTTGCATGCGGTGCTTTTGGAGTGTCTGGAGACTCAATCGGTGCACGCAACATCAAATAATGCTTGGATGTCATGCATGCAGGTGGCCTTTAGTTCCTATGGCCCCTGTTTATCTACGGGTGATCTAATAACCATGCTAAAGATCCTCTGAAGGTGTATATGGCATCAATCCTCAGTAAATTCCACTATAGTTAAAAAGGGGATTGTTGCCGCTTGGTTCCACACCTGGGAAAACGCAGCAGAAATCTTCAAGCTGCTGGTGTGGCATTGAGGGCAAGTCAAAGACAAGTGTTGTCACCTAAAACTCGACTCCTCCGTCTAGGGTTTCCTAGCGAAGCCAAGGGGGGTGAACCCTAAAAAATAAAAATAAACTTTGGTGTCTTATCTACGAAAGACAAAGCATCTGAACTAGGAGTTAGAATATTTTTTGTAAACCAAGATAATGCAGCATATATATGAGTAAAACAAATACCATTCATCATCATTTCATTTGCAAACATCCATCATTATCATTGTCATTTAAAACATTCATCATCAATTTGAAATATAGCAAGATAAACCAATGCCGATAAATGGAGTCAATAAAGATGCATGAACTGAAAAGAAAGTGTTGTGAGATTGTTCTTGGTTTATTTTTGAATGTGGTAATGATCTTTTTATTAGGGCTGGTGGATTCTTGATATACGCAAAGGTACAGGGAATATGTCTGGAATTCAGCTGTGTGGTTTCTCACTCAGACTTGGGCTGGATCAGAGTCTCAAGGAGGTGTTCAGATGCTATACCAACGAGGGAAAGCCTAACGATTTCCAAGAGGTCACTACCCAGTGTTATCCCAAGCCCTTTGAAAAATTTGCCTACAACAGAAGAATGTTCGCTTTGTGTCTGATTTTCACAAGTAGGTTTGTTTATTTGGGTGTGTTAAAACCTATTACTAGTCATCTTCCCCTTTCTGATGCGTACCAACATGTTCAGACTGAGTTGCAAGTTGGCCACAGAGCATACGGGAGAAGACCTTGGAAATCTTTTAAGTTTTTTAGGAACAAAAACTTTATCTTTTTTTAGAGCCCCAACAGTCTCTTTTCAGGCTAATACTCGAGCAAACTCTTGTCCTGAAACCCTACTTCGGGAAAGCAAGGGGGTGTTTGAGTATGTAAAAAAAAGAAAATTGCAAAAAATGAGAAAATATAAGTCCTGAGTGAATTCGTGGCCCACCAATGGAATGGACCAACGAGGTAAATTTTGGTCCTAGTTAATTTTATTTAATGCCGAAATGAAAAAAATAAAACTAATCTAACAATCACGCCATGAAAATTGAGACGACACAGACCACCCCTGGGGGATGGGGTGTGGGCGCTGGTTAGCCCACTTGCTCTCGTTTGATATTCTTTACAATGGATAGAGAAGTGCCCCAGTCTCTTTAGAATGACTTGGTGGCTTACAATACTGAAGAGAAAAGTAACCGGTTTTAAAAAAATTAAGTTTTGGTACTCCGGATGGCCTGGATCTTCGATTTTTGGCCAACACTTCCTCTTGTCTGATCCTCTTCTGGTGCAAACCAGTAAGCAAACTTTAGTACAAGATGCCCAAAAACACTTTAAGAGTGTCTTTGGAACACCTCCTAAAAAACCCAAAAAATTTGTAAGTGTAAAAACTAGTTAAAAATGCCAAAAATTAACCAAGTAAGACAAGCAATGGGGCTTGTTTACTTGGGATCTTTGCAAGCTTTAAGAGCTGCAAATTCTATGCTCTTGGACAGCCAAATAAAACTTTTAAAATCAAACCTAACACTACTCATCAAAACGTTTTCAAGATTTAACAATATTTTGCAAGTTTGGAAAAGTAAAATGCTAGATGAAGGAAAAATCTAATCTGTCAAAGATGGATATTCTATAAACAAAATAGACTAGACTTCTTGCAAGTAATTTCTGATCTACTTAGAATATGAATATCAGTATATAAATCAGAAATACTCTTCATAAGTAACCAGTAACCAGAGATTTAATAAAAGTATAAGGAGGAAGAGATGGAGAGTATTTTTTTTTTATATCAAAATTTTCTTGAAGAAAGCTTTGGATCCTTTCCGGTGGTGAGCTGAGGAACTGTATCTATATAAGAAATTAGATATGTAGAAGAAACAAACAAGTTCTCCCACCTATCCACTTGAGACAACCTGTAAAAACACAGAAACTTGCAACAAAAAGATCAAATCCAGATAAAACACATAGTAGAAATTAAAAGGAAATGTTCATAAGCAAATGATACATTTAAATCTGATCTCTACATATGCATAAAATAAAAGACTAAGCAATAAACAAATTACTTAACCTCCCTCAAAAACCAATATTGATCTTTCTCAAAGCTAGATTTGATCTTAGAAAAACAAAAAGCACTCATACAAGTTACCTCATGCTAAACCAATACATTCATCCACTCACAAAGCCCAACACCATGAGTGACCTCCAAAGTCTTTTTATTAATCAAAATGACAAGTTAAAACAATATGGCATGCTCCAACTCCAACTAGAGAAAAATGGAGTGAGTGAGTGTCATTTTATAGAAAACATGAGCAAAGGGGAGGCGCCCAAGTGAAGGAGAGATTGGTGGGGTGATGGCCAAAATCGTGGAGCAAATCGTGGCTCCCAAATGGAGCTGCAAACTGCCTACTACCCTGCTGGAAAAACGCAGCACCAATGCTGCCCCAAAAAGTGCTGCAAGAATCCCCAATTCGTGGGGCCCCACTTAGCAAATGCGCCCAAGCTCAAGGGAGGAATGCACCATCCTTCATGGGCAAGTGATGCCACATGTATGGCTGCCCAAAAACACTCTCAAGTCAGCCCAATATGTTGCTAAAACATAGCTGATCCATTTCTAACTTTCAATTTCTCCAAAATTGGATTTTTTAATTTTTTGATTTTTTTATGACCTTTTCACCTTTTTTTACTTTTTTGAGCATAAGTGAAAAATTGAAGACCCGAACATTATAAAAAGTGGGTTTAGGGGTAAGGTGGGTGCTCTGAGTTGGAAAACGAAGACCCCCAAGGCAAAAAAAAACCCCTAGATGACATTTCTATGCCATTTACAAAAAAATTTAATTGAACCATTAAAAATGGTCCAATTTACGGAAAAAAATAAACTTTGCCGAAAATTAAAAAACAACCTAGGGGGACTTAGCAGATGTCCATATGATTCAAAATCAATGTCTAGCATGTTCATATACATTGACCCATGGACTTTAATAATCCCCTAAGGCCCGTTAACCTTACCAGGCATTCCAGCTTTGGAGGAGCAAGAGAAAAACCCAAAAATTATGTTACGCACTAGTGGAAGACATAATTAATAGGTGAAAAAACCCCTTGGAATACCTGACTTGGTCAAAAAGTCATAGGGAACCAAGTCCTTTACAAAACACCATGCTAGTACATTTATTACAAACCCCGCAGGGCCATAGACATGTGGTAAAAAAATTAAAAAAGGGGCCCTTACAAAGGCCTGATGGACATCAAATCATCGAAAATGAACACTGACATGTTCAACTTTGTCTTCTCGCTTGATAATCGAACCAAGTACAACTTAGTTAGCAACAGGGACATTACAGGAAATTTCTCAGTAGAAGCGGGAACCACTGGGAGGCGACCTCAGGGCACAGTTAGGCTACACTCTTGTTGGTGTAATGTTGAACACCGCCTTCGAGACTCCATTCCAACCAACACGTCTTCGTGAGGAGCCACCTTTAGTTAATTTCCGGACATTACTCATTGTACCTCACGGTATATCTGGAGCTCCCTTTTTCCCGTAATCAAATCTCATCTCATAATAAATTAAAACTGACCAAGAATCACTCGCAAAACATTTACAATACAACAGCACGCAATTTCGACTCCATTTTGGCACTGATCTTGTTTACATTATTTCAATCTTTTGTCAGATCTTATATTTGCTTATAATCTTATGTTGTTGATCTTAATTTATATTTGCAAGTGAATTTTGTTTTCAGTCAATCTATTTCAAAACTCCTAAACAACTTACCTATTCAAACCTAAATCGCTTAAATAGCCTTAGTAGCTCATAGGGACTACCCCCCTGGCTTAGTTAGGAGTTCTGCCTAAACAGAGAAGTCAAGATCAAGTGACAGTACTTGACTTAAGACTTGCCACCCAAGGAACGCATCGAAGCAGCTTCAAGATTTCTGCTGCGATAACCCCCGGGTGCGTATTCCGACGACAACAGGAACCCTCTTGCAAGAAAATCAATTACAAGGTTTACTGAAGCTTGGCATGCAAATCATGTTGGACCAAAATATCTTATCCATAACATAAATATTCTATCTAGTGACCTAGACCTTGACTTCATGACTCTAGTGTGAAAAACCTCACTCATATTGACCACTTGAGTTACCCTAGAGACTAATTCTAATCTAAGGGCCCCAAGCCACCTTATATGCCACTAAAAGCAAACCCTAATGACTGATTTTTTATAACTTAGGCGCATTCCTAGATTTGGGGGCACCTCCCTTGATTTAGGGAGCTTT
Organism: Larix kaempferi; assembly: GCA_027924585.1. NCBI lineage: Eukaryota > Viridiplantae > Streptophyta > Pinopsida > Pinales > Pinaceae > Larix > Larix kaempferi. The sequence continues at coordinate 3,418,726 of BSBM01000886.1, forward strand.
TCCCTGATTTTAGGAATGTTGGAGTTCAACCTCAATTAGTGACTAAGAGCACTCCCCTAATTTAGCTCCTAATTGACCATTCATGTCCAAATGTATCCATTAGCACCATTGTTGACCTAATTAGGGTTTTGCATGCTCGTAACAATTAGTGCATGAGCAGTCTTTAGTTAAAACTGGGGGTTGTGAAGTAATGTGTCGATGTAACTCAATTAAGAAGAGTAAGCATTGCTAACTAAGGTTCCTTGGCTCTAATTAATCTTGACTAGACTCTCTTATACTGGATGAGCAATTCGAGTTGCCTATTGACCTAATTCAAATTGCATTCCTTTAAATATTGATAACCTCCATTCATTCAAGATAATGAAATGCATCATTCTTTTCTTCTTATCTGCTTCTAGTTTTTGTGTAATGATATATGTTAAATCATTTGTTACATGATTAGTTGCTTGTTGATTTGATTTTCACTATATATCTCTTTAGTTTATGTGCCTAGATCTATATGTTCTAATCTTATACATCATGGATTCAAAAGATTTAAATATCTCATACATTACACAAAGAATCAATTTCCCTCCATTAACTTGATAAGTTGGAGGAGTTGTATTGCTAAGAGTACCTCTATGCACATTAATAAACTTGCCCGACATGAGGTGGAGCTAGGTTAGAATTTTAAACCTCCCTAAAAAGCTATGCAACATGTTTGACACAAGACTTGGTTTGGTCGAACATGGTAAACTCCATTTATAAGGGAAACCAAACCTAATCCAATTTCGTTGGGTTGAAAGCATCACGTTAAGATCAAACAAATGCAATGTAACCAAAAATATACCATGTCCCCCTAGATGAAAAGATTGTATAGTATGGGTTACCACCTAAAGTTGCACTTTAGTTGGACTTCAATGAGCCGCCAATGTTGCACAAGTCACTTGTGCTTATCAGAGTTCAGAAGTTCCAAGTTTGGCCTGTTCAAGGCCCCTTTTTTAATGTTTTGTAGTACATGATCGTGCCCCACGGGGTTTGTAATAAGTGTGCTAGCATGGTGGTCTTTGAGTGACTCAGTTCCCTAGGACTTAACAACCAAAGAAGGTATTCAAGGAGTTTTTTCCCTTGTCAATTATGCTTTGCCTTTAGCCGAGTATAATCGATGAGTTTTTCTCCTGCACCTCCAACGCTGGAATGCCCAAAGAGGGGGTTAGGCCTTAGGGGATTATTAGAGCTCATTTTGTAACATGTATAAACATGTTAAATGCCATAATTTTATCGTTTTGTCATGTACTAGGTCCCCCTGAAGTTTCAGTCAATTCCGAGAAAAATCATTTTTTCGCATTTTTAAGCCATTTTTAATGGTTTAATTGAAAAAATTCAAATGGTCATAAAAGTGCGAACCGGAGTCGGAATTTGGCGTAGGGATGCTCGTTTTCAAGCTCAGAGCATCCTCTTTACACTGGTACCCCAGTTTTCCTATGTTTCGAGCGGCCAAGGCGTCCCGTGGAGCAATTTTTCCTATCAAAGCTACAAAATGGCACTTTAATGCTAAAAGAGCATCAAAATGCACCATAAGCCAAAAGTTAAAATAATTAAAAAAATGAATTTTGCACATGCCAAATGACATGGCATTAATTCACTTATGGTATGCAACTAAGTGAAAGATGAAAGCATATATTAAAGTTTCGTTTGAAAGTCAAAATATGAATATATTAATATTCTCAACCTTCACGTGGATGTCATTTTCCTTCATGTCCATGTACGGATTATGACTTGGCATCATATGGTGGGCGATTAAGATCAAACTTAAACCATGTATTATAAATTATTAAGGTGGGCAGCTATAAGTGGCAAATCTTATATTTAAAAACTCAAATTGGAGTATCTCCTTCACGTGCTTCACATTACTTCACATGGGCCATTTTTGCCTCACGACCGTACGGATTTGTGGTTATTCAAGTGAGTGGGCAGCCACCATCAAGTGACATGGCATTAGTTCATAAATAAATGTGCGACTATGTTAAAGAGACAAGCATATTATTTCCAAGTCATTTGGTGGCCGAATTAAGTTTTGAAGCATTTGTTTTAAATCAAGTCCGTACGGATTTCCTTCACGTGGGGTCGGCTGCCATGTTCGAATTGAGATTAAATACCAAGCGCCTACCACATGGTTTGGGCTCTAATCAAAGCAACTATAGCTTCAAGTCAAAACTCACATATTAAACTCCAACGTGGCATGGGCCAGCTCTCATGTTTGCCTTCATCCTTCACGTGGGCCATACTTATCACACAGCCACGTACGGAATTTCTTGAGGCTGGTTCGGATTGGTGAGAGTTGCCACCTCATATGGCATGGCCCATGATTATAATGTTATTTTTAAGCAGCCAGCCCAACACTCTTCATCAACAAAGCGTGGAAACATCAAGAGTTCGATTTCCTCCTCGCATGAGCATCTTCTTTCAACACGGCAACTTCCATTTTCGAGTGTTTTTCCAAAGTGTGGTGATGCATCCATTGGCTATGAGTTTGCTTGCTCTACAATCTAGGTTGCTTGCTCTACAATCAAGGAGCTTTGTCTCCTTACGGTTTTGGCACCCAGGCCACTTGCCTTGTGCTATTTATTGAGCAGCTTTGGTCCATTATTCGGGGATCTGAAGGTGGAACCTCTGCTCTTGTCTATTGTAATATTTTCTGGTTATTGAGTAATAAAAGGCTTTGGAGGCTACCCTAGTGTTGTCTACGGTGTGTATTGTCATGTTCTTTGATCAATAATGAGGTAATCTGTATCTTGGTTCATGCTAGTATCTGTCGGGATATTTGTCTTTGTAGGAAAACTACTTTTCATAAGGATAGTAGGCATTGCTTTATAGAATACTTGCTATCGTAAATGATATTAGAATACTAGAGGCAATAATATTTCTTGTTTGATTATGTTATTCCTTTCATTTCTCTCAATCGTTTACACAAATATGTTTAATCCCCTTTGCCAATGTTGATTCCATTTTGCAGGTAACTCAAGATGTAGGAGCGGATGAACATGTTAGCTCTTCCTCATATTCAGTAGATTCACAACAAGGCAGCCAATACTACCGGTGCATCAGCAAGCAGACTCCACAGCCCATTTAAACGCTCATCCCCCAAGGGTTCCATTCCTCTTATCCAAACTTCTTCAACTATCTTCGGTTACTGTTACTTATTTAGATCATAGTTCTTTCAAAGAATAAATACTTCGAATCTATATCTAATGTTACAAATTTTCCTTTTCAAGCTTCCTTTATCGTAAATCTAGAGTTCTTGATAAGAAAAGTTTGTTTTGAGTTGAATAGTATATTTGGCATTTAAGTGCTTCAATTCGCTTAGCTTTTCCAAAAGCAAGCAAAAGATCCTAAGGAAAGTAGCTTTCTAACTCACTTTTCTTAGTCATTTAATTTCATTTTTGTAGTAGCTAAGTAGAGAAATTTTCCATTTTTTTCATCTAAACCGAACATACTCTTAACGTGTGTTTCGGTAGGTTTTCAATAAATTTTTGTTCGCTGGAATTGGTACCATTTTATGACAGTCCTGCATTTAAAAATTAACTAAAAGTTAGTCAAAGACTCAAAAAATTGCTAATAAACTAGTCTTTCACATACTTGTTTAAGCTAGTTTCAATTTTGCACCTTGTAGTATTATCATAACACTATTAAAGTGTTTTGATTAACTTTTTCTAACCAACATAGTTCGCTGATCTGTTTTGATTTCATGACAGGTTGGAGTAAGAAAACACATAAAAAAATTGCATTTGGAACTTCCAGAATAATCCAGAGATCCAGTTTCAAGCACTGTTTCGTTTGTCTCTTAATTTGTAAACTGACTTGTTCCCTGAGCATAAAGGGCAAGCAGTATTCTATTTCAAGTTTCATATTGTAATCAAAAGAATAAAAAGAGCATAGCACGCAATTCCAGCGCTTGACCCCAATTCCCCCAGGGGGGATTCGCACATTTTTCATTTTTTTATTTGTTCGCAACTTTTTCTATTTTTTCGTTTTAGATTAGTTTCATTTGAGCAGTAGTAATTAAACAACTCACTCAAGCACACAACGTCCTCCAAGGACCCGTTTATCATCTTGTCAAATGCTTTTGTGTTTTGTTCAGTTTTTATTCTATTCTTAAAATTTAATCCTAAAATTAACCCCCCTTGCTATATTCTTGGGGTTTAGTGTAGATTAATCATCCACTCACACATTTTAATAAAACGAACTACGCCCCAAACCCGGAGTATGCTCTTGACTACTGCAGCTTAGTCGGAATAGTTGGCTCAATCAGAAACGGATGCAAGGTACTTAGTTTTAATAGGACAATCCATTAGAATCGAATCCTGAGAACTCGGGAGGTTGCATGGACTGAATCCATAGAGTCAGCAGGCACTTAAGCAGGTTCATCCGCGCCTGGTTGGACACTTGGTAAGGTTGCTAGAGCACTCAGTTCAAAGGTTAGGTTTCTTTTGGGCCAAACCAGGAATTAACCCACTCCTTAATCCACTCATTTAATAATCATAAAATTTACCAACGGAGACACTGCAATACTTTCACTGAGACCACACAAGCAACCCTACACAGCAGCAATTGCAAGCATTTTTACATTCTCGGCACTGGTCTTTAATTTTCCATGTTTTAAGTTTCAATCATAAATGTCATGAATGCTTATCTTTCTTGTGTTGGGTTAATCAATTGATTTAATTTGCAAGCAGTGCTTAGTTGTTAATTTTATCATCTCATCATCTTTTAACTCCTAGAATAGACTTTTTCTTTGTTATAGATTAAAAGCTTTAGTTTATTTTTCATAGGGACCACCCCCCTTGACTCTCACTTGCCCCCAAGGACACACCGTGCGGCTTGAAGGTTTCCTACCGCGTCCCCCAAGTGTGTATTAGGCGGCAACAGTATGTTATAAGGAAAATAACAAGAACAGGTAACGAGAGCAAAGACATGAGGTACAACTCATAAATAGTGTCATTGTTGTTCGTCCAGTGTCGATCACATTATTTCCCAAAACTCTTGCTTGGGGAGCATCTTCCACAATAAGTAAAGGATTGTGCCACTAATTAATTACAAATGTAACATCAAACATGCTACCATCCTCCTCCATCTCTACATATATGGACTCCAAATGGCTAATACCTTCCCAATTATCCATACATTCATCAAGAAGTTCTTGCAAAGTTGGGGTTTGATAATTGCCTCTTGGTGATTCTCGTCACTCCAGTCCACCAACACAAAGTCCTCATCATAATTAACATGATTCAATGTAGCCCTCAATTTAACATATCCTTTTCGAATGAAGACCTTGTCTTTAATGTACATCGTGTAACTAAGAATCAAAAAGATCGAAAGCATGGAGTTTGTTATCGCTCAAATTAGCACCCTTGATCAAGTTCACAGATCCCGGTGCCAATGTCACCACAACCCAACTTCTCAACACTTTAGGTCAACTCCTAAGACCAATCACTCGAACAACAACGGAAATACCCTTCACAAGCAACCTCTCGACTAAGACCAATGCCTTGTGGAGTCAAAACAATGAAGCATATATACAACACTAGCAGAAGATAAGAGTGAAAGTACTTTGCAATCAATTGAAAGTACTTTGCAATAGATAACTACAATATCTTATTGCTATTATAAAATTACAGTTTGTCAATAACACTTCAAAAATAAAAGAAAAAACCAACAAAACCTCACCAACTGACCATATAAGATGTATCGTGAATAATAGGGTAAGGATATACCTTAAGAGGGTAAAAGAAGGTTCTAAATCAGATCTGAAAGTGCCTAACTAGATCTAGTTTAAGCCCTAACCAACCCTCAAAATAAATGGTGGACCCACTTAAACCGTTCCAATGGATGCTCAACCCCCCAAGGGTCAAACCTTGGCCTTATTCCATCTCTTTTAGGCCTTCAAAACTTGTTGATTTTACATTTGTACCAGTTATATCAGATCTGAAAATTGCACAAGAGAAAGCTGCTAGCACAACAACGGTAAATCTCACAAATCAACCACAAGAAGGTGACGGTCTCCCGTCCTCAAGGTCAAGACATCGTTGTACACAGCAGTCCCATTCACCTACTTTTGTGGTCATTAGTTGGACTTCAATAAAATTATCTTACCTTATCCAGATACTTCCAACAATTGTGATCATCCATTACATGCAACAAAACATCCAACATTTTTTAAACTAGGGACATTGTCCTCCCCTAATTTCAAGTAAATTTAATTATTATTTTTTGAAACACTTGATCATAGACAACAAAGTGAACAAAGCAATGAGCAATTGCCTTCAATATCAACAGGTAGAGGAGAAACATTGTAGCCTCTTACAAACTCATTGCTATATCTACTCATAATAGATAATTTCACTCTCATGCATGGAACCTCATAATCATAAAAATGAAGAAATAACTTCACTCACAAAATATCAAGAAAGTAAATAGGAGGGCCAAAAAGATACATGTATGTAGCGCACCAGCATGTAGACAGCTATGTTTTAAAAATCATTCAACTCGGACTCGAACTCGGCCGAGTTGACGCTCCACCGAGTCGACTCGACCTTCAAACTGGATCAAGTGACCGACTCGGTACGGAACCAGCCGAGTCCCAACCTGAACCGGTAGAGATGTCTGGAAAAAAACCTACTTTGTTCAGTTACTCAATAGATTTGGCAATACCTAGTGGTAATGTATTTTCCTTATCTTTCATTTTATATCATTTTACATAAATTTTTAACATTACCATTAATTGTTTCAAGATGTTTGAGAGTGGTTCCAACCTCATCGGACTTCATATGCAAAAAGTAGAATTTTAGATCCCATTCAGAATTCAACAGACTTAACAGTTTTCAGGATTCCGGGATGGCAAAGTTTCCACTGAATTCTATCATGTACGAGGGTATGGGATTGGCATTTAATCAAGAACATCAACCACTCTATATACCTTGACGCTGGTGGTGTTGATTGTTGAACTCCTTTGTCATGACCTTAATAAAGAATGTACTCTTCACTCAAGCAAAATCACCATAAGCATGGGAATCTCTTTCAACTTTATTTTACCAATTGGATTAGGAAGTTTCATCAAAATTGTAAGGTGTTGAGTCATTGACTAATGTCCTTGGAGGATCAACTTTGAGATCAAGGATTAACTTTGATATATATCCCCATTTCCAAAATTTTGGGGGGTCACATTTCAAATGCGTACTTGTTTCGAAAACTCATCCTTGTTTCCCCGTTTCGTCCAACTTAGAATCTAACCCTAAAGCTATACGATGAACCCTAACCTCGTGCTTTTGGACGTTCATCTACTACTACTACTACTACTACTGTTGCTGTTGCAATTGTAGTTGACCTTGAGGAGTTCGAGCTTGAGCTAGATGATGATGCTATTGCCTATGACATTGCAAGTGTTGATATTAGTTCTAATTCTAGTTCTAGCAATGGTGATGAGTTTGATGATTGATCATGTTGATCAACGAAATGTATGATGCAGTGGTATCATATCAAGTTGTTTCTTGGACTCTACAGGCCATTTAGGCCTCATTGATTATGCATTTTGTTCCAGAATCCATATATGTATTGCACAGTACACTTCCTGCCATTTTGATATATTCGCCCTTCTATGGTATATACATGAGCAGACTTTGGATATTTTGTCTCCAATGCTTTGGAATCATTGATTAGAATCTTTAAAATATTGTTTTTCTTTAAAATTTAAATATTTAATATCGTTTTGAGTAAAGCGAGTCATTAAATTCAAATTGGCCGAGTCATTGTCGATTCATTAGCGATTCTGAGTCTGAGTCCAAGTTGACCCTCGACTGATTCCGAGCTCGAATCTGAGTTTTAAAACATTGGTAGAGAGCAAACATCTTGTGCAAGTAAAGAAATACTTATCTATGTTAATAAATCTATGTTTATGAGCAAGTCTATATGTGAGCTTATAGTTTTGTAATAATGTTTCAACCTTTAATCATCTAATATTTCTACAAGGCCAGTTATGTTAAATAAGGCCTCAAATAGATAACTAGTGTGATTAGAATTTATAAGATAAATTAGAGTCTAATTACCACATAAGTGTAGCATGAGGCTCAATTTAGAGCTTTAGTATCTACGCTTTATAAATAGGGGCCGTTACAACTCAGTTTGCACAAGGACGATCACGAAGATTGAAGACGATGATGCACCTAAAGAATCACAGTGCCAAGGCCTTGCCAAGCATTCTTCTCCTTTTTCATCCAGTTTTGTGATCTAGTTTTTTTCCCAGTTTCGGTCCTATTCCGATTTTCGAGGTCGACCGATTCAACCACCAATTTGGTTCTGGTAACTTTGCTTGTTGGCGATCATCCACTCATCTTGGTACTTTATGTAGATGACTTATTCCTTACTGGGTCAGAGAAGCTCATTGAGATGTGCAAGCATGATCTAGCTTCGGAGTTCGTTCGAGACGAAGGACATCAGCATGATATATTACTTTTTAGGATTGGAGGTGTGGCAGCAGACAAGTGAGATATTCCTGGGACAAGGAAAATATGCAATTGATATTGTAAAGAGATTCGAGATGGTGATGTTAGAATTTTAATACTATAGAGATGGTTATGTTAGATCTTCAAACAATTTGCATTATATCACAATAACCATACACAATAGGATCACTAAAAGATAGACAAGCACAGCATAAACAAGAGTACACAACAATTTATCCTGGGAAACCCTCTTGGGGCATGTTGTCCGCCGAGATGCACACCAGCAGCAGAATTCTTCCGAAAGTTGTTCCCTCACTACAAGTGGGGAAGGTGTGGCCTTGGGGGCAAGCAATGAACCAGGTACTGTCACCTGAATCCCAACTCCTCCGTTTAGGCTAACTTCTAACAAAGCCAAGGGGGGTAGTCCCTACAAAGAGTTTAACTATGGCTCAATGTTTTTTTTTAATGTTTTTATGTGTAGTGATGCGGATTGGTGTTGTTTAGGAGTTTTGAAGATGAGAGACACAATAACACTTTGAATAAGACACAAGATAATGCAATCCACGTTGCAAAATATAGATAACAACAGAATATGAAGACCTAGAAATTTTAAATAGCATCCACAATATGATTTAAGATATACTGATCAACAGTTCGAATTAAGGTAATACATATAAGTTTTGAAGACCAGTGCCTTATGGAGTCAAACAAATATAGTGCTTGGGGATGCTGAAATGTAAGTCTCAATAGTAGCTGTTTGTGAGATCGTTGTGCAAATTATCTTGGTAAATTAAAATTTTTAATGGTCTTGATTATTAGGATAAGATCAACAAGGCAAACAAAGAGACCGGAAATACAATATTTTTTAATGAAACCATTAAAAAATGGCTCATTTGCGGAAAAAAAAATACTTTTCGCCGAAAATTAAAAAACTACCTAGGGGGACTTAGCACATGTCCATATGACTCAAAAATAATGTCTAGCATGTTCATATACATTGACCCATGGACTTGAACAATTCCCTAAGGCCCGTTAACCTCCCCAGGCATTCCAACTTTAGAGGAGCAGGAGAAAAACCCAAAAATTATGTTATGCACTAATGCAAGACATAATTAGTAGGTGAAAAAACTCCTTGGAATACCTGACTTAGTCAAAAGTCCTAGGGAACCAAGTCCTTTACAAAACACCATGCTAGTACATTTATTACAAACCCCACAGGGCCATGGACATGTGGTAAAAAATAATAAAAAAAAGGGCCCTCAAAAAGGCTTGATGGTCATCATATCATCGAAAATGAACATTGACATGTTCAACTTTGCCCGCTCACTTGATAGTCCATCTAAGTACAACTTAGCTAGCAACAGAAGGCTAGTTGGGCTAGATCCTTGACATGGGTAGATGAGATCCCACTTGATTTGCATTGGTTTACCTTGATAACCTACCTCTAGTGCTTCACCTTGTTGATTTTCACCTTGTGGGCCCCATTCCTCAATTTGAGGGATTGAGCCCCACTTGGGTCATTTGGTGATGCATTTTGCATCTTAGATCTATGGAGATCTAGCTCATATTGGGGCAAGCCATCTTAAACCCATCTTGATAATTGCCTAAACTACCCCGATCTACATTTTGGCATAATTTGGACTCCATTTGCCCCCTCATCTCAAGGCACTAGTCTCCCTTGGGCAATTCGCACTCCTTGGGTTAGTGGCCTTTTCCTAGATCCCATATGTGGGTGTTGTCTATCTCATCTTAGATCCATAGATCTACCTCATCTCATCCACTTAGTGCCATCTCACCCCTAATCCAACCAAGTGGGCCCTATTTGGACCATTTTCCATTTTTTAAGGAGTGGGCCCCACTTGTGTATTTTCATGGTGCTAGATCTATCCATTTGGTCTTCATAAGTGGCCTTAGTCATTCATTGGTTGAAACACTTGTCACTTCTTAAGCCTCTTCAACCACATCTTAAACTCTTTGGTCCACTTAATCCTCACGCATTGGTTTCCGTAACCGACTTTACACATTTCCCTAGAAACCTTTGTGTTAGCTAATCTTCATTGATTGGCTAGGGTCTCCCCCTTGGTCTTGATTCTTCTTGACCTAAAGTAAAGAGTGCCTCGCTTATCATGACTCCCAGCTTGCATTGGGAACCGTGGCATCTCTTGGGTCACCTCTTTGGTTGTCCGTCTCCTCTACCATCCCGGATGGGATACCTTTAGGGACAACTACAAGTTGTGTGATAACACATCCATGACATGAAGCTCACAACCTAGAACCTTAAAACTTAAAGGTCTAGTAAAAAAAGCTAATGCAATTGTACTTGTCAATTTTGAAAGTACCCAAAACTTCATTGACATCAACACCACAAAGAGGCTAGATCACTTTGAATATCCAATGAGAAACTTCATATCACAACCTCAAACATTGAAGCTTAAAAGGCACGATGAACAAAGTTTCCCTGGAATGTCATTAGCATCCATGACATGAAGCTCACCAAACATTGAAGCTTAAAAGGCACGATGAACAAAGCTTCCCTGGAATGTCATTAGCATCCATGACATGAAGCTCACAACCTAGAACCTTAAAACTTAAAGGGCTAGTAAAAAAAGCTAATGCAACTGTACTTGTCAATTTTGAAAGTACCCAAAACTTCGTTGACATCAATACCACAAAGACGCTAGATCATTTGTATATCCCATGAGAAACTTTCATGTTATGGTTGCAAATGCCCAGAAGATTAAAGACATAGGTTGATCATGTCGAAAGCTGACACAACAAATACAAAAGTTCAAATTACAAACTAGATTCTATAACATGCCACTTCAAGGAATGGACACAATCTTGGGCACAAAATGGTTTATGCTATCAAGCACCTACACCGCCTATCTACAAAAGCAATTTTTGAAGTTCAAATGCTTACAAATCGTATGATTTGAACCTCCAACCACCACAGTAATGTCCTCATATTAATTAAGGAAGTTGATTTGCAGGAGAACACCAACATGCATAGGCCAATGTCCCAGAACAAAGAGATTCACATAAACCAGCATCAAGATTTCTAACATAAGAGTTGAGCGCAGAAAAACTTAGACAACTATGCGCATCTTGAAGGGAACCTTGTTGAATCCCAAGAAAGTGTCAAGCAACACACCTACAATCTTCAAACCAATGGAAGATTTCAACAACAGAAGACACTATGCAGGTGAGTATGGTCACGCATTCACAACATGGCTTTTATACCATGCTTTCAGGTCAAAGCAATTGAAGAGGGGGTACTTGCAATGAACATAAAATTCATGACGAATAGTAGAATATATGCTAGAATAAGTGTAGTTATATAACTGTACAGGTCTGCAATGCGTAAGCTAATTAGTAAATGCTACTTGACATGTATTTATAAAAACATGTGGATTGTACTTTTCAATCATATCATTCATCTCTGATCTTTATTTGAAATACTTCTCATATTGTGCATAATCTGCACTGCTGCCTATTACAAAGTAACCCACAAAAATAACCATCAACTAAACACATACAAATCTTCCATGCCATTAGAACAGCAACCTTTCATAAATGAAAAGTCACCTAAAACTTAGTTACTCAACAACAAAAATACAATTATTTAAATTGATATCAGAGATTATATATGGGCCAATCCACAAATTTTATTGCAATATCATGTCAAAGTGACACAAAACGTGACATGCCCTGATAGATGCTTGATTCCTTCATGGGATTTGGGCTATATCCACTAAAGGAAAATGGTATGAATAGATAAGAAAGTAGCTCTTCCAGCATTAGCTTGACACCACAATTTGACACAAACTGCTACATTCATTGGAAAATGATATGAAATTATTTTACCTACAAAAATAAAATGCCACTGAAGGTGATAATAGCAATCCAGATGAACAAGCAAATTCATTTGGAAAAAGGAAGCAATTTCTTTGAATCACCAGCAAACATGACAACAATTATAATCAACAACAAAACCATTAGATTAAAGCACATAGATGCAGAAAATAAACAGAGAAGCGAGAGCAGCATACCAACTACAGGCACTGGCTCAGGAAATTCCACATCGAGGTCATCTCCTGCAAGTCCGTATACATATGGGCTACCAGGATGCGCATGCCTAACACCGCATGAAAGCAGAAAAAAATTAGACAGAATCCTAAAATCTAGTGGCAGAAATTCTAAAGTCAAATAGCTAATGTTTCAATTCAACTTGCATAAGAATAGATGCTGTTCAGAAAGAGATAACTACACCACTTTCTCAAAATGATCGTGTCTTGGATAATTCATGTCAATTTAATGGATAGAAAACAATGCAAGTTTTGATGTGGATGGGAATTGTTACCAGTGTTGCACAATTACTTGTGCTTATCAGAGTTCAGAAGTTTCTTGTTTTGGCCTTTTCTGGGCCCCTTTTTCCATTTTTGTAATGTATGACCATGCCCCACGGGGTTTGTAATAAAGTGTGCTCGCATGATGGTCTTTGAGTGACTCGGTTCCCTACGACTTGACAAGCAAAGAAGGTATTCCAAGGAGTTTTTTTCCCTTGTCAATTATGCTTTGCATTTAGCCGAGTATAATCGATGAGTTTCTCTCCTACACCTCCAATGTTGGAATGCCCAAAATTGGTGGTTAGGCCTTGGGGGGTTGTTAGAGTCCATTTTATAACATATATAAACATGCTAGACACTAAAATAAAGTCATATGGTCATGTACTAGGTCCCCCAGGAGTTTGAATCAGTTCCGAGAAAAATAATTTTTTCCACAATATTAGGCCATTTTTTAATGGTTTAAATGGAAAATTTCAAATGGTGATAAAAGTGTGATCCGGAGGCGGAATTTGGCACAGGGATGCTCGTTTTCACGCTCAGAGTGTCGTCTTTACCCTGGGACCCAGTCTTCCTATGTTTCGGGCGATTAAATCATCTTATGGAGCATTTTTTCCTATCAGGCCTACAAAATGGCATTTTAATGCTAATGGTGGTACAAATTGCACCATTATCAAAAAAATAATAATAATAAAAAATGAATTAAACATGTGCCAAATAAGTTGGCATCATGTCACATATGGTAGGCAACTTAATTTAAAGGATAAAACATATGGATTAGAAGTCAAAGAATTAAGGATGAGCGAATATATCTTATGTTCTAAATTTTGTGGAGCGCCCCCTTCATGTGTGCGTCATGCTCCACACGGCAGCAATCTCATGGATTGATACAAACAATAAAGGGATGCACCTACCTCTCTTGAGGTGGCGCAATCCCTATGGATGGAGCTTCAATCAAACGCCAAACGAAAGGAAGCAAGTCAACGTAAAGATATGCACCCTCTCTATGTTGGGCGACTTGGCTTCATGGCACTTCGTAATTGGTTGTGATGATACCAAGGTAGGGAGCGCCTACCTCATTGAGAGGTGGCGCATCCCCATTTATTTGGCCACCAATCAATCCATACATCAAGCGTTCAACTACATGTTAACTCTCCCATCAAGCATGTGCGCCCCTCTCTTGGATTAGCGCCCCCCCCCCCCCCCCTTGAGATTTCTATTTAAGAATAGATGTTGTTCAAAAACAAATAACTACACCGCTTTCTCAAAATGATCGTGTCTTGGATAATTCATGTCAGTTTAATGGATAGAAAACAATGCAAGTTTTGATGTGGATGGGAATTGTTACCAACTGAGTTGCACTTTAGTTGGAATTCAAAGAACCATCAGTGTTGCACAATTACTTGTGCTTATCAGAGTTCAGAAGTTCCTTGTTTTGGCCTTTTCTAGGCCCCTTTTTCCATTTTTGTAATGTATGACCATGCCCCACGGGGTCTATAATAAAGTGTGTTAGCATGGTGGTCTTTGAGTGGCTCGGTTCCCTAGGACTTGACAACCAAAGAAGGTATTCCAATGAGTTTTTTCCCTTGTCAATTATGCTTTGCATTTAGCCAAATATAATCGATGAGTTTTTCTCCTACACCTCCAAAGTTGGAATGCCCAAAATTGGTGGTTAGGCCTTGGGGGGTTGTTAGAGTCCATTTTATAACATATATAAACATGCTAGACACTAAAATAAAGTCGTATGGTCATGTACTAGGTCCCCCAGGAGTTTGAGTCAATTCCGAAAAAAAATAATTTTTTCCGCAATATTAGGCCTTTTTTAATGGTTTAAATGGAAAATTTCAAATGGTGGTAAAAGTGTGATCCAGAGGCGGAATTTGGCGCGGGGATGCTCGTTTTCACGCTCAGAGCGTCGTCTTTACCCTGGTAACCAATCTTCCTATGTTTCGAGCAATTAAATCATCTTGTGGAGCATTTTTTCTTATTAGGCCTACAAAATGGCATTTTAATGCTAATGGTGGTGCAAATTGCACCATTATCAAAAAAATAATAATAATAATAAAATGAATTAAACTTGTGCCAAATAAGTTGGCATCATGTCACATATGGTGGGCGACTTAATTTAAAGGATAAAACATATGGATTAGAAGTCAAAGAATTAAGGATGAGCGAATATATCTTATGTTCTAAAGTTTGTGGAGCACCCCCTTCATGTGTGTGTCATGCTCCACACGGCAGCAATCTCATGGATTGATACAAACAATAAAGGGATGCACCTACCTCTCTTCAGGTGGCGCAATCCCTATGGATGGAGCTTCAATCAAACGCCAAACCAAAGGAAGCAAGTCGACGTAAAGATTGGTTGTGATGATACTAAGGTAGGGAGCGCCTACCTTATTGAGAGGTGGCACTTCGTGATTGGTTGTGATGATACCAAGGTAGGGAATGCCTACCTCATTGAGAGGTGGCGCATCCCCATTTATTTGGCCACCAATCAATCCATACATCAAGCGTTCAACTAAATGTTAACTCTCCCATCAAGCATGTGCGCCCCTCTCTTGGATTAGCGCCCCCCCCCCCCCCCCACTCTTGAGATTTCTATTTAAGAGCAGCTCTCTTCCATTGTAAGGATCTGAAGGTGGAACCTCTACTCCTTTTTGTTGTAATACTTTTTTACTTCAAGAGCAAGGTTACTTGGGAGCAGGAGCGGGAGCGGGAAGCGGGGGCGGGAGCGGAAGCAAAAAGCGAAATTTTCAAAAGCTTCCGGTTTAGGAGCGTTGCGGGAGCGTTTTTTATATAATATATATTTTTTATATATTTTGATGCATATATGTTAACAAATGCTTGTAGAATGTTGAATTAGTTATGGAAACTCATTGGAAAGCATAAAAACATGAAATAAACCATGATACCATAGAACATCATTCATCAATCATCAATCATATAGTAGTGAATTCGTCAACCATAGGTCTAGTTACCAATATCTATAACATCAAACTTACAGCTTCAAATTTTCAATATATAACATTTTGTGATCACTAAAGTGTTAAGTTTAGCATAAATTCACACAAGATCACTGAAAGTAACACTATCACAAGATGGGCAAAGATTTATCCTGGGAAACCCTCATGGAGTAGAAAACCCAGCAAAGCTTTCCTCAATATAGATGACCAACAAATACAAAGATGTAATCCCCAAACAATAGCTCCTTCTCCTCCTATGTAGATCTCTCTCTCTCCTATGCGCAATTCACAAGTGAGTGAATGAGTGAGTTAAATGAGGAACACACCTCCTCTATTTATACTCTACTCCTACTTGACTTTTCACCCTAACTGGGCCGACTTCTCCTAAGAGAGTCTAATAACCCCAAAACAACTAACTCAGGGCCGACCCCATTAGGGAGGTCTAATAACCCTAGTTACAACATCCCAACGGAGGAATAAACATCTCTGGATATATGATAAAGTCTTGACGGAGGAATGAAACATCTCCGGAATAATAAAGTACAAATAGAATATCCTTAGAAGTTACAATATTTCAGCATAAAGTTGTACTTGTAACCAAACTATAGTCTAGAGTCTAACCATGAAATGAAAGTTGAACTTGAAACAATTCACAAAGCATCATATTCATTACCAAAGAGTTATAACTTATCATAATATGCTTTCATGCAGTCAATGACTCAATAATGCAAAGTTGCAAATAGTGAACTTCAAAGGTATGTTTTCCACCTTCTTCAATCAAGAACAATGTCCTCCACCTCCTAAAAATCAAGCCTATCAGATGTGGATGTTTTCCATATCAGTGTGAAGAAGAGTTTGATAACCTCTAAAGCAGCGATGGTTTTCTTGTTGGATGTGAGGATCGCCATCTTAGAAAACCTATCAACCACAAACCTGCTATTGTGTTGATGCTTTGTCATTGACAATACTAATAAAAAAATCCATAGAAATAAACTTTTATAAGTGTGCTAGGATAGGCAAGAACCTACACGTGCTTCTTGCAATCTTCGGATTCGGCAATGCAACAAGGGATGTATGATTTGATATACTTCTCGGTATCATGGTCCATGTTGGGTAAGTTGAAATACTTTTACAAGTTGACAATGTTTTCTTAACCTTGAAATGGCTTGACACTTTTCAAGTAATGGGCTTCTCAGATCAATGTCTATCTTGGCTCACCGTTCAAGACATACAATTGAGTAAGATGGAATAAGTGATTATCATGGAGATGGTAATCCAGTACCTCTCAATTCTGTTTGACAGTGGCATATATATGTCCAAAGCATGGTTTGGAGAAATACACCCACAGCCATGTGACATGGTCATTTTCTCTAATGTCCAATGCTCAATATATAAGTTAATGGGGGTAGGCTCAGACAATTAGATTATTTATTTCTTGCACCCTTAATGTACTTCATTACTAATTGAATATTACAAAAAGTTGGTCTACATCATATGTGTTGTGTTCTCAATCTTGGATTGTGACTGCAACAACCATAGCAGCTCATTATCTGGGTGAATCATTATTTATTTTCCCAAGATGTGATAACTCCAATATGGCATAAAGCTCTCCGTAATAAGCAGACACCATTGGCCTACATTGAAGGTTTTTGAGTAGTACACAATGCGTTGACCATGCTGTGTGAGAACTAAGAAGAGATCCTATAACAAATTCTAAGGCAAGTATCTGAAACTCAACAGGATAATGGGGATTCAATAGTGCCAAATAAATTGTGTTGCATATCAAATGTGCATTGTTGTTCATCCATCCATTGCAACACTATTTTCCAATACCCCTTGAGGACATTATCTACAATAATCTCATGAGTCAAAAACAACAATTTATTAAGACAAAGGAATTGCAAAGCTAGATGATAAGTTAAAATAACTTTACTAACATGCAACAAATGACCACAAAAAGTGGGTCAATGGGACTAAAAGAGTGCATCCTATGTAAGTACCACATGGGAATGTGAAAGCAACTCCTATAACAATGATATCAAAGCAGATAAAGATAAGGATCTAAGTATCTATCTAGAATAAATTATAAGGTAAGAGCTGAAAACTAAAACTGACACAAGTTGCAGTGCAAATAAGATGTCAAGGCATCTCGAAGCATGTTGTTGAGGCAAATTCATGGAATCAAGAGGTGGCCTCCTCATCAGTCATCAATCACTATGAAAGGGCCAATGCACTCGTAGATGAGTGCCCAAGACTGAGACGGCATGGCTCGCATTAGGGGAACACAAGGCTGAGGGAGCCCAACTCTATTACCATCCAATATCATGGGGAAGAAACTTCCCAAGCAAATTACAGATCTAAAGCTAATTTATACAACAGATTACTACAACAGTAACTCTACTACTTTATCTTCTAGAGATATGTTAAATCACTTAACAAATTCTACTTAATGTTATGTCAAATCAACATCCATTACCAATGCTAGAATCTACTCAATCATGAAGATAACATAAGCTTAAATACAAATTTATAGTACAAAAAATATGGACCATAGGAACACTTCATATATATATGAGCTTTTATTGACCTCAGTACAAGCTGGTACAAGGCTCTCCAAACCCTAGCTAGAGGAACCATAAGAAAACTCTAGCCACCAATTCCTCCTAGCTAGGAATCACTCCTAACCAAAGTTGGTCACTCCACCAAAGAATCTCAACAAGCTACCTTACACAATGCGTTGACAGTGGGAGCGATTTAGGGAGCTACGTGGAGCTAAGGCGGGAGCGATTTAGGGAGCTACGTGGAGCTAAGGCAGGAGCGTTTTTTTTTTATGGGAGAGCGTTTTGTAGAGCGTCCGGGAGAGATTGGGAGCTATAGCTCCCAATAGCTCCCTCATCGCTCCCGAACAAAGCCAGAAAGCATTTTTTTTTGCCCCAGAGCGCGCTCTACATTTCGCTACGGCCCGAGAGCGAAAAAGGGAGCGCGCTTCGCGTTGGCTCCCACAGCGCTCTGGCCAGGAGCGAGCTTCTGGAGCGGGGGCGAGGGGGGGAAGGACGCTTCCCCGCAACCTTGTTCAAGAGTAAATAAAGAGAAGGATTTGGAGGCTACATTGTGGTTGCATGTCGTGTGTGGATGCTTGATGCTTCAAAACCCATGGAGGTAACCTGTATTTTTGCATAAATATTTTGTATATTGTTGGGATTGCATCTGACCTTGTAAACGAATTTATATTTCAATGGAGTAAGGAATAAGATCTAATGCGTGTTTCTTATTATACAATAGTATGAAATGTTTCAAATATTTTGGATCTCTTGCTTGAATGCTAGTATTTAGAAGTCTTTCATATTGTTTATATCTGTGCTTTTAATCCTCTTGTGCAAGTTTTGTTTTGTGTGAGATCTTTTTGCAGGTACATCTGAGCTTAAGGAGGAGGCATGCATGTTAGCATTGCCATTTCCCAAGCAATTTCAAACGGAAACATAGTCCCTCTTGTTCCCATTCTCATGAAGGCTCCATTTGTCCATCTCTTTCCAGCTCAAAACTCGATTCTTCATACCTTTGGCTCAACATACTTTCAAATCTAAATTGGTTACGGTTTCTATATTGTTCTAGATCTAAAATTTAAAATCCTAAGAAGTAGATCTAGTTTCCCTTTACTAATGCTATCATATTATTAAATCTAAATCTTATTGTTCATTAGCGAAAGATCTTCCTTAAGCTTGCATCTAAATTTTCAAATGATATAAGATTTGCTAAGGAAAAGTGATTTTAAAAAAGACATATCTAGATTATTAGGCTTAAAACATTTGGCTTGCAACTTGAAAGAGGGCAGCCAAAGATCCTAGCAAGACAAGCTTTCTAGCTTGTCTTACTAGTTCAAATTTTCATTTTCTTGTTTCATCATTCATCCCATAATTTTTGAATTTGTTTGTATCAAGAAATAAGACAAGTTTAGAGTGTTTTTAGGCCTTTTTCGCAATTTATTAGCTCGTTGGGTTTTTTTTTTTGCATGTATATCAGTTTTGCAATTAAATTCCAATTTAAATTTGATTTTGAGACTTCAAGAATCATCCGAAGTCTCTTTTGCATACTAGTTTGTTCATTTAATTTTTTAAGCAATTCGTAGCATTATCAAAGCACTCTTAAAGTATTTTGATCATCTTTTTCTAAAAAAACTAAGCTTCCTAGTCTGTGTTCCATGACTAGCAAGTTTGAACATTAAAAATCTCAAAAAAGTCGAATTTGGAGCTTCAAGGACCATCCAGAGAACCAATTTCAAACACCTTTTGTTTCTCTTAGACATTGTAAACTGACTTGTTCCCTAAATGATAAAGGGCAAGCCGTATTTATCCTAAGTCTCCACATTGTAATAAAAAATAAAAAGAAGCTCAGCAGGCTATTCCAGCACCTGCCCCCAATCCCCCCAGGGGGATTCGCGTCGTTTTCACTATTCTGATTTTTTCTTTTGTTTTTAGTTTTCTTTGTTTAGATTAGTTTCCTTTAATCATTAGTAATTCAATAACCAACACTCAAGCACGCAACGTCATCCAAGGACCTCTTTTTATATGCTTTTGTGTTCTCTCAAACTATACAATTGTTCATAAAACTTATCTAAAATTTACCCCCTTACCTTACTGAAGTACTGCACCATTCTGTGGTGTATGGAAAAGATATTCTTGGGGTTTAGTTTAGTTTAATCATCCACTTCACAATATTTAATAAAATAAACCAACGCTCCAAAGCCTGAAGTATGCTCTTGACCGCTGCAACATAGTCTGAACAGTTGGGTCAATCAAAAAAGGGTGCAAAGCACTTAGTTTTAATAGGAAAATCCAATCAAGCCAAACTTTAAGAACTCGGGAGGTTGCATGGGTGGAAACCATAGAGTCATAAGGCTACTTTAAGAAGGTTCATCCTCGCCTTGTTGGAGACTTGGTGAAGCTGCTAGAGCACTCAGTTCGAAAGGTTAGGTTTCTTTTGGGCCAAACCAAGAATAAACCCATTCCTTTAATACACATTAATAAATCTAAAACAAACCAACAAGCCTCTTGCAATACTTTCACAACACTACACATCAAGCACTCGCATTTATTTCTTGACACTGGTCATCTATTTCTTTTATGGTTAAGTTAATCTACAAAATGTCGTGAATGCATCTTTATCTTATGTGTTAGGTTATTTAAACTACAATTGCAAATAATGTCTTGTTGTATCATTTTTTATTCTTATCACATTAACTCCTAGAATAGTTTTTATTCTATTTTCATAGTTTTAAAAGCCTTAGATCTTTTTATAGGGACCACCCGCCTTGGCTTCGCTAGAAGTAAGCCTAGACGGAGGAGTCGAGTAATCAAGTGATAGCACTTGACTCTCACTTGCCCCCAAGGACACACCGAGCAACTTGAAGGTTTCCTGCCGCGTTCCCTGTTAATATTCAATATGCTAAGACAGAAAATATCAGCATTGCATTTCATTTCACAACAATAGCATATACAGGATCACTGAAGAAACAACAAGCACAGCATAAACACAAGAGACATGGATTTATCCTGGGAAACCCTCATGGGGTAGAAAACCCAGCAAAGCTTCCTCAATATAGATGATCAGCAAATACAAAGATGTAAACCAAAGACATGAGCTCCTCCTCCTCCACAACAAACCTCTCTCACACAAGTGCGCCACTCACAAGTGAATGAATGAGTGTGATAAGTGAGGAACATCCTCCTCTACTTATACTTGTTTCCCGGCTGACTTTTACACAAGCTAGGTCGGACCCAACTTAATTACTGGGTTAAACACCCCATTACAACTGACTGGACCGACCCCTCTAGGGTGGTCTAATAACCCTTTGACTCACATAACACATACAGGGCCGACCCCCACTAGGGAAGTCTAATAACCCAAGTTACCACAATCCGACGGAGGAATAAACATCTCCAGATATACAATAAGATCTTCACGGAGGAATGAAACATCTCCGGAATAATAAAGTACAAATATAATATTCTTAGAAGTTACAATATCTCAACACTCCCCCTTAACGAGAAGGATATTATAACAACATTTGCAGGAGCAAGGAGTCATCAACATCATACATGATACATCTATAAATCATTGGGAGCTTTCTCAACATCATCAGTAACTCAACCAGTTACTGGAATATCTTCAAGATCTTCAATACTAGAACATCAACATCTTCAGTACCGAATCTTCTGCAGCACTTGAACAGCTACAGCAATATCATCATCTGGATCCTCACGATCAACAACATCGTCGTCACACGATCATCAACATCGTCATCATACGATCATCAGCATCGTCGTCACATCATCTCGATCTACAGCATCTGGATCATCACGATCTACAACATCTCGATCTACAGCATCTGGATCATCACGATCTACAGCATCTGGATCATCTCGATCTACAGCATCTGGATCATCACGATCTATAGCAGCATACCCTGCAACACACACGATCTTATTACAGGATGATCAATCCCGCTCTCTTTAGGACATAGGTCCATGGATGATACAATCCAAATCAAGTTCCAGGATGATCAATCCTTTATCACTTTAAGACAAGTCTCATGTCTAGGGACGATACAATCCCATCACGTACATTTTGAACCAAGAGTCCAGGGACGATACAGTCCTTATCATCAATTTTCGGAGACAAATGTCTACGGATCAATTCTGGGACCAAAGTCCGGGGAAGATACAATCCCCTACCTGTTCATTCAGGACTACATTCTCGGAGACCCAATCTACGGCTCAATTCTGGGACCGAAGTCCGGGGAAGATGCAATCCCCACCTGTCCACTCAGGACTTCATTCTCGGAGACATCCGTCTACGGATAAATTCTGGGACCGAAGTCCAGGGAAGATACAATCCCCATCTGTCCACTCAGGACTTCATTCTCGAAGACATCTTGTCTACGGATCAATTCTGGGACCGAAGTCCGGGGAAGATACAATCCCCACCTGTCCACCAAGGACTTCATTTTCGGAGACATCTGTCTACAGATCAATTCTGGGACCGAAGTCTAGGGAAGATACAATTTCCATATGTCCACCAAGGACTTCATTTTCGGAGACATCTGTCTACGGATCAATTCTGGGACCGAAGTCCGGGGAAGATACAATCCCCACCTGTCCACCAAGGACTTCATTCTCGAAGACAACTGTCTACGGATCCTTTTAGAACATGTGTTCAAGGATGATGTAATCCCTCTTCTTTCTCAGAGACATATGTCTACGGATCCTTTTAGAACATGTGTTCAAGGATTATGCAATCCCCTTGTCAACTTAGACCCTGTCTAAGGACCATCCACCAACCTCTCTGTCGGCATCACCAATATATGTATCCACATCATCCACCTCTCTGTCGATGCAGGCAATCTCATCATAAGTGACCACATCACTCCCCCTTTCGAGGAGGGTCCTGAACTACACCAAGCTTGTCTTGGAAGTACTCAAACTTTACTTGAGGTAGAGGTTTGGTTAGTACATCGGTAACTTGTTCACTTGAGGTAGAGGTTTGGTTAGTACATCGACAACTTGTTCTCTTGAGGTAGAGGTTTGGTTAGTACATCGGTAACTTGTTACAAATTCGAACTTTATAGTTCCTTTCTGCACCATATCTTGTATATAGAAATGTCAGATCTCTATGTGCTTTGACTTATCATGGAACACTGAATTCTCTGCCATCTTGATACAACTCTGTTTGTCACATAGGATCACAGTTGGGTCTATCTCTAAGTCAAACAATCCTGAAGCCATAATGCTTCACAATTAGTAGAGCAAGCAGCCATATATTTCGCTTCGGTTGTGCTGAGAGCCACACTAGACCGCTTCCTGCTAAACCACGAGATCATGGCAATAACATCCGCTCGATGTGATATTCCTGTCTGATACACTTCCTACCCAATCAACATCTAAGTAGCCATACAATCTGAAGTCATGATCTCCAAAATAATATAGACCAAAGTCTATCATACCCTTCAGGTACCTCATCACATGCTTTGCAGTGAACTCGTCTAGGTTCCACTAGATACTGTCTCAATGTGTTTCATAGCAAAGCATATGTCCGACCTGGTATACGTCAGATACATCAATGATCCAATAATCTGTCTGTACAAAGTTACATCCACTAACTATGATGAGTTAACAGCTTCAAGTCGAAACCCATGAGAGTGGCCATGGCTTCACATTCCAACATATCAATTCTTCTCAAGATTTCCACAGCATACTTTCCCGGGATGAGAAAGATTCCTTCTGAGCCTTGCCATACTTCCAGACCTAGGAAGTAAGAGATCTTTCATTTTCATTTCTGTAGCCATCTCTCGTCAAATGGGTCTACTAATATGAGCTTCAATATCATTCGAACTCTGTGGTGAGTTCCTTCTTGTATCCATGTCATCTGTGTATAGAAACCATATTCAACCTTGTAGCAAAGGTTGAGACCCACATCACCCATGGTGATCATTAAGCTTATCAATTGACTATCGATCCTGAGTACCCGAACAGAGCTTTCTTCAATTGATTCGCACTTCTTCTTCAATTACATCATTAAGATAATGGTCTTATCTAGCCACTTGGAGCAAACATCTTGTCATGATTCTCTTCCTCTTTCTAAGAGAATCTTCTAGCCACGAGCCTTCTATATTATGTTTGATTTGTAAATCTTTGTTGAACATCCATTACTTGTTCGGTGTTCATCATTCTTCATGATCTTTCCTACAAATCAAGATTAACTACATGATTAGTAATGCTTCATAATCATCAAATCATGTTGACATGATAACCTATTATGCATACAGATATCATTTACATAGTTATGCAACTATCTTGACCAATACTTTGGCACAACACTTTTCCATATCCTGTATGCATACAGTGGCTATCTAGATGCCTTCCATCTCTACCAGAACATACTATCGAGAGTGTGCACAGCTCTCAGCATGTCAGCAAAGAGGTTTCATTCTAGACAAGCAACAATGGAATGTTTGTCCAACTTACCAATCATATGCATATTAGTAGTATATTGTTCAATGCTATATGAATGTTTACACTCAGCATGATATATTCTAAATATGCATGCAATCTATTATAAGCAATATCATTTACTGTTTCAAATAACAACTCAAATACTTATCTTTTATGTTTGTGTGGTTGCCTCCCGCTTGATCTTCTATATGTCTTTTGAACTTCTATTCATTTTGTACCACTGTGCATGCTCAAGTGTGCACTAGTGTCATCCTCATGATCTCATACACAAACATACATTCATTAGTATATTCTCAATATTATCAAAACATTATAATTCTAAATAATCTTGAATATGTATAGTCATGATCGTAGATAATAAACAATAGTTTTCAAGGTTTCAGGGAAGTCTTCTTTTACTCATGCATATTCTTGTTTGATCATAGGACTCTTCTGGTTAGTTAAATCATCAATCAAAATAAGAGACATAATATGCATAAACCCTTGATTACTAACTTTATGAATAAGCATAACCAATCATACCAAGTATACTTATATAAGGGATCCTAACACAAGGTAAGATTCTAACATGACATAGGAAAACATACCTGGATTAGTATACCTGCTTAGTTATGTCTAACATACTTAATCAATATCTTCTTTGTTCTCTTCAATGATTTAGAGATCCTATGCTGGAACCTGCATATCTCATAGGTTAAGCATAATAGAACAAAGTCATACATACCACGTAAGTAGAACTTCTATGTGATCAAAGATTATGGATGAGTCTTTGTCTTCATGTTGTCATGGTCATGGAACTTGATTTGTCTTTCGTGATGTACCTGTATCTTGTTAGCAGACAACATCAACCTCATACAACACCACAGTGCATTAGTACAATCATATAGCCCTAATCAATGAATGTCTTCTATCATTCACATACTTTTACTAGGGTGATAAGACAATTCTAACATTAATCAAGATTGTACTAATCTATGAAGACAAACATATTATGAACTTAATCAAGAATCAAATTTCAAGACATACCTGTATCTCCTTAAGTCTGTCGAGATTTCTTGTAGTCTTCTTATGTAAGGCCTTAGCCTCATCTCCCCCTGAAATTCAATTTTGAAATCTCCAAAATTTGACCCCTCAAAATTGCCTTCGAAACTTCTGGATCTTCTGGACAGGATCCCGAACTAGGGTTTGATGAAGCCCACCCATCTGCCCAATCAAAAGGTTCGATCCAAGGCTCTAAACTCTTATTTTTCTGAGGAGCTTCCAGCCGTGGTCACAGACATCAAAAATTCCAACTTTTGCTGAAGCCCTAATTTTCCATCTTTCCGATCAAAATCCTAAACTGGGGTTTGATCAAGCCCAGTCTTCTACCCAACCAAAAAATTCGATCTTGGTCTCTAAATTTTGATTTTCCTAAGTAGCATTCAGCCGTGGACTCCGATTCCAAAAATTCTAACTTTCTCCGAAACCCTAAATTCCGGAAGCCATGAATGGAGGTGCTCCAAAAATAATTTTGTTTTGACAGAAATATGTACCTGATTGTTTATGTTGTAACTCCGAACTTTTCGATCCACAGGGTCTGAAAACTTCTTCTATGGTAGCCTGACCTGTCATCTTTCCATCCCGACAGGTCTGACCTCAATTGGATTTTTTGAGAGAGAGTTATGCTAAGTGTCGCAACGTGACCTATTTATGGGATAAAACAGGAGAGCGAACTTGTACGGCGTGCCACGTGTCACTGGTTCAACTTCGGCCTCTGAAAAAGTTTTCTGAGATAGTACAGTCTGTGCAATACCTGTCACTTTTTACGAAATTTCATTTGGAGCTTCCTAGCCCAAGTTATGACCTTTTTTCCTAGGTCACCTGATTTTGACTGAGATCTGGAAGAGGCAAAAACCCTAACTTGTACTGATCATAACTCACAAAGTACAACGAATCTGAGGGTGGCCTTTGGACACAAGGTACCTGGGGATGTTATCTACAACTTGTAAAGGTTTCAAATCCTGAACCTTCGCCAAAATGGATCTATAGCGAAAGTTCCACGATGACTGTTTTTTGCTATACAAAACCCTAACCTTCAAATTGTCGCAAGTGAAGCAAGTGTCGTAAGTGCCATACATTGCCTTCCTTCAGGTTAGCTCTGATACCATGTTAATATTCAATATGCTAAGACAATAAATATCAACATTGCATTTCATTTCACAACAATAGCATATACAGGATCACTAAAAAAACAACAAGCAAAGCATAAACACAAGAGACACAGATTTATCCTGGGAAACCCTCATGGGGTAGAAAACCCAGCAAAGCTTCCTCAATATAGATGATCAGCAAATACAAAGATGTAAACCAAAGACATGAGCTCCTCCTCCTCCACAGCAAACCTCTCTCACACAAGTGCGCCACTCACAAGTGAATGAATGAGTGATAAGTGAGGAACATCCTCCTCTACTTATACTTGTTTCCCGACTGACTTTTACATAACCTAGGTCGGCCCCAACTTAATTACTGGGTTAAACACCCCATTACAACTGACTGGGCCAACCCCTCTAGGGTGGTCTAATAACCCTTTGACCCACATAACACATACATGGCCGACCCCCACTAGGGAAGTCTAATAACCCAAGTTACCATAATCCGACAGAGGAATAAACATCTCTAGATATACAATAAGATCTTCACGGAGGAATGAAACATCTCCGAAATAATAAAGTACAAATATAATATTCTTAGAAGTTAGAATATCTCAACATTCCCCCCCAGGTGTGTATTAGGCGGCAACATTTTGGCGTCGTTGCCTAGGGTAAACCTTTCTATTTAAGGGTCACGAGCTTTGTTTCTTTTTTGTTGTTTTATTTTGTTTGATGTATCCTATGAACAATTGAAATTTACTAAGTCCATCTAGCGACTCCACTTTTAAACATTTCAACGAGATATTCAACAAGAAGAAATAGTGAAGGGTTATTCAATTTCATCCATAAATCTTAAAAGGTTTATAGGAGAAGATTGAATAAACAAAACTCTTGGAGTATACTCGAAAATCTTAGACTTGAGTCAATTTTAGATACTCACCATCTTTTTCAAGAGTCTAATTCAGAAGAAGACATGGGTGATTTTTTCAGTCACTTAGACTTTACTGCAATCGCAGGGTACCCTCATGTCGTAACCGAGAAGGCAATTGAAAAATTGCCTTCATTTCAGGGAAATAATGCAATAACTGCCAAGGCACATATGAAACTGTTTTCACAATGTTTTAATAAATGGTGCCTTAATGCTAAATATGAGGATGTGCAGATGAAGCTATTTGCGCTATCACTAGAAGAAGATGCCTTCAACTGGTTCTCAGACTTCGATGCCAACAGCTACAAAACATTCAAAGAATTTGAAAAGGGTTTCTTAACCAAGTGGGGAGATAAGAAAGAGGATAGGTACCTGTTAGCCTCCCTAAACAACATGAAGAAGAATGAAAATGAGAGCATGGAAGAGTTCAACAAAAGATTCAACAATCTCATCTCCATCCTCCATGCCGAGATTAAGCCTCTTGATGGCTCAATCCTCATACATTACATCGAGTCTTTCAATGGAGTGATGAGATGTCAACTTAGAGATAAACAACCTGTTAATCTTAAGAAAGCCCAAGTTATAGCTGAAAAGATTGATAAGAACATGCAGTCGTCGGGAAAGTCCAATCTCCTAGGTTTCACGAGAGGTACTTCATCAAGACAGTCAGACAATAAGGATAAGTCAACATCAACAGACAGTAAGGACCTAGCAAAAGATCCTTTGAGAGAATTGACAGATGTTATCAAGGCTATGGAAGCCAATCATGCTGCACAAATCAATGCCATGCAAGATAGGCTTATTGCCATGGAAAGAGACAAGTCTCACATTCCTAATCATAGGTTTCCTCCCAAATAGAACAATGAATGGAAACAAAAGTTTCCATCCAATAATCAAAGGGTTCCTAATCAACTTGAGTTAACCAACATGGTCATGGAAGAGGTGCCTCCCTTCTGTAGGGCTTGTAATGAATTCCATGATGAAATGACTTGTCCTAAGTTCAACTACATAAATGAACAGGGTCCTCCAGAAATCAACAATTTTGTGGGGTATCCTAGTCAACCTAAATATATCAACAATGTTGGTAAAACTCACACTTTGTCTAGAGAAATTTGGAAGCAAGCTAAGGAAATGGCACAGGAAAAGGACAATGTTACTAAGATTTATGGAGAGAAACCTACCCCTGAAGAAATCAAAGAGTTGGCGAAGTTCAAAGGCTTCACTTATCAGAGAAGAAAGACTGCCATCCCTATCAAGTCGGATCTGCACATTCCTAAGGTAACTCATCCTTCTCCCCCGGATTTAAATATCGATGTGGTTAGTTGGCTGGCTGGTGCTAAAATGCTTATTCCTGTAACTGAAATCCTTGAGCTCTCAGCTCAAAAGGATAATTTGATCAAATCACTGGAGTCATCTAGTGAAAATATTATTGAAGAGCCCATGGAAACTATAATTGAAAAACCTAGAGAAAAGGTCCCAGATAAAACTAAGGATAGAATTCAAGAAAAACCCAAAGAGGTCATCCCTGAGAAGCCGACAAAGGTCATTCCTGATATTCCTAAGAAAGTTAATGAAGACCTCCCTGTCATATTGCATAGCATGGATCCTCGAAAGGAAGATCATCCTCCATTCTATGTATCGTTAGTGGTCAGCAACATGTTACTCCATAATTGCATGCTCGACTCAGGTGCTACATCCAACATCATGACCAGAAAAGTCATGGAACAATTGAACCTGCAAGTCACAAGATCGTATCAGAATGTATGTGCAATGGATTCCAGAGAAATTGATGTCATGGGTATAATCATGAACTTACCTATTAAGTTAGCATCCTATCCTAACATTAGTTTAACTATGGATGTTGTGGTGATAGATGTCCCAAGCACATGGGGCATGTTATTGTCTAGGAAATGGGTTGTCTCCCTTGGTGGTTGCATCCAGATGGATTGGACCTATGCCATGATCCCAGCTAATGAAGATGCTCATGTCAGGTTGTATAGGGAAAAGGAAAGGAAGTTTCATGTCGAGGACCCCAATGTGTTAGATAACGAATATGTTCACGAGTCGGATAGTTTTGGTAATTATTCTATTTTTGCAAACACATTGGCTCCTATCAAAGAGAAAATCAGTGATGATAGAATCAATGGAGTGTGGAAAATGAGTTTTGATGGTGCATTTTCTAGATCGAGCAAAGGGGTTGGAATTGTTATTACCTCTCCATCTCAGCAGACTTTTAACTTTGCTTTCATACTTGAGTTTGATGCTTCAAACAATGTTGTTGAGTATGAAGCACTCTTGCAAGGCCTAGAAATAGCTAAAGACATGGGTATAAAAATTCTAAGTTAAAAAGGAGATTCAAACTTAGTTATTTATCAAATCAAGAACATCTTTGCATGCAAGAGTGAAAGGTTGAAGAAGTATAGAAACGCATGTCGGGATACCATGGAACGGTTTGATGCTTTGAACTTCACATCAGTACCTAGAGAAGAAAACAAAGAAGCAGATCAACTAGCAGTAGCAGCCTCAACCCTCCAACCAACTGAAGAGTTAATCAAAGGCCATGGAAAATTTGAGATTAATTTCAGACCATCCATCCTGGATAATGTAGATCATTGGCAGGTGTTTAAAGATGACAAGCAAATCCCTAGATTCATACATAATGTCAAAGAGTTCATTGATTGCAAAATAGGTTATAAGGAGAAGTATGACTATAAGGAAGAAGAGAATCAACCTAGGAATGCTATACCCAAGAGTATAGTCGAATGGGAGCACATTTTTGATAGACAGGATAGGCATAAACCCGAAAAGGAAATATTAAAGGTTGGAAATCATATAGAGATCAACATTGGAACTGAAACTGAACCTAAGCTGATTGAAATTGGTAAAGGGACAAGTCAAAAGGAAAGGAATGACCATATAAGCCTAGTCCGAGAATATCACGATGTTTTTGCCTTTTCATATGACAAGCTCAAATCATATCGGGAAGATGTTTTTCAACACACTATCCCTTTAAAAGAGAATGCCAAACCTTTTCACCAGAAGTTCTAACAGATTAACCCCAAGGTGGCCCCCATTGTTTTGAAAGAGCTTCAGAAGATGCGAGCAGCAGGAATCATAGCCCCAACTAGACATTCCTCATGGTGTTCAAATCTAGTTGTTGTGAGAAAGAAAAATGGAAACCTAAGACTTTGCATTGATTTTAGAAATTTGAATTGGGCATGCTTGAAAGATAACTACCCTCTCCCAAACATGGAAACTTTGTTACAGAGAGTAACTGGTGCTGGGATGAGATCAATGTTGGATGGTTTTTCAGTATATAACCAGGTAGTGGACAGTGAAGAAGATAGGCATAAGACAACTTTTACTACCACGTGGGGTACATTTGAGTATCTCAGAATGCCTTTTGGATTACTTAATGCTGGTGCAACTTTCCAAAGATCCATGGATTATGCTTTCAACGAGCTAATGGGTAAAATAACTGAGATATATCAAGATGATCTCAAATTTTTTTCTAAGGAAAGAACTGATCATGTTAGCCACCTTAGACAAATCTTTGATAGATGCAAAAAATTCGGCATATCTTTAAACCCAGCTAAATCAGTCTTAAGAGTTGACGAGGGGAAGTTGCTTGGTCACATCATCTCCAAGGATGGGGTCAAGATTGACCCAGAGAGGGTAGAAGCCATAAAGAAAGTTCCGGAGCCCTCTCTTTGAGGAGACAACTCACCCTTCCTTGATATGATTGGAATCTCCTCTGAATTGACATCAAATCAACTCTAATCACCCATCAATTTGATCCTCAGTTAACTGGATCCTGATTGGGACAAGATTCCTTTGATTTAGGAATTGATTTTCTCTCATATTTATTATTTTTCTAATTTTTTATTCACTTTTTTTATTTTTTTAGAGAAAATAGAATTAAGTGATAAACAATCACTCAAACACTTAGGAAAGTGGGTTTAAGGGTGATATGGGTGTTCTGGGGTAGAAAATGAGCACCCCCATGGTGAATTTCACCTCCTAACCACACTATTATTACATTTTTTTACTTTTCTAATTAAACTATTAAAAAATAGCCTAAGTTTACGGGAAAAAAAATATATATATATATATATTTTGCGGAACTTAAAAAAAGCTTAGGGGGACCTAGCACATGTCCATATGACTCAATATTAGTGACTAGCATGGTAATATACATTGACACCTAGACTTTAATAACCTCCTAAGGCCCAGGGACAAGACGAGCATTCCAACTTTGGAGTAGGTGAAAAGCTCAAAAATTATACCTAGTTGACAAACAAGGTATAATTAACAAGGGAAAAAAACACCTTGAAATACCCAAATTGATGCCTAAGTCTAGGGAAGCCAAGTCCGTTACAAAACCATCATGCTACGACACTTTATTACAACTCCCCGCAGGGCATGGACATGTGATTTTATTGAAAAAAGTGCCCAGGTGGCCTGTTAGGACTTTTCAGGCTCACTTGAATCCAACTAAGTACAACTTAGCTGCTAACTCAACCCATTTTTTTGTTGGAGTTTTCATATTAGGCTTCTCCAAGGTAAATCTCAATGTTTGTTATTATAGGTGACTGTTGCTCATAGACATTGAGATTTTGGCAATTAAATACATAGTAGTAGGAACTCACAATAGCATAAGAAACCTCAATGCTAATGAATTGTGTTGCCCATAGGTCAAACGATTATAGACCAAAGGGATTGCACCTATGAAAAAGGCACCTTTCCTAACTAAGTATTCAACCTCTTTAAGACTCATTCCCCAAAGGACCTGTTATCACACAACTTGTAGTTGCCCCTAGAGGTATCCCATCCGGGACGGTAGAGGAGGCAGGCAACTAAAGAGGTGACCCAAGAGATGCCACGGTTCCCAATGCAAGGTGGGAGTCACATCAATCGAGGCACTCTTCGCTTTAGGTCAGGGTGTAACAAGACCTAGGGGGAGACCCTATGACCAATCACAGTTGATTGGATCCAAACAAAGGTTTCTAAGGGTAAGTAAATGAGGAGTTACGGAAACCAATGCAAGGTTAAGTGGCCCTAGAAGTTGAAGTATGGTTGAAGGTGTGTAAGAGATTGTTAGTGTTTCAACCAAGGTTTTAAAACTCGGACTCGGACTCGGAATCGGCCGAGGGTCAACTCGGACTCGGACTCGGACTCGGCAATGAATCGGTAATGACTCGGCCGATTTGAATTTAATGACTCGGTTCACTAAAAAACACAGTATTTAAATTTTAAAGAAAAAAAATATTTTAAAGATTCTAATCCATGATTCCAAAGCATTAGAGACAAAATATGGAAAGTCTACTCATGTATATAGTATATACCATATACCAAATAAGGGTGAACATATCAAAATGGAACGAAGTGTACTGTGCAATGCATATCTGGAAGATTGGAACAAAATGAAAATACATAATCAAAGAAGGCCTAAATGGCCTGTAGAGTGGCATAATTCACTAATTTATTTTATTTGATTCTTTCCATATTCAATATAGTTATTATTTTACCATATGCTAAATTGCTAATTCAGATATAACCAAAACCTCAGAGGCATATAGAAAATTCGTTGATTAAAGTAGACAAATATCATGAGTTGAAAATCCATATTCCATACTTATCATTCCATGTTCCAACCATGCACAATTTCCTTCTAGTATCTCACAGTTACAAGAAATATCAACAAAATGGCAACAAATGGGCCTCAACACTGCTTAACTCCAGTTTGTAAAGAATAACACAATAACAAGATCTGTAAATTGCTTATAATACAAGAATTACCCTAGTCCTAAATGACCATTAGCAGAAATCGTCGGAAATTTAAGAGACAAGAATGGGCATAGTCCTAACTGACATGCATGACATATTTGAAGTTTAGAAGTTCAGGAATTACTTAAAAAAATAAAAAAAATTAGTGTTTTTTTACTCCACGCATCAACTCGGATCAACTCGGATCAACTCGGGTCAACTCGGATCAACTCGGATCAACTCGGATCAACTCGGCCGGTTCGGTACCGAACCGGTCACCCGAGCCGATTTAAAGGCCGAGTCAACTCGGCTCGAGGTCAACTCGGCCAACTCGGCCGACTCGGACTCGGACTCGGCCGAGTTTTAAAACACTGGTTTCAACCTATGTATGGTTTAGGCCACATGATGGGGTATGATGACTAGGTATAGTACCATATGTTTACATAAGTGGGTCTTATTTTCTTGGGAAGTGTGAAATGGTCTTAAGAAGGCCCACAAGGTGAAGTTAGGTTTAAAGTTGGTACTAGAGGTTAGGTAATGACTAAATCTATAGATCCAAGTTGATTCTAGAAGTACCCATGTACTAAATCTAGGGTTTGACACAAATCCCAAGGAGTGCGACTTGCTTTGAGGAGGACTAGTGCCTTGTTGGATAGGCTAATGGGGTCAAAAAGTATGTCAAAGTATAGATCGGGACACCTAGAAGCCAAGTCAAGTGGGCTAAATGAAATCTAATGGTTGGATCTTGCTAGATCTAGGTTTTCAAGTAATAACCTTAAGTGGACCACAATCCCTTGAAACAAGGAATGCTACCCCCAAGGCGGATCGTGACAAAAGAATAGTCTAGACCTAGGTTTCAAGGTATGGCCGTTCCAAATCTCCAAGAATCCCAAACACCCACTTCCTCAAAGTGGACAAACTCACCTTCCCTAGGTAGTGCGACTTTGCTCAAGGAGGGTTAAAAGGTGGGTTTGGTGGACCAAATCAAGTCCAATGGTCACCAAACTATAGATCCAAGTAGCTAGTACCCCGATCTATGCATGTCCCAAAAATCAAGTCAATCCAAGGGCTAGATCTTAGTAGATCTGATTTTTGAGGTGCCAAGAAATTCAAAAAGGGGGTTTTTACCCCTTAAAACATGGAAAGATGTCCACAAGGTAGATTTCACCAAAGTAAGAATCTGGGGGTAGGTTATCAACTGTCTAGATTGCAAATCAAGTGGGATCTCACCTACCCATGTGCTAGATCTAACCAAACAAGCCTCTCACTAGGAAGTGCGATTTAGGTTCAAGAGGGCTTTTTGCCTTGAAAAGTGTGTTAATTTTAAGCCAATCACCACCAAACTATAGATCCAACTAGGGGTGGATGCTATAGAGGTGGGTTTTCAAAATCTTCTCAAAAGCAAAGCTAGATCTAAGTAGATCTAAGAAATACCAAAATTGAGGTTTTAATGAATTAGGGTTTTATGACCAATGAAGATAGAATGGATGAAAGAGGCACATACCTTGTAGATCTTACCTCAATTGCTTATGGCCACCTTGCAAATTGATAGCATTCTCCTATGTGTATATTCAAGAGTGAGATCCAAGAGCTCCAACCAAAACGTCCTTCTCCAAGATAGCCAAATCGTCCTCCTCCTACAAGACAAGATTAAAGAAACAAGTCAAGCAAGATGATTATGAAAATGGTAGAAAGATGTAATAGAAAGCATCAACTATGTCACTAAGATACAATAATGATACTCCCTGTCACAAGATCAACCCAAGAGAGACTATGTGGATCCCTCCAACAATAACCCTCAAGAAGTCGCCCTCCTCTCCACCAATTCGACTTTCCTGTAAAAAGATTAGTAGAAGCACCAAAATCCACAATGATACATAGAAGAGATACTGTATATTCAATATGCAAGAGAATCCACAATACAAGAGAGATGTGCTCCACAAAGAATTTTTCTATTCCAATATTCCAGAGCTCCAAAGGTGAGCTATACAATGGAGGGTCTCCTCCTTATATAGGATAATAAAGACCAAAACCCTATACCACTCTACAATACTACATCAAATGAGTGGTTGAGATTAAAAGATCTCATCATACAATCAATGGCTAAGATGAACCATAACAATATATCACATGGATCACCCAATATAATAATAGCGCCCCCACTAAATGGTACAAAAAGGGGGTGATGTCATCCACTAGAGGGGTAAAAGTACAATGATCCACCTCATGATGACTAGGACATGACAAAATAAGCACATGGTGGGGCTAGGAGGCATCAATCCTTACTAGCTCATCCCCAAGGCACAATAAAATAATAAAATATGTCCAAGATAATATAAATGACCAAAACTGTCCTCCAAATCCATGACAGTCAAGCAGTAAATGACCTCCTGTGATCAATGTGGGCATACCCACATGGTGAAAACTGACTGGAAGATAGTGAGATCACCCTGGAAGACCTCTGTGAAGACCAAATGCCAAAACCTTGCCTCAATTTCCCAAATCGATTTCCTCAGTGACCACTTTATCCCATTTTTTAACTGCCTCGGTAACTGTGAAAGTGCCAAAACTGCCTCCTAGGGCACCTGCGCTGTCCATCTGAGCCCACCAGGCTCTCCAGAAGGGGGGTAAATGGTAAAAACAAGTGGCTGGACCACCCCCTTCATCATCAGCGCCCTAGGTGAACTGGCCTCTCAGGGCCCCTGCTGCTCGGGCTGGGAAATCAGCCCCAAATCTGGTCAACAAGTGTAAAACTGCATCAATCACTGTCAGAAGTGCCCGGAACTGAAAGATAAGTGTCTCATTGGATCCAGAAGACCCAAATCCACTAGAAATGTGTACTCATACACCATGGGTTGCCCTAATGGGCCAGCTGTAGGGTCCACCATATATGGACAATGTACAAACTGCTGATCTGAAATAACAAATAAACCTGTTGAACTACATCAATCATCATCTGCATCATATGTCCATCACATGATATCATCATCAAGTATGTGGTACCATCAATCATCATCAATAGGCATCTATACATGGCCCACATCATCATAGATCCCAATAATATACAACCAAGGATAAATCACATCAGTAGACTAAGACATGCTTCTATAATCATTTTCACAGCCTAGCTCAAAGTATAAGATCCATTCAGTGGCATTAATCAAGTACACATATTCTGTTGTTATATAAAATTACTTGCACAATAGTTCAAATAACAAACTCACCCATTGGACATGGTCAAACTGCTAGTGAAGGGTGAAGGCTAGGAACAAGGTTGGGCCAAGGGTTTGACTTATCTAACTTAACTCAAAAATACTTTGGACTGGGAGAAAGGGGGAAAGCTACAAACTCTGTGCTGGACAAAAGAACACGGGGGATGGCTGTGCCTCACAAATGGATAAGTTGTTTAGAGAGTGTTTATTCAACTTAGGCATCATGTCTACATCAAGTTGATCCAGGTTCATTAGGATCATTCAATTTTATTCCATGGCCTTTTTGGCCTACATAACCCTTCGGATTTCAGATGTGCTGAGAAGCACAACTAGTTGCAGCTTGCATCCAGGGCATGTTTTTTCAAATATATATAAGGTCAGCAATTGTTTAGATATAACTTTTAAGAGCCATTGCTTTTTGGACCTTTTTTATACTCTTCGAGGAGTATTTTTAGTTGTTCATCGCTCTTGCCCTTTTTTTTTGTTTCCATGGGCGAATTTTTGAGTTTCCACAGGTAGAACATGAGCTTTCAGTTTTAGCCAACAACATCTCAGGTGACTAGGGGGAGTTCGAGCCAATGCCAAACATCGGGACAACCGACCAGAATGATTTAGGCCTACAATCCAACTCACCAAGGCAAGTTTTGTCACCAACTTAGAGCCGAGACACTGAATATACAGGGATGCGGTCCAAACACAGAGGTAGAAAAATGGGGAAGTCCTCGGTATCAGCAAGTCAAATGAGACAAGTCAAGGTTTAAAGTCAAATAGGAAGGTCATGTATGGATGGAGTCAAGTGAATATGAAGCCTACACTAGCAGACAACTGGTGTCAGGAAAGACCATATTTATGTAAGGTGAAAAACCAATGGGTTTTGTTAAATGACCTAAATGTGCAAGCAATTGTCCATTTTATGATTTGCAGTTCATTTTAAATAGTTTGCCACATCAGGAATAATATACCAAGCAAATGCTGTGAACGTGACTAAATCAACAAGATAATAATCTACAGTCAATGATAACATATCCATAGATCATACAACAACATCATAATAATAATCATCATGTACCATCTGAAACACTGCTGCAATACATCTCTAAGCACTGAACTGAAACTGTATGGGATAAAGGGTCACATCGGTCATCAAATCTGAACTCTCAAGGCTCAGCCTTGACACAAGGTCTAACATAAATCTGAATAGTATACTGCTCTGATCATGAGTGATCCAAAAAATATATAGCCATGCTCTGGAATAATGGAAGCTCTGGAATGTGCAGATATCTGCTATACAAGAATAGCAGCCTTGCTACTATGGTGTGATAACAGGACCATTTCAAGCGATAACAAGTACGATTGATTCTATTGTCCACTTCTCATAAAGTAGCTCGAAAATGATAGGATTTAATGGCATCATGTCTCTATGCAAAGCTCCCCCCACTCCCCCACCCAATTATCACATTGTGAGGCAAATACTTGAGCAACCCAATGCAAAGTTGGCCACCAAAGTCTAGTCTACAAACATTTCATGTCATGTTACCTTTATAGTGGTCAATGGACACACCATAGTGGGATTTCTCCAATATATCATACCATTTGTGTCCAAGGATTCATCTTCTTAAAATATTGTCAAGGTAAAATTTGTTTGTGTCTATTGGAAGAGGTGTAGCAAGTTGAATGCATCACAAGAACCATTTTCTTGTTTGTTGGTTTCTCTACGATGCTTGCCTATCATGGATTAATTGTGTTATATCCTCGATCTCTCTCAAAACTCCTTGAACTTTGAACAAATGAGCATCTAAAAATCATCCTCTATCCTTGTCAAAGCTACTATTGTCTAAATTAACAATAAATGGTTCGGTCCAACATATGCTACTCCAAGTGTAACAATGACTTGAATTTTAAAT
The DNA here is from genome assembly GCA_027924585.1 of Larix kaempferi. NCBI lineage: Eukaryota > Viridiplantae > Streptophyta > Pinopsida > Pinales > Pinaceae > Larix > Larix kaempferi. Next base: position 3,457,459 of record BSBM01000886.1, read on the forward strand.
CTGGAAACAAAAGTAACCATTGACAAACATGAGTTTGATTAACCACTTTAATAACTAAATATCTTAATGCATGGTGATCAATATAAAAGAAACATGGAGTGGTCAAAAAACAATGTCAATACTTTTGAACAGAAAATAAAATCACCAACACCTCTTGCTCTATTATTGAATAATTCTTTTCAGCATAATTTTACTTCCTGGATAATGAATTGGATGGTCAATATCTACCTACTACAAGGGAATGGTAACAGCAACAGGTGTGATAAGGTGAAAACCACAATTCTTATATTGGTTAGAGTGAGGATTCAAGTTATAAATACCATCCTCTAATAGACTACATTATACCTATCTCCATACAAAAACTGTTGACAAACATGCAAAATAACTCAGTCCATATGAGACAATTCATTACTAAAGTCTTAAACAAGTACAAGCCATATTATAGTTATAGATAGCAAACAAGAGAAAACATGAATTCAACTTGTGGATCAAGCTCCAAAGAGAAGAAAAAGTTGGGGCCTATATGTAGGATATGAATTAATGAATTCCTATATCCACTCACATACGACCTCCAACCAAAAAGGGTTTCAATTCTTTCTTCACCTCAACACATGTACTTTAGTGCACATTGCTTTTTGTTGCCCACAGAAATTGATATGACTTCTTTTCATTATTAACTCTAATATCGCTATTCACACTTCATTTATCTATTAATGAAAATTCATCACATAACCCATTCCAACCCATCTCCCTTTTTAAGGTTCTCCAACTTTCACTACTATTGACTCTTGAAAGTATGTTCTTACACAAGTATTTGCTAATTCATAGGATGCTATGAACATGTTAATTACCCAGAAACAAAACGTTCTTTACGAGTCCGGGCTAGGCTTGGGCCTTGAACTTCCTCAACGACACACTGCAACAAACATCATCAACAATGTCAACTGGCTAATTGTAAATAACAAAATGAGGTTCTATCACATTCCAATATGTAATTCAATTAGGAATTCAACATATATAATAGATACCCTGAAAAAAAAATAGTTTAAATCAAAGCAAAAGAATAGTTTCTCCCAAAAATAACTCAAGTGATAAACCCAAACCATAACAGTGGCAGACAAAGAGAAACAGAATAAACCATATTGGACCACAAAGTTCTCTCGAATAGGAATAAATGGAAACAATCAATAAAAGTGTTTGCTTTAAAGTATTCCTAGAAATTGATGACTTTCAGATTGCTTTAACAAAATATATGGCACCCAAAACATTTGAGATATATTTCTTCAAACTTTACATATATTTGTTGCTTCAAAACTTGCTTCCAGCTTGATACAAATGCAGATATACTCGAACAAGTCATTGATCTGTGTGCTTAGCAACCTTCCCGTAAATGATATTCCTATATTTACCATGTCTACGATTTCAAACAATATATTTGCTTGTTGAATTCAATGCAGAAACAAATAATAGAACAATTCTTAAGGCCAATACCCAGATGAAAAAACAAACCTATGTAACAAAAAATGGAGAGTAAGACTTAGAAATTCCATTATCTAGGGCAACTGAATATAAAAGCAAAGAACTAGAATTCTTCCAAATATGTGGGAAATGATCAGCAAAATATGTGATGCACAGATTGTACATAAGAATTGTCAAATAGCTTCATCAAAAGAGGAAAAGTGCATGTGTTGCAACAAACATCTATAACCAATGGAGCATTGAGTCAAAACATTTTCCAAAGGATTTTCTACGAAAAGATGGAGACAGAACACACACAACAATAAGCTGAATCATGTGAAGTTCACTCATAGGCATAACAGACCAAGACATAAAAGTTTAATGCTCAAAACAACAAAGTCCAACCAAAGCACAGTCTGACTGCTCACAGATTTAAGCCCATTCATTAGGAAATTACGCTTACTAGATCAAAATTGTTTGGAATGCATGTTGTAGAACACCGATACATAAAGATACTAATATTTCTGAAATTTGAAAATTACTCCAAGGGCAGCACTCAATGGAGGGATCTCAACTCTATTGCATTTCATTTTAAGAATTTCAAAAGACAAAATAATAATTTTAGGCAAACATTATGTGCGATGCTTATTAAAGAAATCTCTAATGAACCACACATGATGCCGACCTATTTAAAAGTGGATTGTAATAATTTTGAATCCCAAAAGAAGACCCTAACCTAAATTTAGTGTGATGAAATAAAAGCCTTTCCAACCTTACTAAGATAAAATGAATCCTTTGGGAATGTATCTTAAAGATATTACTAATGTAAATAAGACCAAGAGGTCATTGCTTTTAAGTGACCTTCAAAAGCCATAGTTTTCAGTTATTTTCATTTGAACATGTGTGTTATCTTATATGTTATGAACTTTGAGCCCAACCTTGAGCCTGTCTCAAGTTCTCAATCTTTTTACTATGTTCTCCCATTTCTTCAACCCTTGCTCCTCTCCCATGAATGGACAACCTGGATCTTTCACATTTTACAATTATTTGTTAAGCCTTAGTCCTAAACCTCATTAATTATCATTATATTAGTTAGAATTAAGTAGGCTTACTATTGTATGATGCCTTCTAACCATCTTAATTAAAATACTACATTGATTAATCTTGTGTTGTGCATTTGAATATCTTGTAATAGCAAGTTGTCCCCTCAAAGAGTATTCTTGTTCATTCATCACTCACCTCATTTTGAAGTGGCATTGCTGAATTGGGTGTTCCTTATACATATTTGGTTATTTCATGCATAACATTTGGTATTAGAGCAGACGATTCTTGCTTTGTGCACCATCCAACAACACCTTGAACAGTTTTTTAATTTTTTATATTTTTTCTAGGAAGCTCCAAATCAAGTGAGAGTTGAAGACATGGACAAAGTACAGACTGAAATACATCTGGTACAAATTTCAGCAGCATAGTCATGAGTATTCAAAGGTACAATCTACACAACTTTGCTCATTTATTCAATCCTGAAACTGGGTTAAAAATAGTGAAGGTTACTAAACCAGACATATCTTGAGATTGTGAGTTCCAATTTGAGTAATACCATTGTCATTGAAAAGAGGAAAGCCTATACTATTGCAGGTCTGAAAATGAAGGTTGCAGGTGCAAACTTAACAGAGTTATAATTGTTGCAACCACATTCTCCAAATAAAGGTGAAAATCAGCAAGTTTTCACACATTGGACATCAGCTTTTCTTGGCACATCCAAATACAGTGAGGTTGCGGCATTGAAAGGAAGAAATACCAAGTTGTTACAGACTGAAATTTTAGACTCAATGGTGCAGAAATTTTGGAGATACATTAGTTACAAGATCGGAGTGCAAAGCAATCCATGAATAAGGGCTTAAAAAGCTATGTTTACTTAACATTAAAATAACTTTTGATTGGAACGTCTAATTAAGGTGATCCAAAAGCTGCAGGAAAGATAAACAGAGAAGAATATATCGGTGAAAGGTTTTTGACGATTGAGGATAAATATTGAAAGGTTGGGGGATTGGAACCATATCCATATAGCCAATTTTAACCCAAGCTCTAGCAAGGTGACCGGCCTACCTGGCCAAAGGTAATAATCCAAATGCCACTCTGGCAAAGGCTTTCGAAGACTCATCCATAACATAAAAGGAGAATGAAGATTTCAAATTTTGCTTCTCCAGGTTGGAAGAGAGAATTGTGGCCATGGAAACTACAATGGAAACAAAGGTTGACCTACAAAATAGCGTAAGTAAAATAGGGCTTCAAAAGTTTCAAGATACCAACTAGTCCACTAGTGAAGACCTTGTTACCTCCCAAACTACCATGTGTGAATAAAGTACCAAAGAAGCAAACTATCCAAGAGGAACTCAAAAGGAAAGGCCAATGTCACCACACCAATCCCCTTCGCACTTCCAATTGGCTCTTCTCCAACTCAGGGGGGCTTGCCTAAGATAGGATTACTAGGGAAAAGATAAAGAGGAGCAAGGTGAGATGAAGAGGTTGTCTTGACAAAATGGTTGTAGGATAGAATGTAAAGAAAAAGTTTATGGGAGGATAGAAAGAAACCAATCAAGAGACTAGCGTAAATCCACCAAATGGAGTAAAAGAACAATCGAAGAGGTCCATATTTCATATGTCACTAAGGTGGAAAAGTCACATGATTGATCAAACCCTACTTAGTGAAGTGCAAGAAAATACTAAGTTTTACAAAGGAAGGGATCAAATAAAGTATCCACTTCCTTTCTAGCTTTGGGGCTGTAGCATACACAGAAAAGACCGATATCCTATGTTGCACAAGTTTCTGGAACGCGGGTACGTTGGGTACGTGGGTACAGGTATCTGGTACGGCTAGAAGCTTTGCCTAAATTTGCAGGAAACGTCAGGTTGGGAGCGGCAATAATATATATTAATTTTTTAAAATATATTGCAAAAAATTAAAGAGTTAAAAAACATAATTGATTAATTTCATAGCTTAAACTATTTTAGCCTCTTAAGCCTCTAGTAGTGTCATGAAATTCAATCATTTTAAATTTGCTCACTCCTCTAGGTCCACATTATACAAAAATTGGGTTTGTGTGACCTGAAATAAACCCTAACTATGCATGACTCTAGTGCCATGGTATGTTTACGAGTTTGTAAAGGAAAACTACATATATGTGTGTGTGTGTGTGTGTGTGTGTGTGTGTACGAAGCACAAATAACTTCATAAATCATAAGATACAATCTTTTCTAATTCCTTGTTTCAACTCCATCTCTATTATTGCTCCTAAGAGTGCTTAGTATTTGGGTGCCTTTGCATTTGTTTGATGGTAACTACTACTTACTTCTGATGTGAATGAACTTGATTGTTTCAAGTTCAAGTAACAAACTTTCAAAGTCTTCAGTATTTTGAATTTGATGTGATTTATGATCCTAAATTGTTGTATCAATCAATATGAATAATGTAAGCTAGCTATAAACATTTGAGACATGAATTAAAGTTGTTCAATATCTTAGTATTGTAGAAAGATCCATGTTTATTCACTTAAGTACACTAGCAGCTTATATTTTGAGTGTGAATGGATCTAAACATTTAAGAGGTGTGAACCCTCTTAATTTATACAACCTTGAAAATTTTTAAAATGACGTTATTGATAGATTCAATTGGAATTTTTATTATTGGTGATTTCTTGCCACAATAAACAGCAATCATTCAATTGATTTTCGACACTTTTCTTATGATTTTGGGCTCCACATGGTTGGGAGCTTGTAGAAGCTCCCTGTCTGTTTAGGAGCTTCTGGAAGCTCCTAAACAGACAAGGAGCTTCTACAAGCTCCCGATAAAAAGGGAGCAACTAAAGCAAGTTCCCAAAAAGCTCCTAAAAATTTCCCCAGCTCCCAGAGAAGCTCCCGACAAAAAGGGGACATTTAGTACTAGTTCCCAAGCTCCCAGGAACGGGGAAACGCCGGGTACGGGTCACCAAAATCCCGGGAGCAATACCCATGCAACTATGCCGATATCACACCCTTCAAATTATGAATGAACGCAAAAATCAATGCTCATATGTGCATAGATACAAAGAAAAAAGGATAGAGATGAACATAAACCCTTCTCCTTCCAATATGATATCAATACCCTTCTATGGCCTCCAACCCAAAACATTGAAATGTTAATGTAAAAGACCTAGCAATACTTACAACCTTTGAAAGCTCCAAACAAGATTAAATGTCACACATCAACAAGAGAGTACCTCAACTACATGACACAAAAGCTCCACGAATGGTATATCAATTAGGCTTCAACAAGAGGAAACTCCGAAAGTCCAACCATGATTTAAAATGAAGAGACCTCCTTCTTATATAGACTCACAAAGGAAGAGAGGCGCCTAGCCAAGTGTTGAAATCATGCATGAGCTTCTAGAGGATGGGCAAGTGCTTGAAATCTTGGGCACAGTTACCTCCCAAATCAGAATGTGTGATTAATCATTAAAGTCTTGAAGAAGATAGCTAGCCGAGGGGAACCGAGAGGAAAAGGCCAATGTCACCACCCCAATCCCCTTTCGCACTTTTGGTTGGCTCTTCTCCAACTCAAAGGGGGCTTCCCTAAGATAGGATTACTAGGGTAAAGACAATAAGGAGCAAGGTAAGACGAAGAGGTTGCCCTAGCAAAACAATTGTAGCATAGCAAGTAGAAAAAAAGGTGACGGGAGGATAGAGACAAACCAATCAAGAGACTAGTGTCAATCCACCAAAGGAAAATGGACTCAAAGGATCACCAACTAAGTGGGCCCTACTTAATAGATCACCATGAGGTAAGGCTTGTAGTTGCTAACAAAAACCCTGCTTGATGGAATTGAAGATGAATTGGGGTTTACAAGGGAAGGGATTGAATAAAGTATCCATTTCCTTTCTAGCTCTTAAAGTGCACCTTATAAATCATGATTTATGGATGCACAATTCGAATGAAGGTAACGATACAACACATAAAATCCCATATAAATAAATATGCAAGAAAGGATGACATAAAGATTAACTTAAGACATCATTCTCTAATGAGGTGGTAACACCTTTCTGAATGGCCTAATCAAGAAGCATAGAAATGACAATGTAAAAGTGCCCAATAAACTTACAACCATGAATTTTCAAGCAAGATAATTGTGTGACACATGAAGAAGAAGGGAATCGTCACAACAAGCTTTGCTCCAAGATAAGATATATCGATTAAGCTCAAGAGAGAGGGAACTCCAAAAGTCCAACCATGTCTTTACAATGAAGACGCCTCCTCCTTATATAACCCAAAGAAAGAAAGAGGTCACATGCCAAGTGTTGGAGGCATGCATGAGATAGGGTGCCACCTCTAGAAGATAGAAGCCAAGTGTCAAAACTCATGCATGGGGAAGTGTGCCACCTCTAGGAGTCCTCCATGTGTCAAAGCTAATCTTCAAGAGAATGCGCCACCTATAGGAGTTCATGAGACCAAGAGAGGTACACACCCCTAGAAAGAGCATATTCCCCCAACAAAATCCATAAAACAAGGATTATGGGCCACTAAATCGAGAGATTATGTCCCAAGAATCCAAAAATCATACATAATCCTTTAAATCAGTGAGATTTGTCCCCAAAATCCATAAAATATGGGATAATGTCCCATGAAGTGCGCTAGGCATGATTTGGGTGTATAAAGGGGGTTGAAAATTCTTGCATTGAATGTCAATTTACAGCACTAGCACTTTATATTTCTGATTTGGATAACTTGTTACAACATTTAGACATTTTATTTTCAAGTTATTCAATTTTTTCATTGTTTGTAATTAAACTTATACATTCCATGCTAAATTGCTTCTGCCCAAGATAAACAAGTTAGATTTGACTTTTAGCAAAGGATTCCTTTGCTCAAGGCCAAAACATGTTTCTTTGCAAGAGGGAAAGCCTTAAGAGATGATCTCTTGGAAACTCTCTTCTTCGTAATAAGTTAGAAAAGATAATTTGCATCAATAAATTTTGAGTAACTTTTGCTATACTTTGATATCTAGCTTACTGGAGCATCTAAATAATCAACACTTGAACTTCAAACTTGGATTCCTATCTTTGTGTTGAATGCTATCATAATATGTGTAATTTACAAGCTTAAACTATATCTTTCAAATGCATGTTATTTTTATGAGTTCATGAGTTTAATATTATCTTTAAGTACATTTCAAATTGTCTCTTGCTTTTAAAAGATCTTTGATCATAATCTCTTAAAACTAATAGATCTTTGGTAAGAGTCTTCATTAACTCATCATCATAAATCAGCTTGACTAGTACTTGGGAAAGCCAAGCCACTTTGTTGAGTTCTTAGGCATTGCATGTGAAAACCCCTACCTAGTACCCTGGAAAGTTTAGTTGGGGACACCTCCCCTGGTTAGTCTAGATTTCCCCTCGGAGATTTAGTAGACCAAAATAGAGAGAGACCTACTTTGTGACACTTACGGGAAGATCTTTAAGGTTTTGCTGATTTATGCAGCTGATTTTCCTTGCATCAATTAAGCTGCTAAATTTTGCAACAACAATGCTTTTGCACTCCCATATTGTATCCAACCTGGATGTATCTTTTAGTCCCATTGACCTACTTTTGTGGTCATTTGTTGGACATCAATAAAATTATCTCGTCTTATCTTGGTTATCTCATTCATATGTGTATTCCTAGTTATGCTCTTTTGTGCATAACCTTTGACACCACTAACTATGCTTTCATGAAAGGTATCAACTAGAGTAATATGTGACAAAATTATGGGAGAAAAGGCTTTGAGAACTCCAACATAAGTTTATATTTCATACCCATTAAATACAACCTTGTGACTGTAGCTTGTACAGTATACAAATTATAAATTGTCATAACATTTTCCCAAAATAAAAAAAAGGCATGTTTCTAGCCAGGAGGATGGATGAAAAGTAACATATTTTGACAGAACAATATCAAGAGCATGGATGGAAATATAGATGACTTGTCCATCTCACTATGGTGATTTTTCCATTCATCTTGTAAAAAATTGTACGTTTTATGCAGGTGGTCAATTTTCTTTTGTGCAGGGAATGGGGGGTTGGAATTAATCTTCATATCCATCCTGTCAAACTTGGTCGACTTAATTCACCGGCCAGGGTCTGAACCTAGATAATCAGTACAGTGATGCCCCATTTCAAGTTTCAACTTTCAACCACTAGACTACAGCCCAACATACAAATAAAACTCTTGAAATGTTTTTGTCTTTCCTATTGCAATGTTTTAAATGCATTGTTAAATACTAGTTCAGGATTACTCATGTAATAAAAGCATCAGCTTTAGCATTTGGGAAAAATTCACAGCATGTGGACATTAAAGATTTATACACTAAATGAAACGCATAAAATATAATTACTATTGCTCATAACTAAGCAGCTATGACCATAGTGGAAAACATCGCCGAAAAATCGCGATTTTTTCAACCTGGCGATTTTTTCTGACGAAAAAATCGGCGATTTTTCCTAAAAAATCCCGCGAAGTCCCAAAAAATCGCCATGGAGTTTGAAAATTTTGACCAGTTTTGTACACAAGGCATTGAAGCTAATAACAGTTAATGGTTGACATTCTCCTTATCTTTTATTTTCCATCCTTTTACTTAAATTTTTAACATTACCATTAATTGTTTCAGGATGTTTGAGAGTGGTTCCAACCTCATTGGACTTCATATGCAAAAAGTAGACTTTTAGATCCCATTCAGAATTCAACAGACTTAATAGTTTTCAGTATTTCAGGATTGCAACATTTCCACTGGATTCTATCATGTATGAGGGTAAGGGATTGGAATTTAATCAAGCACATCAAACTAGGTATGTACCTTGATGTTGGTGGTGTTGATGCCTGATTGTTGAAGTTGATTGAACTCATTTGTCATGACCTTAATAAAAATATACCCTTCAGTCAAGCAAAATCACTTATGCATGGGAAACTTTTTCTACCTTATCCTAACGCTTGGATTAGGAAGTTTCATCAAAATTGTAGGGTGTTGACTAATGTCCTTGAAGGATCAACTTCAAGATTCGAGGTACAGGAAAGGGCTAGAGCCTAGAGGAGGGAAGAATTACCAATGTTCCAACCAGTGTTGAAACTTCCAAATTTCCAATCTTTGAAACTTTGATGTATCATTTTTTATTTGGCATCCACTACATCATATATATCAGTGCTTTCTCCATATTTATGTGCCAATGTGTTTATCTAATGTTGTTGTTGCTTTATATGTTTAAAATTCTGAAAAAAATGAATATATTTGTATCTTTTAATGTTTTCCACGGTTTGCCGATTTTTTTGCCGATATTGCCAAGAAGTTGTATTCGGGACCCTTGCCGATTTTTTGCCGCTGCCGATTTTTTGCACTATGGCTATGACACCCAAAACCATGCAACCCTATAAGTTTTCAATTCAATCAATAAAGAGCATAAAACAAAGTGGAAGAAATGAAGTTCAAATTACGGAGTGAAAAAGGAAAGCATATTACTCACCACTGAAAATCCATTTTGAGTTAGCTTATCCAGTGTTTGCCGTAAATTCTGCACATTGAAAAAAATAGCTCACAATCCAATTTCACACCATAGGGACAATTTAATTTTGATTTGCATTTAGTTTCTTTGAATTTGTTTATTTAACCTAATATGTTTTCCATTACCTGAGTGGAAAACAGATAAATAGCATCAACAATCAAGCTGAATGAAGGAAAAGAAACAGAATTCAACCCCAAGGGACAGGCATGGATAAGCTTTGAAAATATAAGTCCCCAAAAACTCAAGTTTTGAAGTACATTTCTTGCTGTTCTTAGCATCACTACAGCATTCTGGTTGACTGTTCTAACTACTCACAGTGAAAGAACAATCAAGGCATTATCGGGAGTGCATAAAAGAAATAGCTGTACAGAGTTACAAACTGCATGCCTGAAAGGCTTCTTCAATTCTGCATATCAAGAATTCTGCTATTATGGATATCTTTTACCTTTCTATCTTGGTTTGCTGCACAATACGAAAATTGTGTAGCTGCACTTAGAGCAGATTCACCATCTGTCTAATGGGTCCAACAGCCAGTTAACTTTTTAATGCATTTTTCATTTTATATTGATGAATAAAGTGTGCTTTGTACATGTCCCGATACACAGAAGTAGAAGAATGGTAGGGCAATAATAGGAACCAATCACAAGGTCCAGTTTCACAAGCTGATAAAATGTCAAAAAAAAAATATGCAAGCCCCATAAAAGGTTTCAATTTTCTAATTGACCTGGTTTACTAGAAGGCCTATTAGTAGACAGATCCAGTCTCACAGAAGGAACCTTTAGACGAGAGGAGCTATATGTCTAGAAGGCCTAATCTCAATACCATGATCAGCATTTTCACCTTTAGATTGGAAGAATAGGCAATGGAATTTAGTTCAGGGACTTTGGCTACATCCTCAAAAAGATTTACAAGGTTACTGTCCATGAGTACCTAACCGCTATAGAATCTACTCCAGATCATATCCTCCATCAAGTCTTGGGAGCATACCTCCATTAAGTCGTTGTGAACATACCCAAAGAAAAATGGGTATCTGAAAAATTAAGCAACCAAAAAAATAAAAAAATAATTTGATACCCATGGATGTTTACTCTTCAAAAGGGTGTTTCTTGTTTTTCAATTTAATTAAACAAGAGAAAAAATTTGTTGCAAACACACAAATGTGATTCAAATTTCAAATATTAATTAGTCGACTTTGAAAAATAATAGAAATAAAATTTTCCAAACAAATTAAAAATAAATAAGTGGTATAAATTACATTATGTGCAGATCATGCTCATATAAAAAAATAATTAAAAAATTTGAAAACTATACATTTAGCACTAAAGGAGTTGTTGTAAACAAAAGCCACATGTTATGTTTTCCAAAAATTTGTAAGTACAAACGTATAATTAAATGCAAAATTGAAACCTTAAATGATATTCAGGTTTTTTCTAAATATGATTAGAAAGATAACAGATTTCCCTACAAATTGGTTTTTACTACAAATCAAAATTCACATGGCGTATGAGTTTCAAGGGCTTCAATTAAAAAAATATGTAAAATGTCAAATTCCCATTGCCGCATTTCACTAGAAAGTGTGACACGTCTTCGTGGATTCACCTCATCCCTATACGGTGGCCTATCATTCCATGACCATCGGTTCTTTTTGAAGGTACCTTTACCAAAATCCTCTTGGTTTTCAACTAACACTTTCAAAACGCCATTTCTCATGCAAGGGACCTTTACAACAACAAGCCTCGTTGCTAGAAGTCATGGGCAATACTCAAGGACAAATTCAGGCTGCGAGCACTAACAAAGCTATCCTCAAGAGGGTTCAAGACCTTATTTTACCGATGGCTTGTTTCTCAGGTTACGTATTGGTAACCCAGGAACATGGCGAAAGGATTGGACATGGAATAACTCTAAGACTTTGAAGAAATACAAACCTGTGAATAGGTATATGTACCTCAATGCTTGACCTAGGCTTGAAGCCAAGCTTAATGAGCTCTAGAGGATGCATTCCAAACCCTCTACGTAGTTGGTTAGGCTTCATTTTGCGTGCAAATCATGCAATGAGCCCAAAAACTCTATTTTTGTTTGGTCTTTGATTTTGGGCAGCCTTCATCTTGGGCAACACCTGAAATATTTAGGAGCTTAAATGCCCCATCTCTCTATGAAGCATAAATTTTAGTTGTGTGCTTATGCCAAATCAACCTGGGCTAAGTTCTCTAACCTATGTGGTCAGATCCTCCTGGGCAAGTTACCTCGTAATCTACTCTTCTAAGTGATCAACCCCCATGGGTCATAAAGTTTCAAGCAACCTAGCAACTTCTTAGAATATAGATGTTATCTTTTATTTGGAGAAAACAAGATGAATGTGTCCTTCAAAATACATAGTTCACTCGTTTTGGTATGCGTCAAGCCCTCCATCCCCGGCTTAGCAAAGGCTATGGTTCCTTGGCCCTCATCGAGAGACAATGTTTCCAAAGTCAATTTCAAGACATCTCATCCAAACTCTACCTCATGGAGGCGATTATAAGGCCCACAGTCTTTAATGGTTTTGAGATTTGGGGGCTGAGCTTGTTATAGACAGATTGGGCCCAGACAAAGAGAGTCCCGACATTACTTCTCAAGTGCATCATCCGATGCAAACGTATAGTTCCGCAGCCCATTATTCAGGTAAAGTTTGGTGTCCTTCTACCTCGAGGTCATCTTTCACTTGGTCTCTTTCCTTCACAGAGTCAAAGCTTTAAAAGATTCAACCACCGAGAGAGACAATTACCCTTACCTTGTACTTTGTTCCTTGGAGGCCATCGCTTCAGCTCACCCCATTGGCTGAGCACGAGGTTGGTATTCGGAGGCATCTCGACTTCTCCAGTCAATGACCACTTCCCCGGAGCGCCTTCCCCCATTCAGATTCTCCCCTGATACGCTGCACAATCTCTTGCCGCCAACATAGGTTCTAAATCAGTCCATTAGAGAGGATATCTACAGATTGTACATTCAGGTCACTTGGACTTCACCTTCAACGAGCTTGGGCTCGAACATGTCCTTCTACCTTGAACACTTCTTGGAGATATAGGATGGCATTATCATCCGCCCCCCATACACACGTAGGCATCGGATGCACTCCCTCGGGATTCCTTTGAGACAACTTCTAGTGGGATCAGACTGACCATTATATACCACAATCTGATAGGATCTGCCAGGTGTGTCACCTACAGGATCCAGAGATAGAGGTGCACCTCATTTTTAGGTGCCCCCTATACTATGAGATCAGAGGACATTACCACTACCTCTATAGAGACTCGGGGGTTTCCCTCTCAACTTTCTTTCGACATCAAGAACATAGATACCTAGCCCTCTTTGTCAGGGAGATATTCAGCCACAAATTTCAGTTCCTACAAACCCCGCCTTGCCATGGGACAACCAAGAAGATCACATCATACTTTCATCTTAATCTATCAAAGTGGAGCAACAGGTAGCAAGCTGAGTACCATAGTACTCCAAATAGTAGAGTGGTGAGACCTCAAGCCTCCCCTCAGCCTCCCTCCATGAGAGATCAATTGATATCTTTGAGATTGGCTCGGAGGTGCCAAACAGCACATCCGTCCACACACCCCTAGAGCGTCAAAGGTACCAGCACCTGGCGGATCCAATGTAGGGCGCCTCCTGCTCATCGGATCCCTTCCCAACCCTAGCGGGTAAGTCGAAGATCTATCTTGAGTTTCTTTCCTTAACCTCAGATGCTAGGAGTATTCCTCGCTCCTACATGTTGGAATTTGTGCAACTTCGGAAGATATTCTTATTATATTTTGTTGTATTGATTTGTACCTCCTACGAGAGATGAATTTGATGTAATTAATTATGTAAACCCTTGAAATAATCAATGTAAACCTTGGGGATAAATTACCCAAAGAAAAGAATTAAATAAACATTATTTATTTGTCCCCAGGTCAAGTTGGCCCTGTCAAGTTAGACAAGTCAGCCCAATTTGGCAAGTGTATAAATAAAGGGGCTGTGTTCCTCATTTGACACACTCATTCAACCAAGCAAGTTCACACCACTTGGAGAGAGATTCACATCTGCAGCTAGGAGAAGATATTCTGGGGTTTCTACTTGGAAAGTTCTTCCAATTTTCTCTCTCATCATTGTACTTTGCTCTATGAATTGTTCATCTCTATACGAAGGTTGTTGGGTTTTCTCCCTATTGGGTTTCCTAGGTTAAATTCTCGTGTTATTTGTTTCTGTGCTTTGTCTTTCTTCTAGTGATCCTATTGATCTTATGCAATTGAATTATAATGCTATAATTGTATGAAAAACTAACATGGTATCAGAGCAGTACTAGAAGAAGCCATTGTCGGAACTAGGGTTTCATCTTTTAAGGCCTTCACTCATCATTTTTGCGGAAAAAGTGCCTTGGGAATTTCGCTCTAGGAATTATGCGGGGCGCATCTTTTGGTGAAAGGAGAATCCAATTCTGAGAATTTTAACTTTTGACCTAATTCTGCAGCTACAGTTACTGCAGAAATTAGGGTTTCGGGTTTTGACCTACTCCCTCCACAGAATTAGTTCGACCCTACCTTTCCTCAACTCACCTTGCTAGGGCACATCCTCTTGTTGAGTCAGTTTCTCAAGAATTGAACTTTTATTTTTTACCAAGCTCAGCTAGGGTTTCTGCTTCAAATCTGCAGTCATGATGATTGGAATGAAGATTGAAGATCGTCTGGAAGGGGCTTCCAACTTCATCTCTTGGAAGTCTAGGGCTCTTCTCCTACTAGAAGAAAATGATCTCTTATAGTTTGTCAATGAGAAGGTCCCAGAACCAAAAGCTGAAGAAGACAAATCTCGCTGGAGGAAGAATGATGCCAGAGCAAGAAGGATTTTGGTGGACTCGGTTACAGACCATTTGATACCTCAAATCTCAGGAAAGAAGAATGCTAGAAGGATGTTCAAAACCCTAAAGAAGATGTTTGAACATAGTAGTATCAATGTAACCCTTACATTGAGGAACCAGCTATCAAACATGAACATGTCCAAGTTAGAATCCATTGCCTCATATTTCGTGAGGATCACAGAACTAAGGGACAAGCTTAGTACCAGTGGAGACCCCATTGATGATAAGGAGCTTTTCAAAGGCCAACACAACCTAGGTTTTCTTATCATTTCCCTGGTTCATTCAAATATTGAATTCTCAATTCTTAGGAGAAACGTTAGCCCCGATTTCTCGATGCTCGAAAGGAATAAGACTTAGGTATAATTCCCTCATCTTCACCAAAATTCCTTGTACTACATAGTGGACAAAATACAAAAAATCAAAAAAATATAAAAAACCCTAAAAATCAAATTTTTTTTAAATCCAAAAAATATTTTTTTTTGTCGTTGTACTTATTTGACATGTTCAATTCTGAAATAGTTAATGTTGCTGTAAATTTTAAAGTTGTTATATTGCTGAAAAATCCATAAAAAGTTGTTTTGCAGCTCAAAAAAGCCCTAAATTAGGGTGACATCAGCCCTAGGGAGGGTGACATAATCTTTTAAGGCTGCTATAACCTTTTGAAGGTCTGGTATAAGTGTTTTGCAGGTCCAATTTTGATAGAAGATCAAGCCCTAGTGGTTGGCAGGGTTTCCTACTTCATCCTCAAGTTGTGGTGGTTGGCAGGGTTTCCTACTTCATCCTCAAGTTGTGGTGGTTGAGCATGGGGGGTTTTGAAGTGCCAAATAAAGCTTTTCAGCCATTAATACAGGTTATTACAGATCTGAAGGTGAAATCAGTCCTGAGTCTCATCATCCATCTGTCGCCCTAGGGGAGATAGGGTTCTCTTTTGTAGTTGAATCCCAAGAGGTCCTTTTTTGAGAATTTTCATGGTCTATTTTGAGTTTTCTTTCAAGTTTAAGTTGTTGGTTTTTACTGCAGAAAATTGATTCATCTTGTTAAGCAACCAGTACCAAGTTTTACTGCTCCTAAACCTTCCTAGCCATTAAGAATTTATTGAATATCTTGTTGACTCTGAGCTACTAACTTAGTGGGAAGGTCTTGTAGAGATAGAATTCTCCTCGTTGCATATCTTACAGGTCTATTTCTACCCATATTTGGGAAGCCTCACACGGCCAAAGGAACAAGCCAAAGGAACAGGCCAAAAGAGAGAGGAAAGTGCACTGAGGTGAAAGTGGGTGCATCTCTTGAAAAGTTGACGATCTTAAAACCGTCCCTCGTGACTTTTATCTTGAAGTGTGTTAATCTCTGACGTAACACCCCCTATCTAGAGAAACATGTATTTATTATTGCCCTCTTAATAGACTCATTGACAATACATTTACCTATTCAGAACATGATGCCAACACATCTTGCTCCCGAAATTACATATCAAACAAGCAATCATCAAGTCCTACCTCAATTAGGCTACACATACAACAATCATATCAACATGCAGTGCACTTCAAAAACAATTCAAACTACAACCTATTGTCTATACATCAACCAAAGCTGTTCTACAGGGATGTTACTAAAATGAATTAAAAGGGAACATCACATGTAATTTATCTTTTAAAAATTCAACCTGATCAAATTTACCATAATTTCAAAGCAAATCTTTCTGAAGTCATTTTAAAATTTTCAGTGTTGTGTCTAGGACTCTAGACTCTACATCAGATATAATTTGAGTTGAATTTCTGAATGGGTATATGGAATATTACGTCAATTTCTGAAGACCTCGTTAAAAACCTACCTCCAAATCATTTTAAAATTGAATGAATTTAACAACCAAACAGAGCTCATAAAGTCTAAAAGAAAACACGATAACCAACTAAAAAAGCACTAAACTAGTGTGTTGAAAGGAAATATTCATTATGAGAAAAGAAAAAAAGTGCCTTTCACATTTAGTTATAAAGGTTTGAACTTTGAAGAACATACTCACAGGTCAATAACCAAAAATGTATCAACTATTATCCCACCCTCCAGAGATTTTAAAGTGTGTTTCAAATACATACCATAACTGGACAACCTGCCTTTGGAACATTGTCACATCTGGTACCTCCCATAGGGTTCAGGCCAGCATACTCAACAAGGATGCATGCATCAAATCCGACTGCTTCATAGAACTCCCCAACCTGAAAACAAAAGAAATATAACTATTTGAAGCATTAACTTCTACCAGTCATAAGATTTACAAAAATCAATGACAATGGTTTCCTTGGAAACGAAAGAATGAATAGTAACTTAAAGAAACTATGTACAAAATCATGACAGCTACAAAGATTTTCAAAAATGGAATTAACATCATGTAATAGATGGATCATTATGCTTTTTAAAAAGACAACACTTTGTGAATAACCTCATCAAAATAAGGATGGCCAAGTAGAAAGATAAAATCCTACAATTGAATAATTCAAAAGTAAAATCAAACTCAGACTAATGCGTTGCTTTTCTCTCTTCCATTCCATTATCATCTCCAATTTCCATTTTAATGACTCAATTTATTGCATCCTTCCTGTTTGTATCATCAAATTTGGGTAGTGTACTACTAATTCAATTTGAATTTCATATTATTGCATTCATTTTTCCCATATTTAGGTTGATTCCTTGCATAATCTGACCTGCCTGTTGCTTCTTTTCTTTGTTTTTTATTTCTTTTCTGGGGGGCGGAACTGAGGAGGGTAAGGTCATCCACGCATACTTCAAGTCCAAAATATTTATACTTCAATGTTCATAATCATGGCTAAGGCACTTTTGAAGGGTTAAAAATATTTTGGTCCCCATTTTTAATCAAACTCAACATAAGTAAAAAGTTGGGTATAATTTTCCTTGGTAAAAAATCAGTGTGAGCATAAATAGCATACAATATACCCGACAAAGGAGAACTTCTCGTGGAAACTTCCACTTGATTTCAAGTAGCTCCAAATTTAGCGATCCATCCTTAATGCTAGTCATCCAAACAATAAACAAGCACAATATTAGGGTCATGACAACGAGCTAATCAAAAACACAACTATGAAAAAAATGACAACAAATTAATCAAAAATACAAAACCATGAAAAATATCGTCCAAGAGTTCAAGTAAAAAAAGTGAAAAAATTAGTAGGATGGAGAAAAAATTTACTACTCAAAGAAAATGAACTTCATACGTCTTTAGGAGCAAGTTTGACTTAAATAGAATAATGTTGCAATGATTGCCAATGGTGCTAAAAGGACCATTTTATATTTGTTGCTAGAATAGACTTTGAATTTTTTTTTGTCAAGATTTAAAAGGGCTAGGCAACAGATTCATGAAAATGTAAGTTCCTAGAATGATATCAAAATAAACCTTGACATCATAGTACCCAAAAGTCATTCTCACTAACTAGCTTTATACATGTACACGAAACAAAGAAAAGACACATGATATGGACCTAATATCTTTAAAATTCATTATCCAAGAAAGGGATAGAATTGGCTTAAATGGAAAGAGTCCACCCTATCAAGGACCATCCAAAGGTTTTTGCCACAAGAATGATGAAACGAAAGCATACCTTGATACCTCACTTATATGACAACTTTTAAGCATAGTAGCAAAATACGGGCATATTGGTAGTTGTTGTACGGAAATTCGAACCAAGTTAAAAATGTCGAACATTCGAAATGATACGGGTTCGGTGCAGTCAACCATTTATTTACGGAATATGAAACTCCAAATCATGGCAAGAGTTAAAAGTTTTAAACTTCAACAACAAGTATACATGTAGTTTTTTTATTTAAGTTTTATTTTATATGTAATTGTTATTTTAATTTTTACTTTTTAGTATTTAGGTAGTTCCTTTGTTCTCATTTTTCTTAAGTCATTTTGTATAAAAGTAGATTTGTGTAGATTTTTAAGTCACATTGTATGTATTATGTTGTAGTTATTTTAAATTTTATTTTTATGATTTTACTATTTATTTAATAATTCTCTTAGGATTGGTGAAGAAATGGAGATGATGACATCATAAACATTGTTATATTATATGGTATCCCATGTATGGAATTTTAATTTGAGATATGTTTCAAGTTGTTTTCAATGAATAATGAATAATATGTTAAAATTTGGAATGATTTATGTATTATTTTATTTTATTTTTAAATTAAAATTGCATGTTTTTTGTATTAATAAGATGTCTACTCCCATATTTTAGTCGTACTTGATTTTTTTGTTACGTATTTTTTCTGTATCGTTTCCGAATCGTATTCAAATCCGTACTCGAATCTTGCTACTATGCTTTTAAGGTCTAAGCTACTAAATAGCAATATGCAACTACAAATGCCCTATGTTGATTGGCTACCTACGTTCCACAACATTTCTAACATGGCCCAAACATAAGAAGTCAAGCATGTAACAAGGCACTACAAAACTTTGCACAAAAAATAAATTAGAATGAAAACAAATTATATTTATTTGCACAAATGACCAATATAGGTCAATGGGACTATATCATCAAGCAAAAATCGCAAAGGATTTCCTAATGCATCTTTTGAAAAGGACAAAGGTCTACACTTGTAAACGGACAAAAATTAAGACAACAATTCAATGGGATAAAGCTGAGAAAGTAAACCCTATGTAATGAAATAGGAAACTATTCTATATATAACATGTGAGGAAGAACAAACACTCTTGTCACTAGAAGATTGATCAAATCACGAATGAAACCAAAAGAGGAGCCTAAAATACATCCGAATAAGAGGAAGAGCCTACAGCCTCATCAATCACAATAAAGGCCCCGATGTGAAGCTTGAGGATATCATCTAACAATGGCCTACAATAGAGGCTCCAATGCAGAACTTGAGGATATGATCTAAAGAATGGCCTAGGCTAACAGGACGAAGTTGCACTATCCTGAGGGGAGTTGGATACTCCCTACTAAAGCTCTTCTCCCACCCAAGGTTGATGAATCTCTAGTGGAGGAAAGAAACCTATGGATGGTCTTTTGTCTACAAAATCTAAGTTGAGAGCGAGGGGGTTGTCGAAGCTAGCATGGGACAGTCTCAAGACTACTCAAGAAGGGGGGTACACCTCATTGGGCTAATATTCTTGGAGCTTGTCACTAAGTGTTAATCAAGCACTTGGCAATTCCACTGATTGAAGTAGGCAAAGAGAAAGATGTAATCAATCCATTGGATTTGGATCAAGAGAAGAAATCTCATAGACCCTGTAGTCTTAAAATCTCTACCTCTCAAAGAGAGAGAACTAAACACATATTAAGAGAAAAAGAGATCAACTTCATTTATTTCTTCCATGCATCATCAACACCAGGGCTAGTAAATGCCTCTCAAGTCTCCACTTCTACCATAGCTTGAAAATACTTCAAGCAAAATTGGGCATGCTTCCTTTATTGACAACCTACCATAACAAGGCATTAAGTCCAACAGTAGTTATTGAAAATTAATTAACCTCCTTAATTACTTAACTTGCTAATCATCTTTGGCAAGCATACTGACTTTTAATTTCTTGTTTATTTTGCAAGTAATTGCATTGACAACCGAATTTAGTTTGCTAGTTTGTTACTCATCAAACTTCTTGCATGTACACAATATTTCTAGGAAATTTTTGCCAACATCTTCGCACATCTCTCCATCATTGTAAAATTTATGTACTAGCTTATAAAAATTTGATATAATAGTAAGTACATTTGGGACAAGATCAAATTCTCATACATTTTTGTTTTGAGTTATGATTTGCAATTCCTTGCATATTCATGCTTGCAGCATGGTGAACCATCATAGATAAATTTTACGGGGAGTATTTGACAGTCCCACTTCAAATTCTTCTTCAATTAGTGTGCATATCTACATGTATGAGTTGTAGGTTGGTACTGATAAAGTGATATCTTTCTGAGATAAGAGCTGTTACCTCTAAAATCTGCACTTCAAATATATCCAAAGTCCAACCATCAACAACAAACCCTAGGGCAACTTGAAAACGTCACCCACTGTCACCTGAGTGATCATCCTCTTCAAATTAGGTCAGCTCTCCGGCACAACCGGGGAATCTCTAGTAAGACTACAGATCTGTCCTCTAATGCTGATATAAAAATCAGATCTGCAGAATGATAATGTTTTTGGTTTTTTTAGATATAAAATGAGAAGCCAAGCAAGACCTAGTGCTTTGTCCTTTGGTCAAATGAAATCAAGAACATGATTTGACAAAGAAGCTTGAAAATCAAATGCAGAAATCAGCAATGCTCTGTAGTACATAAACCTTATTGATCAGATCAGCCACATTGAAGCATAAGGCTGAAATGAAAAGCTCAAAAAGACACCATTTCACCTCCAAACAGTCAAGCAACATGTATATCATGCAATCATCAATGAAAGAGAAGAGCTAGGCAGCCTTGAACAAGAATAATCAGATAGCAATATCTTCATTACAATATCAGATTACATGAGGTGATAAAGAGGACTGAATGTCTTGCATAGATCTCCCCCTCCAAGTAGTTGCCAGAGAGTGGGAGCAGGAGCCCAAGAGCACCATTTCCCGAAAAAACCCCAAGAGGAGCGTTTCGGAGATTTTTTTATATATTATAATGCATTTATATTTCAAAAAATCCAGAATGCAAATTAGTTGCAAAATATATGAAAACATATATATTTGTGCCAAGTGTAGCTAAATACTACATTATTATGAAGTTATAAACGCTATCCATGGTAGATTAATGATTAAGCATTCAAGCAGCTAAATACTACATTATTATGAAGTTACAAACACCATCCATGGTAGATTAATGATTAATCATTCAAGCATCAACCATCTATTAATCACAAACATACAAATTCTTAAACTATATAGTAGGAAGTAGACCAGTGATTTATGGAATGAAATAGGTTATCCACCAACTATCAATGTGACCAAAAAGTTATGTTTACAAAATAGGCTGACTGCATAAGTTCTAAAACGATAATTTCACTAAATTATGAAGGCGGAAAGGTCCAAAACACTAAATTGAGCTGCAGTCTATGACACATAAAGTAGTGAAAAAGAAGAAACAATTCTTCTAATTTCTATCTACTTTCCCTTCCTCTCTGAGTCTTTCCATCACCACAAATTCTGCTTCTCCCTACAAATTTGTCCTAGTGCATTTACCTATGGATCCTGAAGGGCGTCCTCATTTTATGTATAAAAAACCCTAAAAATAAGATATTGTCAAAAAGGCCCTAAAAATTTACATAAATTCAAAAACCTAAAAATATTCAGAATTTGCTAAATCTGGTCCACCCCTCAATTTCGCCCTGGGTGATTTATCCATAGATTCAAAAGGGCATCCTCATCTTTCAACCTACCTTGGGAAACATGAAATCATCATATCTCCAAAACCCTAGGTAGTGTTTTGCATCTGAGGCCATCTATGTCCTCGCCTTGACCTCTTTGTCCATCTCCTTCTAAGTGCGAACTTTTCTAAGGTGTCCCTTGGGTTGTGTGAAACTCATTGGGAAACGTGAGATTGCGTTGCAAATCTTTGTTATCTATTGTGCTGGATAAGTAGTAGGTTGAATTAACTCCTCAGTAGATATAGTAGTCTTCTTATCTCATTATTTGACTCCAAATAAAGGCACTGATCTCTGTCATAAAGGTTGTAGAAAGGTATCCATTTGTTGGTGATTGCAGGTATCTTGATAGGGCTCTCCCCTGGGTTTAGGAGTTACCTGAAGTAGTTGAGAGACTAAGCTGAGGTGACATTGGGTTTAGATCTCTCCCATTAACCATTCGCTAGCTTATTGCACCACATTGTGCTACAAATCCTAGATTAGTAGTTTGAATGGTAACAGGGCCAACATTTGATATTCTATTTGATTGAAGGATAATTATAAATAGGATTGCAATTAATGGTTTTCCTCCTCCCTTCCATTTATAGTTTTAATTGTAATTAAATAGTACTAATGCTTGTTGCTTAGTCTTGAGCTAGGATTGCAGGTATTGGTTGTTATGCGGATACTTTAAATGATATATACATGGAGGCCACGCATTTGGATTGATGGTATTCCTCCTCCTCTTGGTGGGTGCTCAACCATTTTACAGGATCATCATCAACTTGACTCCATTTGCCCCGATTTTCTTCTACCATGGCACTAATCTACGAAACCCTCTTGATGGCAAAACTTATCTCCTAGATTTTTCCTTCCACTCAACTTTTACCTTACTTCATCAATTTACTCTTTGATGCTTGGAAAATCTTTTGAATCTTGAGGTATCTAGGAAAAATTCGATTTGCATATCTCAAAGTCCTAGACCTAATAGCTAGCCTAGATCACATTTTAATTTGTTCCGAGTATTATCCAATGGCAATAAATTTCAGATCTAAAGCCTAAATCTAAAGTTTAGCTTTCATTTTCTATTAGATCTAGATATTTGCAAGGCTATTGTTGTGCAGATCTGCATGTTTACTATGAGCAGCCAATCTTGAAAGTTTGAAACCTAGGATCTAAGAAACTTACCCTAGTGATTTCATATTATTGAGCAATTTTCAACTTAATACTTAATATATTATATAGCTAGTGGTGCTAAACTAAATTTGGAAGCCTAACGTCCTTTTTGATCGACTGCTAAATTCTTATTGGAGGCTCCAAGATCCAAAACGGCCCCTTTGTGAAGATTTAGTATCATCATTTAAAAAATTTCAGGTAAATACTTTTGAAGGCTTCAAAATTTAGGTAAAAATTGCTTCAAACCCAAAACTTCATCTTCCAGTCATAAAGTCTTCAAATATTTGGTCTCTGAAATTTTGCTGAAGGTCTCAAAGACCAAATCAGCCCTCTTGGGAAAGTTTGCCAATTTATTTTGAAAATTTCACAAAAGTATTTTGAAGATCTCAAAAATCAAAATCAAAATTATATAATTTTCTTGATGTATCAAAGATCATTTATGCCCCCAAAACGTTCTCAAGAAACTGTGCCAAAATCTTGTTTCAGGATATCTGATGTAAATTGTTTCACCATGAAGAGACTCATCTTTCATACTTGAGAAAACTCATAAAAATATTTTTGAAGATCCTAAAATCAAAGTAATAATTTTATAATTCATTTCATGTCCTCTAGATTGAATTTCAACCCTAACGTTGTCCAATAAAGTTGATCTTAGATTTGGATTAGGGTCTCTAAACCAAGACGTCCCCTTGTGAAAAAGATCTAGTTGTATTACTATTACCTCAAAATTCATAAAAAATTGTCTCAAGGGTCTTAAAATTGAAATAAAATTTACACACCATCCCTCAAGCCCTTTGGATCATTTCTTGAAACTCAATGCTGCCATTATTCAGATTTGCATGTGTTAATGAGCCCTCTGTCAAAATCGGCACTGTGGGGAAGAAGCCCAATTTGGGGCTAGACATCATCATCTCCTAGCCCTTGATTTAACTCTATCAAATCCTAATCGGCCTTCTTGGTAAGTTAGGCCCACATTTCAATGAAATTCAGTTTAAAGAACTACAAGGATTCAATTTCTCAACCAAAGTCTCAATAATTACAGTCAACAAGCTCCATTTCTAGCATAGCAACTTAGTGGATATTTATCTTTGAGTGTGAAATCAGTATTTTTGACTTCTTGAATCTAGAGAAATCTAATCTCTGTTTTGTTACAGTAACTTGAAGGTGTATTCCATGGCATACTGTTTTCTTTCAAATACTAATACCATTCTGATGTACTTTTGTTAATGCAGTGAGGGTTTATTCAATTTCTGTCTGCATTCAAAGCTCAGTCTTAAGATCGTCAAGCAGTGACTTTCATAGCATAATATAATTTCGGTTTAATCTGGAACATTTATCCTCTGTTTTGTGCTTTGTATATCAGAAATCCGCAGGCCCATACTACTGTAGGAAATCATTTCCTCTTTATTGTTGTTCCATTTACTGTTGCAGATCTGAAATGGTCTCTTAACTTGTTTAGCAAATCTTGGAACAGATCTTTTGTTATCTCTTTTTTCTGTTCTGGAATCACTAAAGGAAAGCAGGTTTATTAGCACATTTGGTGAAGATGTTTCCAGATACTCTCATTTCATCGTGGGAAAGATTTAGTTGAAGTTTGATTTGTATATCACTGTCTTTCAAATGACATCCTGAGGGTTACAATCTAAAAATTTAGCTCTTGAAGAACACCATTAAACCAATTCTCAGTCAAAGACTTGAGGTCACATCTCTATTGCAACAAAACATCAAAGACATCATCCTCTGTGTCACCTAAAACCAATGAGCTAGAGTGGTTGTTACCATTGGCCATTGAGTTAATTGGTTAGTTTGTCTTCTTTAGTTAGATCCCCTTGTGTAATTGTGGGGACTAACTTGTTTCATCTTTGGTGGCTTTAGAGTGACTAATCGGCAGGGTCCAAGAAAGATCGTTTCGGGATATCTCGGTAACACATCGGCAATAAATAGGCAAACTTGAAAAAATACAAAAATATTCATTTTTTTCAATTTTTTAAATATTTAAAGCAACAATAACATCAAATAAACACATTGCCACATGAATATGGAAAGAAAACCGATACATAAGATATATAAGATGTCTAAGACTCTAAAGATACGTCACACATAAAAAATGGATAGTGTGCTGAATCCTAACTCCCAAGTCATCAAAAAATAAAACAAATGTATCTCATGATCATCAAGAGTCAATAATAATAATAAATGAAATTAATTAGTTCTACTAGGATACTGAATGCTCTGCAAGGGCATATTAATTAATGTTGTAAGAATGCTTTGAAATTAATTAATTAATCAGTTCCATAAGAGTGCACTGAAATTAATTAATTAGTGTTGTAAGAATGCTCTGAAATTAATTAATTCGTGCTGTAAGAATGCTCTACAAGGGCGAATTTCATAACAGGCTCCTCACACTCCACCCTCCACGAAGTCAAAATCACCTTTAGAAAAAATAGGGAAAAAATCGGCAATATCTCAAGATAAATCGAGAAAAAATCAGCCCAATCACCTTTAGAAAAAATTGGCAATATCTCGAGATAAATAGGGAAAAAATCAGCAATATCTCGGGAAAAAAATTGGCCTGGTTTTTTAGGTGATTTTTTGCGAAAAAATCGTCGAGCAGCAAAAATCGCGATTTCTCGGACATCGGCGATTTCTCGGACGATGTTGGTAACACTGAAAATAATCTCTTTGATTCCATTTGCTATTTCTTGTTAAAGTGGATTTATTATTTTGATGATGATGTTTCATGCAATTCATTTGGGAAAAAATTGGCCCGGTTTTTTAGGCAATTTTTTGCGAAAAAATCGGCGAGCAGCAAAAATCGCGATTTCTCGGACATCTGCGATTTCTCGGACAATGTTGGTAACACTGAAAATAATCCCTTTGATTCCATTTGCTATTTCTTGTTAAAGTGGATTTATTATTTTGATGATGATGTTTCATGCAATTCATTTACAAAGCATATGATCATTTATTTTGACGTGAATATGTTATAGGGATGTTTTATGAATTCATTACACTGAATGAAGTGCCTTGGAAACAAATTTGGAAAATTCATGATTCGGCAGAAGACGTGTATCCGGCGTCTATAAATAAAGACAAAGGCTCATTAGTTTGTAATCCTGCTTTGTTGGGAAAGCTACCTATTCGAAAACAGTTGGTTCGATAGCCTTAGTGCTGAAAGTGCAGACAGTTGTTTGTGGATAGTTGGATGTCGTGTTGGCCACCACTGTTACTCACTCCGGTACTTGACAAGTATTGTTACATCTAGTGTTACATCTAGAGTTTCTTTGAACACGGATTCAAGCCCCACGGACCTCACAGGGTATATAGGGGATGACCCTAGGAATCCTAAAACCTGTCTTATCTAACCTAGGTTGAGGGGATTCACAATATATTGAGAATATTCTTGCTATATCTTTTATGTTTATAAAATGCTAATGTTTTATATGTTTTGATGTTTATGTCATATTCATAATTCAAGTGTTGAATACTCTATTTATTCCTATAAATTTTGAATGGTTTATGGTGATTTCTTTCATTCATTAATAACATAAAGGTCATCCTAAATCAAGTTGTGTCTAAAAACATTAATTCTAAATCCTCTAGACACCACCACAAAATCGAGTCCTAGGTGTATACTTAGGGTTGTCCTTAGATAATCTTAAGCAAAAGCTTGGCCAAGGTCTCCCCCCTGGATAGTCTAGGTTCGATTGTTGTTGGACCTTGGAAGCCTAAACTGACAAATCCCCTTCCGTAACTGACACATTGGGTTGGGGGTTCGTAGTTGTGTTGAATTAGCAGTCGGTTAGATTGTCCATCATCTTGGGTTGCTAGTTTGTGCATCAACAATAACCATGGCCCCAAGAACGGCCTTGACTTCCCTCGACCTCTTAAGCATGTTGAATGAGGAAGCAAACCGAGTATCTGCAACCTTCAAAAATGATAGATGTGTATACTCTTTATATATTGTGAGAGCATTGGTATGGTTTTGTACAAAATTGCGGATATGGCGTGCATCATCAAAGAGATTGCCAATCCATGTCACATCTAAAGCAATAGATTTAAGTGCCAAATTCAAAGAGTGAACAATGCAAGGTGTCCTTTTCACGTGGATTTGGATTTTCAAAGGTTACTTTATCATATGGGAATTAAATTTTTCAAATCCACGTGTTAAGGGCCAATTCCACATTTGTTTAAGGCTAGCACGATATCCTTGGTCCACTTGTGCTAGAGCTCCATCTTCAAATGTGCCCTCTTATTTTGGTCTTTTGTGGAGATTTCGAAGGGGCAAACCTTTGTTTAACCCCTTGAGGATGTATTTGGAAGTATCTTGTGGACAAATCTTAGTAGAGCATCCCCTATTTGGAGATTGGAGATCTTATAGCAGAGCATCCACTATTTGGAGATTGGAGATCTTAGAGTGATTGGTGGCCTTGAGAGCACTTTTTGTATTTGGGTTATTATGTGGGCATCATTGGTGGTTTCATTCCCCCTTGTGGACGTTGCTTGAAGCACAATTCTTGGAGGGGCCTTTGGAGGCTACGTGGCATCATCAACAACCATGTGATCCTTGCTTGTTGGAGCGTTTTCCCATTTGATATGGGCCCCATGTATCTCAACATTGTACAAGTGGTAGGGACCACATTATTTTATTGTACTGTTAGGAGCATAGTTCCTAGATT
The DNA here is from genome assembly GCA_027924585.1 of Larix kaempferi. NCBI lineage: Eukaryota > Viridiplantae > Streptophyta > Pinopsida > Pinales > Pinaceae > Larix > Larix kaempferi. Next base: position 3,485,566 of record BSBM01000886.1, read on the forward strand.
CAACCCTAGGCCTAACCGCACCTAAATCAGATTCTTCAAAATCGGATTCTCGAATTCTTCATCGTATTCTTCCACCTCATTTTGACTAATCTAAAGTTGTTTACGTAGGATAAATGTAGATTAATTAGGGTTAGGGTTCTGAATCCCCGATTCCTAATATTGGGATGAGTGCCGCACCCGTATCAGATTCTTTAGCCAATTCCGATCGCACCCACGGTTCGTGTAACCTTGGTTAGGAGTTAGTTGCTTGTAGTGGGGATTTTGTATTATTTTACCCCACCTTGGACTAAATCTAAGGAAACAATTGATATTTTATTGTAAAGGAAGTTTTAGCCTCTCCTATAAATAGAGAGCTACTTCCTCATTTCATTTTCATGGTTGGACTTTGAGAGTTCTCTCTCTTTTGGAGCTTCATCGATATATCTTTCTTTTGTGCAATATATGGTGTTAAGGGCTCTTTCAATGTGGTGAAAAGTGTTGTCAATTCTTGAAGCTTCTTTTTCTTGGTTCTATTATTGTGCTTAAGGGTTAATTCTGGAATGTTCAAGTCTTCTACAAACCTCTCATGACTGATCCAAAGAATAGTTGTTGGTAACTCTCGGAAGGAAGACATCCTAGGCTATTGGCTTGCACATTCTCTTTTGTTGGTTTGGGTGAGTATTTTACACCTTGTCTGCATATGCACTTGGTTCCTTGGCAAGGGTTTCTAGATATTTATCTTCTCCATAGTTGATCTTGGGTGGCTAGGGACTTTCCTTCCTTGTAGCTCCTTCTTGTAGTCCTTGAAGTCCATTGTTTATCCTCAATTGGGTGATGTGACTAGTGTGTCCCGACCGCTAACCTTTGAAGGAAATAGAGCAATTCTTGAAGGACCATTATTCTTGGCCTCACTTGCCATTTGATTCACCTTGACTCCATTGCCCTAGTTGGATATTGGCACTAATCTCTAGTCTCTCCATCAACTATTCTAAAAATCCTAAAAGCTACAACCCCATTTTGCCGAGGCTATCTCTTCCAAAACACCATGTGCCCTCATTGCCATAGCCTAGCAATCTTATCCCAGGAATGCCCCCTCGAGTTGGAGAAGAGCCAACCGGAAGGGCATAGAGGTAGTTATTGTGGTGACAGTACCTCTCAGGTTAATATTAACTAGTAGCAATCTTTGAGGCTTTTACTACACATGCTAGTTTGCGTGACAGTGGGTAACACATTTCAAGTTACTATGAACTAGTAGCGATCTTTGGGGCTTTAACTACACGTGCTAACTTGCATGACAATGGGTAACACCTCTCAGGTTACTGTGAACTATTAGCGATCTTTGGGGTTTTAACTAAACATGCTAGTTTGCACAATAACAGGGATCATCTAGTCATACTTCAAGGTTGAGAAGATCAGAATGTGCACTTAGCAAGCATTCAAAGACCAGTTTTCCATCCAATGTGCAACATCAAGAGAGATTCTTGAGTTAATCAATTCAGATGTGTGTGAACCTATGTCTTCTTCATCATTGACATGTAGTATTTATTATGTTTCCTTCATCATTGATTCCTCTTGCAAAACCTAGACTTATTTTATGAATACCAAGGATGATGTGTTCTCTAACTTTAAAGAGTTCAAAGCCTTGGTTGAAAATTAGATAGGAAAAAAGAACGAAGTGCTTAGATTTGATAATGGAGAAGAGTACATCTCCAAGGACTTTGATACTTTTTGTATGGAAGTAGGGATCAAGAGGGAGTTGAAAGTGCCATTCGACCCACAACATCATGGGATTGTAGAGAAGAAGAATAGATCCATCATTGACACTTCTACAGCCATGATCCATGATATGGATTCAAGATTTGCCCATGCGTCTTTGGGTATAGGCGTGCAAGAAGACAGTTTATATCTTCAACTATTTGTCCACACAAGATCTTGAATGACAAAACACCAAAGGCATTTGCTGTGTTTTTCGATGTCTAGTGTGCATTCATGTTCCTAATGAGAAAAAGACTAATCTTGAACCCTCAAGTATCAGGGATATTTGTGTTGGGTACAACGAGATACCCAACGCTTACATGATCTGCAAGGCAACACAAAAGATTGTGGTAAGTAGGGACTTGCAATTTGAGGAAGATGGATGGTCCTCCAAATCACAAGACTCCCACAAAGATTGAAGAATGAGAAAACCCTATTGTCACAAAGTTTGATTTGAAATTCAAGGAAAAATCAGATCCAAAATAGCAAGGTTTCAGTCAAGAAACAAAGCCTCATCACCCTCAAGTTCAGCCAAGACGCCAAGATGGCTTACTCAAACATTATAGAATGCACAAGAGCGAGTTGGAGCACCAAAGTCTACTTTTCAGGTGAGTCATCCACCTAAAATATTTCCTACTTGTGTTTCACTAACATTTTTATTCTTGAGACAGCCTTCCAGTATTGAGGCAACTAAAGAGCAACTACCGCAAGATGCCATTATGGAGAGGTATGATGTCTAGGAGATAGTTTAAGAACTTTACTGGAATTAGTGAGTGATTCCACGAATGCAGCTGACAAGAGCATTGGAAGGAAAAGCGACATTTTGCTTATTTTGCTTATTTCTAAAAGTTGATATTTATGCAGTAAACTAGTTCTTTCATCATTCACGTTTTTCGTTAATTTTATACACACACACACACACACATATATATATTCTCCAAGGAAAACTTTGTGGGGAAACCTAAAGGCTGTTTCTCCCTATTCGTGAATGATATATATTTTTGGTAAAAACATAAATCTGGAGTTAGTATTTTGCGACAGCATGTTATTCAACCATATATTATGAGATTCAAAATATTTATGAAAATACATGTGAAAAATAAGTGAAGCACTACTACAATCTATGTACTTATGCATTGTAAAATAACAATGTCAAAATTGGAGTTAATAATGAAAGAATTGAAATCGCCCGACAAAACTGTATTGACTGTTTTATGGAAAAACAAGCAAAATCAGAACCGAGATTCATGCGTTTACCCTTTTCCAAGGAAAACCTTGCAGTGAAACACAAGGGATGTTTCCCTACATTCGTGGATGACATCCCTAGTAAACATGTTAGCATATGTATGTATGTATATATGTATTATTGTTGTCCCTAACCCATTATTCCCTAAAAAATTCGGGTTGTGTCTAGCCGTTTCGAACACCCATCCCCTCGTTCCAGAAGAAACTCATGTAACATAACATGTTTTTGGGTCAAATTTGAGGTTAAAATTTATTTGTACTTGATTTTTGTTTCAATATATTAAGTTATAATGCAATACACTTAATTCTCTATAACAGACTTATTAGTGAATTTTATCAATTTATTAAAAATTGGGAAACTTTTTTCAAATTTCCTTGTCCACAAATTTAAACGGGAATGCAAAACATGTGAGGTAGGCTCCAAAGAAGATGTCCCTCAAGAAGAATAGCCATCAATAGAAGAAGTTCAGAAACAGCCTGACTCCATTAAAACTACAAAAAGGAGTTGTGCTATTCTTTGGGATCCTCTTCAATTTAAACTCAAGAGGTAGATTAAGAATGATCATTGGAAAACAACATCATTTAAGATAACTGCTAGTAAAAACTTCTTTCAAATTACCAATGTTTATGTCCCAAACAACTACCAAGCAAAGAGGGAATGTTGGCAATCAATTAAAGTCCCAAGAGCTTTTCTTGGTAGAAAACAAATAAACCACACAAAGGATTTACAAAGTTCAAGCAGTTTATTGCACTTGACAATGAGATTGCCACTGAAGTTTTAGCATAATATGCATAGCTGCTAATTTATTGCATGTGCCAAAACATCTCAACCAAACAATTTTCTAACCTTCCATTTTTTAGCTTCTCATTCAACCCCAGCAAATTAGAGTAAACCAGCCTCTTGACCAACTCCTTTGTAGAAGGCTTCTTGCACCACTGCATTCTCTGTTAAAGAATAGTTTATATAACTCTCCCAATTAGCAGAAGGAAGCTAAAGCAACATAAAGTTATCAAAATACCCTAAATTCAACATAAAATATTGAATCTCAAGTAAAACTTATATAACGAACCTCCTCCCACCATGATAGGTGTGCATAGTCTGCCACCTGTACAATGGATTTTGAATTTTTTGTTCTCTGCCTTCCTATGCCTTTGGAAAACTTTTGTGACTTGAAACAAAGAGCTTTGACTCCTCGCTTGCTGCAAAACATGGACAATGAGACTATCAATAGTATTCCAGAATCCAAATGCATACTTGACAAGTAATGTATAATTTTTCACACAAAATCTTGCAACAAGATATTATTTTTATCCATCAAGATTATTCTCAGAAAGAGATATAATTTGGAAAAATGTGTCAAGCTATATTTCTCTTACAATGTGGCCACGGGAATTCTCACGATAGATACCCTTAAATAGCAAATTTTAAAGGTTTTTTATTTTACTCACCCAACACATGATTCTCAATAATGCATTAAAAATCATTTGCCTTGCATTGCACCATTGTCAAGGTTGCTTGATACATTGGAGAATCAAGGTGGTGATGACATCTACACTCATTTCTCAATATGTTATATTATAGGAATGTTCCACAAAGTTTTGGGGATGCACATACATGAGGATGTGTCTCAAGAGTGTGTGGAGAGACCCTCCATATTTCAAGGAACGTCATAAAGGACCTTAGTGCCCCAAACATAGTGGACCCTGCCCCAATTATTAAAGATATAAAAATAATAATAATAATAGAATGGAAAAAAAATAATAAACCACTTATAAATGCATAATTAATCACAAACTTATACAATTAAAGTAACAAGTTACAACATCCATGATCTAAATGGCAATTACACAATTTAGAATTTGGAATTCAAAATAGGAGAATCGTTGTATTTCTCATCCAACAACTTCTACATCCTCTCAACCACTTCTCATCCCTCAACTCAATCTCCTCCAAATACAAAATATATCATTGAACATTTGGGATGTGGCCCTTGGCTCTTATCCCCATTTTACGAGTGCTCATTCCTGCTTTGTGAACCACAGATCACACCCTATGAATCAATGGTATGATGATGACTAATTCCCATTATAGACAACTTCATCACACCCTTCACCATAACCCCACCTCCTACTCCTTTCTCAACAAATCCTATCGCGACATCCTCTGCCGCAAGAAAAACCTTTTTGTGTAACATCTATCCCCACCACTCCAACCTCCCCTACGATCTTGAGCGCCAATGCATGTTCAACCATACAAATGCCCTCTACAATGTAGCTAGGAAACCTCTCATCACAATCACCACACCTCCCACAATACCTTGTTTCCTGCTCTTTTACACAGATATTCGACAGGCAATCCAGGAGATGAACACCAACAAAACAACAAATGAGGAGGGGTTCCAAGTTCAACTTTTCAAACATGGTACATCGATACTTCTTGATTACAACACAGATTTGTTCAACCATGTTGTTTAACCAAGATTCACGCAATCATGGTCACACCAAACTATTCACCCAATAGAAAATGAGGCTCCAGTTTTGACCCTTATAAATACAAGACTATTATTTTGGGCCACAATTTCTCTAAGCTTTATTAAATTGTTCTTCACCTACAATTATCCAAGGAACTTGTGAGCAGACATCTTCGAGCTAGAGGATAGGCAAGTTTCAGGCCTATCAACCCCTAGTTGTACCTACATTACTATAATCAAGGTTACAAAAACTGAACCGGTGGTCGAACTGATCGACCCTGAAAACCAAAACAGGACCGAAACCAAGAAAAAAAACGGATCACAAAACCGGTCCACCAAAAATACATAAAATATTCAAATTTTGAAAAATTATATATATATTAATGTTCAACCATGTGAATCAAAACCATTATACACAAATTTGCAAAAAGGGCTCCTGTATGTATTTTGCTCAATGCCATACTGAGAATATTTCACTTGAATCATATGTCTAACAAGCTGAGGAAATTGTTGTTGTGAAAGGGTTGTTTCAAGGCTATTGTAACAGACTATCACATTGGAATATGCCCACAAAAGTTTCCTTTAACAACACAGTTAGCTCAAAGTTGTTGTTAGGGTTGCTCAAAGCCTCTTTACTATTGTAGGTAACTGCTATTAGGTGTATTTTATTGTTGTTATGAAGATATAACCAGGACTGATGTAGGTACTTAGCATACTCTTTCAAGGCTGCTACACTTCCCAAGAATGTCAAGAATGATTATTAACTCAAAATACTCAAATGAATAGTGTGAGAAAAATAGAGAGGTTGGGATTGCTTTTATAGCTTTCTTAGGGGTTTAAGGTTATCTAGAACCTTCCCCACTAAACCAACTTTTTTATTTAAAAATAAATAAAAAATGGCCTTTTAAGTGTCACTGTATAGTTCTGTACTAAATCGGTCAAAACCAGATTAGAACCGATAAAACCGGCCAAAACCGGCCGGAACTGATCAGAACCAACCAGTTCCGTATAGAACCGATCATTTCCAATTTGAGACACCGATTTGAACCAGTGAGGCCTCTGAAACAATCAAACCGACCAGTTTTGCCGGTTCCGATTCGGTTTGTGTAACCTTTAGGTTGGTTCCATGAATCCATTGTATATTGATCCATACATACACATTGATTCAAGTGTTAGAGTTTGCACTTTAATTCAAAGTAAACTAGGATCTTTAACTGAAAGAATAACAAGCACAGCAAAACACAATAGACACAATAGTTTTCCTCGGGGAAACCATAAAGGAGAAAACCCCGCAACTTCCTCAAAGATAGATTCGTCACTAATACAATATCACAAAATGGAAAACCCAAAAATAGGAAGTCTTTTGTAGCTCTCTCTTCTTTCTCCTCAGTGAACTTGTCTTCTATCTCTTGGTTATGCGAACTTGAGTGAGTGAGAGGTGTGTCCAAATGAGAGAGCAAGCTCTCTATTTATACTTTATGTTTGGGCGACCTAATTTCCAATTAGGTCGGCCTCACTAAATCTGACTGGGATGACTTGTCTTAAGGGGACTTAATATTACATTTTACATTCATTCTTTGGGGTGCTATTGCCCCGACTTACAATGGAGGTTTTACCTCAATGACCTAGCATGACCAAACATAATAATGACATCCCCGAACGGAGGAAAAACATCTCCGTCGGAGGTACAAGTAAAATACAATAATAATATCAATATAAAATACAAATGAATATCTTCCAAAGTTACATTTACAACAACATCAAGTTCCTTATAAAGCTAGCAGAGATCAAGATTACTATTTTTAGCAGTTGGCTTCTTCTAGGAGCCTGACATCAAGGGCAGGGTTGCCAGAGCGTGGGAGCAAAGCAGGAGCAAGAGCGGGAAGCGAGAGCGCGGGTGCGCATTTTTCAAAAAATGGTCGAGAGCGAAGCGTCTCGGGAGCGTTTTTATATATATATATAGATAGATAGATAGATATATTCAAAAAAACATGTAGAATGCCAAACTAGATGCAAAATTTATGAAACATGTATGTTTGTGCTACTTCCAATACATGAAATGCCATCTAAATTCCATAATTCATGATTCCATTATCCATGATTACATCCATACTACGTAGTATGGTGGTACACTAATTATTAATCATTCAAATTTCAAGCATCAACCATCTAGCTATTAACAATTACAAAGTTACGAATTGAAATACATTTTACAAATACAAATACAAACCATCTAGATTTTATCAATTACAAACATACAACCTTTAGAACCATATAATAGGGAAGTACATCATTAACTTATGGAAGTACATCATTAAGTACCAAATAGGGAAGTACATCATTAAGTACCAAATAGTTTTGTTTACAAAAATTGGCTATTTGCATGTGCCATGAAGCATAACTTAGAAGTACCAGAATGATAATTAAACTAAAATACGAAGACTAAAAGATCTTCAAAAGTTCAAAACACTAAATTGAGCTATGATTTAAATCCTATCTAGTAAAATGCAAAAACAATCTATTTCTCCTAATTCCTCTTTCCACCACCACGATTGCCTCGTGAGGGTACGCGTGGTGGTAATGAAGATGAAGCATGTGTAACTAAGTGTGAATGTGAAGGTCCTTCTAATGCAGGTACTGCTGGAGTGCTAGTGACGGGGGCCCCGTCCATGGGACCTCGCACCAGATGGAGGTGGCAACTCAGCACGCTCATCCTCATCCAAAAGAACATTCTCCAACTCCTCCAAAACCAATGCTCCATCCTCCAAGTTGTCCTCCTCTGGATTGTAGTCCCACATCTTATTTGATTTTTCTATAGTTGGATCCTCACAGTAATACGACAACAATCGCAAGTTGTAATGCACATAGACCAAGGTCTCTGCTCGTTGTACATTCAACCTATTTCTTTTGACATTGTGGATGAAACTGTATGTGCTCCAACACCTCTCTGCTGAAGAAGTGTTCACCACCTGTGAAAGCACCCGCATTGCCATAGTTTGTAGTTGTGGTGTACTAGTGCCATACATGTCCCACCACTGAAGAGAAGCCAAATTCCCTCGATCTCTAGTTGTTAGTTTTTCAAAATTTACTTCAATCTGATCTAGGATCTTAACTGAGAGAACAACATGTACAGCATACCTACAACATATCAATCATGGACATAATAATGCAAGCACACAAGAGACAATAGACACACAGAGTTTCATTGGGGAAAACCATAAAGGTGAAAAACCCCACAACTTCCTCAAAGATAGATAGAGCAATGATACAACCCAAGCATAAGAGATAGTCTTCTCCTAGCAGCAGCTTCTCCTCCTCCACAAGTGTGCCACTCTCCGATGAGAGTATGAGTGAGAAAGTGAATGATCAAATAGAGTGTCTCCCGCACTCTATTTATACTTGACTTGACTTGCCTAATAACCTTTACTAGGTCGACCTTAACTTAACCACATAACATAATGCTGACTGGGCCGACCCCCAATAGGGTGGTCTAATAACCCTTTGACCCACATGACTTATACAGGGCCGACCCCACCAAGGTGGTCTAATAACCCATCAAGTATAAGTTACGACACTTCCGTATAGAGGAATAATAACATCTCTATAAGAATACAAACACTTACGTATAGAGGAATAATAACATCTCTATAGGAATACAATATACATATAGGAAATATATTCCGAAGTTACAAATACATCAACACTAGTTGCATGGCTGCTCCCAAAGGCACCAATGCAACTGAAGTACTGGCTCAACTGTTGCCGAATGCTATCACACTCCTCAACATCTGGGTACATTTTTTCCAATGCTTGCATATAACCAACTTGAATCTCTGGATCTTGGTGTGGTCTTCTCTTTGCCTCACCACCTAGTGCTGGGGTTAAAAGCCATGATATATGATAGTATTTTGGTGTAAGCACATATGCTAATAAGGCATGTAGTGGAATATTCAACTTCTCCCACCGTTTTTCCACCTCTATACAGATTAAATCATACAAAATCTCATCTCTAGGCTGAACAATGTCCCTAATTTGTCCTAGCATAGTGTCCATTTGCTCATACACCTCCCCAATGATCGGTCAATCAGAATCTACAAACCGAAGCATGTTATAAATTGGCTTAGTGAATTGTAAAACATACTTGACCTGTGTGCAAAAATAGCTATCAAGAACAGTGTCCTTTGCTGCATCCATGCCATCTATATCAGTGCTAATGTCATCCCACTCATCAATCATCACCATAGCACCCAAAGCCTGTCTTACCCTCAATAGGCGCCTAAAGGTGAGGAAATAGCTACCAAATCTAGTCTTTGCAAGCTTAAGTAATTGCAACTTAGAGTAAGTGCCATAAAAGGCATTGACCCTTGAATGCCCAGTGATAAATCTAATGAGTTTCTTCCCTCGCTTGTACAAATCATTTATCCATGTGCATTCTTTGTGCTTGATAATATCATGCATTAAAAGGTTCAATGTGTGCACCAAACAACCAAACCAAAAGATGTGAGCATATTTCCTCTCAATGATTTTTCTTGCTCCTTTACAATTCGCTGCATTATCAGTGATTACTTGAATCACATTAGTAGGACAAACCTCATCAATAGTTTTCAGTAAGATGTCTACTATGTTCTGAGAAGAGGCCATGAGTGATGAGGAGACTTGCGCTCCAAGAAACACTGCACCACTAGACGAAACACCACGGATATTTATCAAATGTTGGTTTCTAACATTTGTCCAACCATCAGATACAATGGATACCCCAATATCTGCCCACCCATCTGTAAACCGTGTAAGAGCTCTTTTGACTATTGCTTTTTCCTTGTCAAGTAACACAGTTCTAGCTTTTTCATACCCAGGGCTCTTGTATCCAGCAGGGGCTTTGTTAATGGCTTTAACCATGGCATACCAATAAGGGGAGCGGAGAACATTGAATGGCACACCACATGCATAAAGAAACCTCACCACTTTTGCATCCACATCCTCCCTGCCACTAATATCAAGGAAATCTTCTATGGTTCTCTTACTTCCACTACCAATTGAGGACCTTCCGCCAGGTGAAGGAGGAGATGAAAATGGGCTTCCAAAGCTAGAAGAAGCATCCGATTGAACCTTTTGTTTTTTAACATTCATTCTTTGTGCAGCTTCCTCTATCTTGATGTAGTTTTCTCTCTCTAGCTGTGTTATCTTAGGGCAAATTGCAATACCAAGGGAGCCTTTGTTATCATCAATGTCTAATACCCCACAAAGATGCCTCCTCACACAGGTGTATGAACCGCTATAAGGTTTTCCTGGACGACAACCATGTGGGCATAAAAACTTAGTGGTTCCACCACCTCTACCCTCCTCAAGTTTTGTGACATACCTCCACAAGGGGGTTAATGAAGGTTTGCCACTATCATCTTCATTATCGTCCCCTTCACCACCCTCCTTTCCTTCATTCATTGGGTCACTATGAGAATGACCACTATCATCTTCTTCATTCACATGCCTATTCCCAATCAACACCATGAGAACCAAAAATGGAAGGAAACACCACAAGAAGAACATTTTCTTCAAGTTTTAGATGAACAACCTACAATAGAATGAGGAGGAAGAGGGAATGGGAAAATGTAGAAGAAGAAAAAAATACAATAATAAACAAGACATTTTGTGAACAATATTCAACAAAAATAGACATTGGGCATACCTATTTTGATCTCCAATGATTTGCAAGTAGATGGAACCCTTTGTTGTCTCCTCCAAGCTCTCTCAAATCCTCTTCAAGCTCTCCAACTTTGCTCCAACACCAAGCCAACACCAAGAGCTCATTCCCTCTCCACTCCAACTCAAAGATGAAACAATGAGGAAGAAGAAGGAGAGATTGTGCCATATCTCCCCTCTCTAACCCTAAAAATGCCCTAGGCCCCACCCAAAAAGCAAAAAAACAAAAAAAACATTAAAAAAGTTGAATAATCCGTCGGACTTTGGGGAGCATCGGGTTGTGCGTGGAAGCGCTCGGGGAGCGATGGCGAAGTGAGGCGGGAGCGATGGAGAAGCATGGAGGGCGGAGCTCGGAGCGCTCGAGAGCGAAAACGCTTCGCATAGAGGCAAGGAGCGCACTTTTCCAAGCCGAAGCGGGGTTCCAAAATTCGGAAGCGAGCTTCCCTGGACGCTTTCGCTCGGAGCGCGTTTTCCTTGTTCGGACTGTGGGGAAAGGCTTCGGCAACCCTGATCAGGGGGGCAGCATGACAAGGATATCCATACATCCATGCCTCTTATAAAAAAACTTAAAAGAGAGTCCAATAAGACTATTTTTTGCTTTTTCGCTCTTTTGTTTTTTTGCAAGAAGCTAGATTGATGCTCTTTTATTCCAAGATCAATCTTTCCCGCTTTTTGTTTTTTTTGCTTTTTCAAGGAAGACTTTTTTTGGGCACATCTATAATTAGAAATTTCTATGTGTGGCAAGTACAAGTTAAATGTTATGGTTTTGAGCAAGCAATGATGGTGTGGTTCAAGGTCTCACTAGTGAAAAGAGTGATGAGTCAAGAGAAATCTTGAGCGTGTGGGTGGTTCCCCAAGGTGACACATGGCAATTTGTTGGAAGGTTTCCATTTGCATGAGGTCATAAAATTCTCTTATGCCAAAACCCTAAAATTTCTTTCCAAAACTGTAATTAGAATTGTTATGATTAGTGGTCATTCTTACCAAACTTGACTTTCCAAACCTTGATTCTATATGCTAAATTTGACCACTCCAAAACCTAGTTTGACCTCTTGGATATATCTAGCATTTTTCATGGTTTATTAAAAGCCTAAAAGCTTGATTTTGACTTTGGAATATCTATCCTTGCATGCAAAGAAAGGGTAAAAGGTATTAAAATGTTGTTAAAAGGAAAGCGGAAAGGTATCCTAAAACAACAAAAAAGTCAAACAACAAGAGAAAAACCATTCCAAAAGCAAAAAGGTAGATCATGCCTAGTGTGCATATTAAGTTGTTGCCTTAATGTGCTTTCTTTCCTCTTTCTCAAGCAACTAGGATGAAATGAGGTTCTATATATACATAATTGAGAAGGAGAGGAAGGGTTGGATATTATTTTATCTAGACAGTTTGTAGCAGCAAACAACTCTTCACTCTTCCATCTCCAAGACCTCAGACCGCTACCTCAATTGCAAGCAAGAAGATCCATGGCAGCTTGCCATTTATAACTCATCATGATGTAATCAATCTCTTGGGTACTATGATTTATTGGATTAGATGGAAATATACACTATTTAGAGACACACCCTTAAGACTAGAAAAGCACCAATCAATGGAGAGGGATCCAGTGGTGACAGGGCTAGATTGCCTATAATTATTGGGTGAGTCTATTGGTGTAGATTTGTGTCATAACAAGGCCAAAGCACCATCAATCATATCCTCACACTCTGAGCCATCATTGAGGAGGTGAGGCATCATTCTTCATCATAAGTCTTTTGTCACTCCGTCGACTTTCAAAAGGATTTTTATTCAATCCCTAGGGAGGCCATGTTCCAAAGGCTTAGAGACATTCATATCTTACACATTCTTATCACACCTATCATGCACCTTTATAAGTCCATCCTCGGTAGACAATACACGGCTCACAAAGTGTCAGACTTCTTCAAAAGCACCATTAGGGTGACGCAAGGTTGTCTTTTTTCACGTACATTGTTTGGGATATACATCGATGGGCTAGTCACTAGTGTCTTTCCTCCAAGAGCATATCCATCCAAAGAACAAGTGCCTTCTTCATCAAGTTTTGATATCCATCCTCCTCTTTGTTGATAGTGTGATCCTCTTTTCCTCCACCCTAAAGGGACTACAAAGACAACTTGATGCCTTATCCAATTTTTGTGATTGCGCAAAGAGGCACTCTACAGCCCAGTATGAGGGAGATCTTGTAACATGTGTGTGTTTGTCGAGTTTGTCGAATGTTTATCGGGTAACAAAATAATACAAAGTAAACAAAAAAGAATAATACAAAGTAAAAAGTAATAAATATTATGTCGGCCATAAACAAAAAAGAATAATACATAGTAAAAAATAAATATGAGACTTAAACTAGAGACTTTAGAGCTTAGGATTATGTGGTAAATATTATGTCAGTCATAAACAAAAAAGAATAATACAAAGTAAGAAGTAAATATGAGACTTAAACTAGAGACTTTACTTTTTACTTTTAATACAAAGTAAAAACTAAATTGAGACTTTAGAGTGTTTCTCGTGTTTGTCGAGTGTTTGTCAAGTAACAAAATAATACAAAGTAAACAAAAAAGAATAATACAAAGTAAAAAGTAATAAATATTATGTCGGCCATAAACAAAAAAGAATAATACAAAGTAAAAAGTAATAAATATTATGTCGGCCATAAACAAAAAAGAATAATACAAAGTAAAAAGTAAATATGAGACTTAAACTAGAGACTTTAGAGCTTAGGATTAGGTGGCTCATATATTGCACTCAAGGATCTATTCAAGGAGAGGTTTGCACCTCGGGAGATTTGATCCCTCTTGGCGCTTGATAGAGCCTAGGATTTGGATCTAGGTTGGTCTTAGTCAATTGATGGTCAGCCAAGGTTATGATTTCCAACAACTCGAAACCCATCTTCTCATAGTATCATATTTACTTCTAGAGCATGGAGATTGAGATCACCACTACTTACACCTATATGGGTGTTGAATTTTTTGGATTTGGATTTGGTTTGAGGAAAGCTCTTCAGCTCCAAATCAACAAAGGCTATGTATCCCTTGCTCTTCTTGAGCGCCAATGTTTTCGAAACTATTTTCAAGGCATTCAGTCGAAGATGGACCTCATGGGACAACCTCATCAAACCCACAGTTCGTTGTGGTTCAAAGATCAAGGGACCTAGTTTACTAGAGTCAGACTAGGCCTAGAGGGAGAGAGTTCAAGCTCTCGTTCTTAGTTGCATCATCAATGCAAGACAATTCCTCAAGCCATTATTCAAGCTAAGTTTGTGGCACCCCCCTTCAAAATGGAAACCATCTTTGAACTAGTTTCCTTCTTGCACTGAGTCCAACAATTGCACACTCCCCACCCAACAAGGATTGCTACCCTTAACTTGCATTTGCTCCTTAGACCCCATAGCCACTACCAATACCTCTAATTGAGCTCAATCTCATAGTTTGCAAGAAGATACCCCATCTAGTTCAGTCCATTGATATCTCGATAGGCAACCTCCCTTTATCATAATACTCACTCGACTCCCCCAGTCAACTCTTGTCAAATAGGCAAGAGTTTAATAGGATCATCGAAAAGGATATCATTAGACAGTATATTCAAGTTACTTGGGTCAACCCACGAGGCAAGTTGAGCCCCAAGATGGCCTTCTATGCAAAATATTTCTTGGAGTTGAAAGATGGCCTTATTGTCCAGCCCCCTCACACACATTGGCATCAGATGCATACTCTTTGAATCCCCGTTGGGCAATGTTGAGTTGATTCTCATCATCTTTGTGTTGAAATTCACCAGCATATCACTCGAGGAGATGGAATTTGCTAGCTCTACCATCTTCACAAGATCAAGACAAAGGAGCACTCCATCTTCAAATGCCCCATCTACTATACGATTAGAGGACGATTTTTCTATCTCTTCAAGGAGTATCAAAACTCTCTATCCATTTCCCGAACCAAAGATTCTTGGCACTACATATATGAGAGAGGCCTTTTGAATCTTCTACGAGCTTAATCTCTTTTATGAATCTTCTTGACGTCTTTATATGGATGTGAGCTGATTCGTACCCTGTAATTTTATGTTAATATAAGTTGAATCTTTTTTAGATTTATAAGAAGAAAAAATAAAATAAAAAAGACTACAACGATGATGATGATTAAAAGGACCATTTAGTGGACTATTCTTAACCAGACAGCCAGCTTTTGTCAAATTCGAACTCAATAGATTTTTAAATTAACACAATTTCCGGTCAAGAGAGGTTAACCCGCTTGGTAAAGGCATGCTATTGTCTTAGCCCCACCAGCATTCAAATCTCATAAAAGTGACAGGCTCGTTCCCACGAGGGTGGCGGAAAAACGATAGAACTGTCATGGCCATTAAGTCGCCTACCCGTCCCGATTAAAACCGCGCAAACAGCAAGGTACTGGCCGTAGGTTTCCAATGATTCCTCTGAAAACATTCACAATCCTAAATTAACACGATTTCGCCAAAATATTTGCTATTACTTTTAGAATGCGAATCCCGAACATTTATCCGTAAAATTGCCTTTTCTTCCCAAATTTTAGATGAGCTAACAATTCCTACGCTAAATTTAACCAAACGTTACCAGCAGAAGATTCTATGCACAAGAACGGGGATTCTAACAGCTGGTTATAGTAAAATACAGAGGCGCCGTTTAAGCAGGTATGTGGAATTCCTGCTAAATAATCATAGCATCGAACTTACCGGAAATTGTAATAAGACCTTTGTCCCTGACAGTCCCAGAGCTTGTAATGAAAGATGAAATGAGCTCCGAATTTAGCGTGCGGCGGAAACAGAGGTTCAAGGCAGGCATTTTCGTGGCCGAGCATTTTGTTCGAAAACGACCGCCTTTTCAGTGAGATCCATAATAGAGATATAGAGGTCAGTCGAGCAGGCATTGGCAATGCCATCGCCATTGCCAGTTGCCCTTCTGTTCACGATTTTTACTCTTCCGACGGTGTTTGCCACCTTCCGACTACGGCGATCGCACTGTGAGGATGGGATAATAGGCTATATCCTCTCTTTACGGCTAACAGAAAAGTGGTTATTCCAAGGTCCGTCAATTAACGTCGAAGTTCTTCCCGCCTCTGAACGGCGCTGTAATAATTAAAAATCGCGTATATTATTTTTTAACCTTGTTAAAATAGCTAAAAATGATTATTAATCGTAATTTAGACTGTTATTACTTTTTATTTTATTTTTTGTTGTTTAATTCCTCACGGGTAGAATGACTGATTTGTATTTAAAAACTCCGACATTCTCATCGTATGGCACAAATATCAATTTCTTAATGTTAAATTTTTATGTATTTAAAATATTATTTTTTATTTTTTTAAAATTATATAAAAATTTATTAACTAATTATTTGAATAAAGGTGAGCTAAAGTTTAGACAATTTTCACCTAATATTCGGGAATTTTTTCGGTCAAAATCCAGTAAAAATTGTTGAAATCGTAGTTTTTAATTGTTGGAATTGCATAATCAAGGTGCCCAAGAGTTAATCAAGGGCCCTAAATCCATTTCTGCAATCAAAATTGCAATTTCAACAATGAAAAGTGCAATTTCAGCAACAAATCATGTTCCCAGATTTCGGTCAAACTCGTCGAAGAAGGTGCAAATCATCTAGACTTTAACTCACTCATTTGAATAACTACTTGGATGAATGCTATGCTTTTTGGGTTTAAATGTGAAAGGCCAGTGCTCTTGAGTGTGAGGTCAAAAGGTGTAGCCTTGAATGGACTACTAGCTAGTGCCTCCATACGATTCGGTAAAAGTAGAAATTTACTTTGTATATATTTTAGTGAAAAAAATGATGGAATATAGTTAAATATTATTATTAAGTCCCCTCATCACTCCTGCTGTCATTTGGACTTCCCCCTGCTTTACTCTCATCATGGTTCACTCCAAGAAAACAGAGCGGAAAACTTCAATTGGTCTCCATCGTTCTCATATGCCTCGAGTTCTACATGAGCAAGACAATTTATGTGTTTGTTACTTGGGCATGGTCTAATCCCCTGGCAGACGCCACATTCAAGGTATGGAGACTCGTTTTCACAACAATCTGGTCAACGTCGCTCCGAACAAGCTATTTGCGAAAATGGGGAGGCTAGTGGAAGACTTGGGCTCAACCCAAACCAAGGAAACAAGATATAAGCGGACTCTAAATTTGCTCTAATACACCAAGACGATGATCGGTCGGGCCCTCACATACTGCATGGAGGGCAATCTTATGGATGATTCTCATGGTCTCAACCTAGCGGCCCACATGGACAAGATTGAGGGATGGATCTGCCACATGGCCAAAGCCCAGATGGATTTAGACGCTAAGCTTAGTGCCCTTGCCAAGAAACTCATAGAGAAAGTTTTTAAGTTGACCCAGGGAGCCTCCAAAGGAATCTCAACTCATCTTTCAGTATCATCCTCATCCTCCTCCTCCTATCGACTTCTCTAGAATGGAAGTTGATGATTAGAAGAAGCAACAACGCACCCCTCCCATGATAATCATTGCAGTAGCGTGCCCCTCCCATGATAATCATTCCTGATGATGACTAATCACGCCCAAACCTGGCTCAATATCCAGGTTTTTGGTTCCAACTTGTTTTCACCTATTTTTCAATGGTTAATAGATTCTTTTTTCCTAAATTAGCATTAATATTCCGCTATAAATCCCAACCTATGGGAGTGAATGAACCCTCAGTACTTTCAGTTTTCTTTTCAATTAGTTGATAGATAGACAATTTGATTTTTAGCCATTCCCTCAAAGTGAGCGGTTGTGCCTGGATTCACAACCCGCCTCTTTTCTTTGTACTTTTTGTATATACTCTAATGGAATTGAATTTATGAAAAAAATATTATTATCAAGTGCGTGTTTTTTTTAATAAATGTGAAAGGTTAATAGTAAAGTCTTTCTATCTACGATCGGCAATAGGTGCACTATCAGACAGACACAGAGAGTCATTGAGGAAGGTCACGAAACTAGGCATTACCTTTCGAATAAATGAACGTAGTGGTGAATAATTCATGTTGCATTCATAGACTTTAAGGCACCTTGGGTACATGATCCAAACATGCAAATTGAAGGGAGCTAAGCCCTCCTTAATTGCTGAGCTTATCTTCGATGGGCTTGACTAGGCAGATTTAGGCACTCTTATGGGCATAAATGTGACGATAACACATACAATGGATGGATGTGAGATGGGGTTTACGATGCGCATACTTGTGCAATCCAATTGACTAAGAATAAATATTGCTAGGATGTTTTAAAACTATAATTGGACATGTGTTTGACATTGGATTTATTGATTAAATAAAAATTAAAGTTACACATGTAGGATATCGTACTCAAAAGTGAAAAGTGAAGTTATATGCAGATCCCAGAAAAATAAACATAATCTCGTTGCAATAAACACATGTCACCTATGCTAGGCAGGGCAACGATGTGATGTATGATTTTTCTGACAGTTGGCACTATTTACTATTTCGTATATTAATAGTAAGTTATATTTTTCTATGAAAAAAAAAAACACATATCACCTCTATGACCGAGATAAAACAATGTCTCACAACCATAAATGTTGAAAATAAAATTTCAGGCAAAACTCCTAAATCTATGACACCGATAATCTTGAGTGTGAGGTAAAACAACATAACTTCTATTTAATTATTAGGAATTACCTAAATAAAATTCAATCTCAAAATCATTTGGTAAAGGTAGAAAATTACGTTGACATGTGTCAGTGAAATATCACTATTAAGTAGGTTTTTTTTACATTTACTCAAATGTTAAAAGACTAAGTTTACTTGTAATCTTCAAAATGCGCTACTTTTAATGAAATAAAATAAAATTTAATTTAATTTACTTTAATAAAAAATTATAAAGAGATTTTTTTTTAAATTGAGTAATAAAAGTGTGTTGTTATTTATTATTCCTATATCATATTGTTTGATAAGTTACAAGATGAAAAATGTAATTGAAATTTTGTATTTGTATGGGATATATGATTGTATAATAGACTCTTAAGAATATTGGCCTTTTTAGATAGAGATAAAGGTTATTATATGTGTATTTGAGTGGGTTTAGTGGTTAAAAACGTGTGTTATTTTTAAGGAGATTATAAGTTTAATTTCGGTGGGGTGGGGCTGGCAACTCCTTGATGTGAAACCTCGGCCTAGGCTTACCTATGAGTTATTGGTATATGTGGCTCGTGGGTTGTTGCATATACTCTCAGGTTTCTTGAAATATAAAGAAAGAGGTTAATATCTCAAAACCCAAAAACATATAATAAAAGTTGAAGTTTAACTCCTTGTGAATCATTAACAAATTATTTAAAAAAACAAATTACACACATACACACACACCTCAGATGGGGTGACATATGCCTACACGAAAAATGGGACAACTAACCATGGGCCTTGCCATGTGGAGGCTCAAATCGTTGGGCATTAACATCATCCTCATCCTCACCCCATCAGCTCTCAATCATTTACTCAACCTTAGTTCTCACGTGTCGAATTTGATGGGTTGGGATTGCATCTGCCCGACTCTATACTTGGATGGGATTGCACTTAATGGTGAAGGAAATGCAGGAGAAATGGCACACTTCGTAACAACTACGTACAACAAGGAAATTACACTTCTCTTGTGCAATTAGTACAATAACAATTTAAGAAGAAGAACAAGGCTCGGTTGTGCTACGTGTTCTCTAATTCAGGTGTTTTCATTGTGGCTTTTCATTCTCATTCTAAGGCGGTGGACTTTTGGGTATTCATGCCTTATTTCCAGCAACGTGTGTGCTCTAAGCATGTTGATGGTCGCACACCTTGGCTTTCTGTTGTTTTTGTAAATCTATCCCCTTTGGATTGGTCTACCACCAATGTTGTTTCTACTTCTTTAGAGGATTCCCAGTATTCATTCAATTCCATGGCTCAAGAGGTAGGTAAGGATCAGTGGAGCTGTCGAGTGGAATGGTTTGATGATCATGGTAATTCGATAGGTTTTGGAAACACTCCTCCTCCCCTCCCACCTGTTTGTTAGAAGCACAACAACGGTGGTGTTAGGCTCGCTCACCACCCATCAACTATCAATCTTCAGGACAATCTGCAGTGACCCTCCTCTTTAATATTTTTGGGTAATCCACTTAATAATCTCAATTATTCTGATCTCCATCTCAATTCATTGTTTGAAACCATAAGGGATGTTCAAATTTATGCCTTAAAATGGAGCAATTTGAAACTAAAATTGCCTCTCTAGTTTCTTTTTTCGATTGTTCATCTCTTCGCCAGCATGTAAGCAGTTCATTGCCTCGGGATGTTTTTGCGCTGGGCGCGCTTATTTTGATGGATTTTTATCCTTCAAATGATCCTTCGAACAATATTCCTCTAGCTCCATGACTTGGTTAGCGACTATCATTAGCTTGATATTTTTGTTTTTGGTCATTTGAGTCTATATTCAGGTTATGTCTAGCATCGAACTGGCTATGGAATACTCTTTGTAATGGTTTTGTTATGTCCTGTATTAAAGCTTTGAAGCTTAGGCTATGCAAACTATGTATTTTTTGGCATAATTTCATAGCATATAGATCCCAGGAGAAGTCATGTTTTCAAAGCCCAAGACCTATTTTCAGTTGTAATTTTTATCATTTTATTATTGTAATTACACTGTAGGCGTTTATTCAACGCACACATTGTCTCATAACCGTAGTAGATTCCACGTCTATGGGACGAATGGAATGTTGCCACATATATTTTCCAAACTGTTATGATATTAAACCAATGTTTCAACTTGGGCGCGGTTCTCGATGGAGTTCTTTGGCTTGTTCACGTAGAAACTTTGGCATGTTGAGGAGGTTTTAAGAAACTCGAGCCCACAAGTGTCGTTTGGAAGGTCGCTTGCCATCAACAAATTGTGGCTCTCCAACTGCTTCTTGCAATCCATCATTGTAATGTTCCCTTTTTAACATATAGTTGAATTGACTGAGGATTGATACCATTTAGACCAAAGAGAAGACCTTAATCATGGTTATTAGATCATCAGTAAACAAAAGAGGGCCACAGGAACTAGGAGCCACCTACATGCATTACATGCGGGCCATATTTCATTATGCATGCACAAAAATACCTTTATTAAGCCTTCATGCACACAGAAAGCAATGCATGAAAAAGTTAGGTCATGCATTGTCAAAGTTATAAAAGAAGGATAAAGTGAATGAATAGGTCTGCTTATTTGTCACATACCCAAATTCTGAACATTATATGTTGTCAGAAAAAAACATTATGTTTTATTTTATTGTAAAGTTTTATGTTATTGACCAAGTGGGGTCAAGGATGACTGTAATTAATTACTCTGAATGTTTTATTATTAATAAATAAAAGTGGAGACAAATATCTAAAGGAGACTGTTGAATGAGTGTTCACTGACCCACTGAGAGGAATGGACTAGGGTGGAGAGCAAACTGACACTTGGCAGCATCCTCAACTCACTTCTAACTGTTGCAGGGGGCAACTTCCCTACTTTTATGGTCATGTTCCCAAAGAAAGTGGAACTAAGGAGGTGGCTCATTTACTAAATAAAATTGACCAAAGACCTAGGCATGTTATTTATCTACCCATCGAATTCAGCAAGAGGTTGTTCATTCCTACCTTGTGATCATTTATGAGCACAAGAGATTCGATGAGGGGAAGGTTAGAAGTGATTGAGTGAACTAAGACTGCATTCTGAACTAGTGCAGCCACATTGCTGAGTTCAATATTGCTAAAATCAGGAAGTACTACTGTCAAGTGCTATTGCTGAGTTGCAAAGGAATTTACTCCATTTCTCCACATAGCATCTTCGTCCTGGTGGTTCAGTGAACAGGCTCGGGGGTCCTAAGGCAAGTAATTTGGTTGTCTTCAGGAGCAAGTTGGGTGGAACGGGCTCCTTTGGCTATTTGTCACTTCTACAGTTATTAGGTTCAAATAGTGTTATCTTATTTACTTTCTGTCAAGTTATTAATGATAATCTGTATGTTATTATGTTATCAGTTTTCTATTTCATCTTAGATATTCTGAACTGTTAATAAATGATTCATTTCTGCAATTTATTTATTCTGAAAAGTCATACAGTTGTTAGGTTAAATTGATAAATAATTAAGTTAAAATGTGATAGATGAGTGATAGAATAAAAATGCTTCCCTGCATTTTTCCACACACTGTTTCCAGTGTCGTACTCTAGTACAGGGAAGATATATTTAAAATAGATTCGAATGATTGAATTTCATAAATGAATCTAATTTATTTCAGTACTTTTATGCTATATAATTTTCAGTAAACATCACAGATTTTAACTAGGAAGAATAGATATTTTCTATGCTCATGTTTAGCAGCAGAACCTTTGATTTCAGTCATAACAGTTTATATTCTAAGTACCTCTTACAGAAACATAGAGAAGTATCTTTTTAAAACTTTGCTTTTATAAATAACAGTAAAGAATCGTTCTTTAAAACAATGTAGAAAATAATGTATGCATATGCAAAACCCTAATATTATCGAAACACATATTATAGGTTTTCTTCAATAAAAACGTAGCTATAAATATTGTAAAGAAGTAGATCTAAATCACATATTTATATCTACTACACTATACTAGTAATACGAAATATTATCACATAACGAATCTATTTGATTATCAAATGATTTTAAACATTGAATAATACAAATCAATTAACAACAAACTAATCTGTCGAAAGTGACAGGGTTCAACCCTGTTCTTTAACTATTCATACTAATACCATGATAACATTTCATTCTTTTAACAAAACGAAAGAATAGTGCTAAACCAGAGTTCGACACCCGAAGATTTCATCCACACAGTCTAAGTTTTATAATAGTACAAGTTACTTTTTCATAACGAATCCAAGGTTCAAAACCCATATTAATTCTACAACCAAATCTCAGAAATAGCATTTAGTTTTTTGTAGGGTTCATGGTCCAGCCTTACGGCTTGGGTTTATACACAAACCCTAAAGATTTAAATAACCATTTAAATCACAGTAACGGACTCTGCCATAATCCTTGGGTCATCAAACAACTTTTTAAAAATAACAACAATGCCGAGAGCTCCTCTCAATTTAACACTTTAAAACTTCATTCGATTAATACATAAAACCTATAGTATTATCCATTGAAAGCTCTTACGCATAATAGTAAAAAAGGAAACAACGCGAGGTTAAGAGTTCAAAACGTAAACTGCAATCTATAAAAAACTCGGGTTTTAAAACCCTAAAAGTTTATCAACGCACTTTATCAAAATGTCGATGGTTAAACCCTTTGAAGCAAAACTATATATTATTTATCATGTAAAATTTTACACAGTAAAACGTTGAAGAACCAACGCAGAGCAGGTCGAGGATTCAATCCTCTATGTACCAAAAACTTGCCATACGGCTTAATTATTACAACGGTGGTAAAAAAACCAAAGCTAAAAGCAAAACTGAATTCTCGGCTAGACCAAACGAGGACTAGCATCTTGCCAAGTTGCACCTTACAGGGAGTCACCGAGGCTTACCAGGGATTTTTAAGCTCTTATCCCTGTTGCTTGAACATAAAAAGCTAACGCCAAGGAATCACTTGTCAATACAACATTTCAACGTAGTTAAATTTTGAATGAAGCTCAAACTTAACTATACAGTTGTAATAATGTTAAACCCTCGTTGAAATACAAAAAGAGAAGCACGACTTTACCTTCATAAGAAAGTCTCGTTTCATGACTGAACACTCCCGTAACTTTCAAGCCACTTTGTATCAACAATGGAGTCACACAACCCACCAACAAGTGCATTAAGTCTTAGCTCAGTGATGGCTCAACTCATATAGCTTACTGGTGACAGTTTGCAAGCTACAGGTCGCAGTATCGAACCCGGGAGAGGTGCCTACAAACCCCTGTTACAAACCCTAAGAAACCGAGAGCCTGTCGGCCTCTCCAACCCCACTCACTACAAAAATGAATGCTCCAGGTTATGCCTTCATCGAGTAATTCCCAAGGTAGTTAGGGTTAACACTTTAACCAAGAACTTCACGTGAAGACCTGCCACGGTGGTTGCCAACAGGCATTCCACCAAAACGCTTTTAATGAACCATAATTACCATAGCTACCGTGATTCGAAGTGCCCGCCAACGCATCACCACTTAGACCTTTTGTATTTGGTCATAAACAAGGTTAAACATTACATATGGATATTGTAACCATAGTTATAGTGTTTACGTAAACATGTCAAAAGTCAGACTATCATTGCATAATAGTCCTTACACACGAAGTATTACGAAGAGTTCCTTCTAAATCAAACTATGTACTTAGTATAAAACCATAAAGTGCACAATGATGTTATTACATAGCATTTGATATAATGCGCTTAGGGTCACAACACCTGACATGTAATTAAATCGTATAGAGTATAGTTTGCAACTCTTGGTCAATTCAAAGGTGCCATACTAAACCTAACGCATAAGGTTGTGCCTATAGTGTATAAATATCAAAAGATAGCATAGATGCATAAGAAAATACTTTTTGATAGCATTAGTATATAAGCTTAGGTTACGACTTTTCTTAACACATAAGTGGATACATGGTATAACTCCTAGTGTAGGGTTTTATGGCCTATATCCTTGTAATCAAAGTTCAAAACATTTAAACAATGACTTATTACAAATCAAGTATAATAGTTTTAAACACAATTTTTGAGTTGCAAGTGTAAATGCTTTGGAATTATATAAACAACATTATATATAATAAACCGTAAATCTGATGATCAAAACTAGAGTAGATCTCACCCTAAAACAATTCAGGTTTTCTACCCTTTATAAACTTTGAAGGCTATTTGAAGTTTAAAATAAGACTTCTTTACACGCTTCGTACTACTTGGAAAGAAGTATTGCTCTTACTTGCGATCTATGACATAAGATCAAGTGCATTAGCTAAATAGTTAAGTAAGCCTCGGGGTACCCATAGGACCCCTTCATCATCAAGAAAATAAACAGTTAGTACTTATAATTAAAACAACATCAAAATAAATCTATGAGGTCTAGCCATTTAAAGAAGTAACCATATTTTGAATCAGGATGCAAGACTGGTGTAAAAACATCCAACAGTATTTCTAACAAGCATAAATACATACATGTACTATGTAGGACAAACATAAACAAGTATTTGACGTAACATGTTCATAATACTAGTGATTAATGGAGAAGTGTTGTCATCAGTTTGTCGTCTAGTTAAACATTTATCGTACTTCCGCGTAGCGATTGTAGCACTTAATGCTACTTAGAAAAATTTTATTTTTTTGTGAATTTTTGGGATGTTACATTATTGATTATTGATTTGACAAGTCGACTTGGAGAGCTCAGAGAGCCAGTTTTGGGTTGAGGGCACACCACTCAACCATCAAGTGTATTTTGGCAGTGAAATTTATCTGCCTAATCACTCTCAGGTTGGATCATCCAGATTCAACATTACTACTATCATCATACATGATTCTTCAACATTCATTAGGGTTCTAGCTACATCCTGGAGTAGGAGGATTCGCCCTCTCTTGCATGGGCGAATTGGACAGAGGATAACTTCATATCTTGGCAGATAACCACCATCCAGTATGCATGCTGCTTCTATCCTTCTAAGAGCACCACTATTAGCCTAGTTACTTAATACAAGTTGCCCATTTGGATTCAAAGGAAAGATCTCACAATTTCATCATTCAGAAGGGGCGCATTCTCTAGCATGGGTGACTTTCTTTGAGGGAGATTCTCGCCCTCTGACCTAGACTGCATGCATGTCTTGCATGTGACTTCCATATTGATAAGAGGGGAATTATAACCCTAGTACGGTTATCTAGGGGCAATCTGACATTGTTTGAGCACTCATGCATCCATTCACATATTGAAGAGGGCGCATTTATATCAAGGGTGCATATTTGGAGAGAGGTTGATTCATATCTTGACCGATCCTTGGCATATCTCTTACATGCAAGTCTCATATTGATCCACATCCACTACTACAGCTATTGGTACGTACATGCATTATTTATATCCCTACTTTATAGCATTTATGATTATTCGGGTTATTTAGGGGTCGGAAAACCCATGCATTTGCATGCAAGCATAGTTCATTACATGCATTCATGTTTCCTTTGAGTATTGCGCCATAAAACTACAAGCAAGCAACAAATATCATCAAAAACTTCACAAACAGACATAAAATATCAATTGGAATATTACAGTGGTATCAGAGCATGTTCCTTGCCAGCTGTGGGAGCATGCAGTTATCAACAGATAGATGAATATAAAGAAATGTCAATGGATGACACTACATACCAATTTTGGTGAAGTGCATGCCTGAAAGCATAGGTTTCTTGCCATCCAGTGAGATCATGGAGACATTGAGAAGGATCTTAGCTAGAAATTTGGGGAGCTTAACAACACTTTGACACTTGCCTCGATATCATAAATATCTAGCCTTGGGGAATGAGGTATGTGCAACATTGTCCTTCCAAGACTATTACTCCATCCATTTCGGGATCTGGCCCAAGGATTTGGACGTGGATCTCCTTAAAAGCATAGTTGGAGGAGTAGAGAAAGATGAGCATGATGTACAGGTTGATGGTGAACTTAATATGGAGTTGACAATACATGAGGAGGATAGTGCATATGATGCAATTATCCGATCATCGAACGTCAAGGATTCATCATCTCACCTTAGTAGTGGTGCTTGTGAGGATTAGGGGGCATTAGCACCTAGATGTGACATGGGTTTGATATTGAGTGATTTGGGCGTACAGGACATTGAAGAGGAAGATGATCCCACCTATGAGCCTATGGTTACTAGAGATTCCTTGAACATCACTCTGATGGCTCTTCAAGAATCCAATATGCATGTTGACAAGATGTGTGACGAGTTGGAGTTGGTACACTCTTCATCATCTACAGCAAGAGTCAATACATTCATGATAAGAGAGATCCATGAGGAGAGACATGACTGGGAGATGGTTGAATCTATACATACAGGGCAATATGGAGGTTATGAGTCACTTATTGTGGAGGGGACATTAATGGTTCTAGTGGTAGTTGCATATGTGTTGACAGGAGACACACTCCAGTATAGTACAGATGTGTGGGATCCAGGTTCAGGTGACACTAGTAGAGTGAGTGCACAAGAGGATACCGCAGCACACACAGGATACAGGATAGTTGTAAAACATGAGTGCATGAGTGGCACCCATGGTTTAAGGGGGGATCATCTGATGATAATTCTACATGAGGAGCACTCAGAGTTGCAGGTGACTAAGGAGAGATCTTACACAGAGGGTTTGGATCAGGCAGGGGATCATGAGCCATCTCTTTTAGAGATGGGTTTAGCCATGGCATAGATATTTGAGCACGTTCCCTATGGATTGGCCAATCGGGAAGTATATGCATACAGAGGTTGGATGGATAGATATATGGCGGATATAGAGACACACTGGATCACAGACTTCGTTGATATCAATGGAGTATTGGCTACAGCAGTGCATACAGGATACTCGATGGCTCGAGAGGATACATGAGTATGTAGCAGTCTACAGGGGTACATAGGGGCACACGATGAGATCCAATGGAGTTTTGGAGTGTTTCCTCCTGGGAGACTACCTAAAAGAGATCATGAGCATACCCTTGTATTGGGTTTCCCCAGGATCGATGAGGAGAAGGACATGCTTCATAGGGTAGTAGAACCCTCGATAGCCTATCTTTATCGGGGATATCATCCAATTAGGATCAGAGAGCATGATGCTCATAGGTCTACTTCTAGACCAAATTTTGGGATTGTGGTCATGCCTATGGGATTGACCAATGCACTAGTTACTTCCCAGCCGCATCTGCAGGAGTAGAACTATTTATTGCTATTACACAACAAGACTTGGGAGGTTCACCTGACACAGCTAGATGAGGTGAATGGCATATTGGCCACAAGGGAAATCTTTCAATTAGACCATGGGATTGGTACACTGAGTACACAGGGGATATTAGATTGGTTCGCAGGGATCGCAATTGAGAGAGTGGAGAATGACATCATCTCCTATAGAGATTGCCCCTATACAAACCCTGAGTCCTCACTTAGGGAGAGGATAATGAGGGTTATGCGGGATTTGGAGTTGGTAGATTATTCTTGGTATCTGCATTAGTATGAGGCACCGCAGGTTACAGAGCTATTCTCCAGAGAGAGGCTTGGACTCCATGGATTATTTGAGCACATAGACGATGAGTGGGTTAACAGATATATAGATGTAGTTTGGCAGGAGCTGATTAGATTAGCAGGAGTGGAGTCAGGTATTAGTAGTTGGTTTATACCATAGGATTACATGGAGACCCTGATGACTATCAGCATGATACGACAACATTTTGTTGGAGTTGGATTTGGTGGACCCCTTAATTGGTGGTGGGATTCGGGAATTTGTTTGCACGATGGACTGTTTCAGATAGTAGAGGTGATCGACAGAGTGGTGAGGGTGATCAATCCGCTATATTTATGGGATGATAGTGGAGGAGAGGTTGAGACTTCTTTGTGGCAGGTTCGACTTTCTTTCTTGATATTCAATATTGAGAATAACAGTGGAGCCGCTACGAAGGAGATGGCCAGTTTCCGCTTCTAGGTGTTTATTCATGGGATGATTAGGTTTGGATGCATGACAGAGTAGTCTTTTGATGAGTTTGTGCAGCTTATGATTGCTTGGCTCTTCAGGGGCAGTCAGATGGATTCTGGTGTTAGCACTAGGCAGACCAGCACTCGAGGTAGAGAGCGCTTCACATCACACAGGCTAGTGGGGGACTCAGATGACTTCACCTTTTATAGGAAGATTTGAGGTAGTTTTGCATGGAGAAATTCAATGGATATTATCTCGAGTCAACAGGGAAGTCAGGACTTGCATTGATGCAGCCTTCGACAAATTTTGAGCAGCCATGGGGGAGCCTATTGTTAGATTGCATCACAGGTATACCCAGGATGCAAGATGCAGAGTATATATGTGCAGACAATCATCGATTATCAGAGTTCTTGCAAATTCCAATGATTTCTTTGGATTATAGGGCAACGCGAGTGATAGAGTTGTCTCTTGAGGAGATGATTAGAGTTTATGAGCATCCCAGAGTCGTTACAACTGAAAGGAGCATATTTCCTTTGTCGGTATTGAGGTCGGGTATGACAGCAGAATTGCAGACTTCACCTGGTTTCCTATACACTACACCATTCATAGTGAGGGGGGCAGCTCTTACAAATATTTCTACTTGGAGTTCCACGAGAGGTGGATGTTGATAGAGCATGACAGACAACTGATGATGATCATAGTGGCTCAACGACTACATGATGGTCTCTTTTTTTGGGTAGTAGGGGACCTTGATATTGCAGTAGTAGACGGTACAACAGTTAGCTTGAAGACGAGAGTCGACTATCACTTTCAGGAGCCTATCCATATGGAGCAGTGGATTATCTTCCTAGGTGGGAGACCTTATGAGGGATGGATACAATGTTTACTGGATTGGATGCTCAGGAGTCTACAAGATGCTCCTTGTGTTGATACTGCACTGGGATGTGGTGGATGCAGTAGGTACTTCATAGTTCTCAGACCGATTTGGGACCCTAGAATTTCAGTGACAGCTAGTTTAGTTGTTATTAGAGGATGCTTTCAGGAGGTCTCATGTTATGGTACCTCGCATGATAGTCCTTTGAGTAGAAGGTGCTATAGATCTCTTAGGATGATTTGGGACCCCGGGATTTTCCCTAGATTCAGTTGGTTTAGTTTGATTGATTATGGAGTTGTGTTGGTATTGCTTGAGGACAAGCAATCTTGGCGAGGGAGGACTGTAATGTTCCCTTTTTAACATATAGTGGAATTGATTGAGGATAGATACCATTTATACCCAAAGAATATCTTAATCATGGTTATTAGACCATCAGTAGATAAAAGAGGGTCACGGGAACTAGGGGCCACCTGAATGCATTACATGCGGGCCATATTTCATGATGCATGCACAAAAATACCTTTATTAAGCCTTCATGCACACAAAAAGCAATGCATGAAGTCAACTGAGAATTAGAAGAGAAAAGCAACCTAGCCATGCAAAAGTTAGGTCATGCACTGTCAAAGTTATAAAAGAAGGATAAATTGAATGAATAGGTCTGCTTATTGATTATTGATTTGAGAAGTCGACTTGGAGAGCTCATAGAGCCAGTTTTGGGTTGAGGGCACACCACTTAACCATCAAGTGTATTTCAGCAATGAAATTTATCTGCCCTAGTCACTATCAGGGTTGGATCATCTAGATTCAACATTACTACTATCATCATACGCGATTCTTCAGCATTCATCAGGGTTCTAGCTACATCCTGGAGTAGGAGGATTTTCCCTCTCTTGCAAGGGAGAATTGGACAGAGGATAACTTCATATCTTGACAAATAACCAACATTCAGTCTGCATGCTGCTTCTATCCTTTTGAGATCACCACTATTAGCCTAGTTACTGAATACAGGCTGCTCATTTGGATTCAAAGGAAAGATCTCACCATTTCATCATTCATAAGGGGCGCATTCTCTAGAATGGGAAACTTTCTTTGAGGGAGATTCTTGCCCTCTGACCTAGAATTCATGCATGTATTGCATGCGGCATCCATATTGATCAGAAGGGCATTATAACCCTAGTACCTTTATCTAGGGGCAATCTGACATCGTTTGAGCACTCGTGCATCCATTCACATATTGAAGAGGGCACATTTATATCAAGGGTGCATATTTGGAGATAGGTTGATTCATATATTGACCGATCCTTGGCATATATCTTGCATGCGAGTCTCGTATTGATCCACATCTACTACTACAACTATTGGTACATACATGCATCATTAATATCCCTACTTTATAGCATTTCTGATTATTCAAGTTATTTAGGGGTTGGCAAACCCATACATGCTCATGCAAGCATAGTTCATTACATGCATTCATGTTTCCCTTGGGTATTGAGCCATAAAACTACAAGCAAGCAACAAACATCGTTAGAAACTCCACAAACAGACAAAAAATATCAATTGGAATATTACAATCATTCACCGTGGACTCGACGACCTCCATGGCCGTGGAAGCTTTTGTCCTGTACCCCGTGGACCCGTCCGAGGAGTTTGTGAGAGAGATAGCACTGGCAACAAGGATTCCTGAGAATCCACAGCTTGAAGCTTATTATGTCGAGGTTGCTGCAAATCTTGAAATCATGGTACCCAAGCACCATGTTTTCTGAGGAGAGAGAGAAGCTCTAGTGTTTCTGAGATCACAGTTGGGTTGCAATGATCTCATGAGCTGAATAGGATACCGAAAAATGGTGCTTGATAAGGCATATATTGATTACTAATATTGTAATGTAACCAAATGATAGGATCACTGGCTAGAGCATTTTGTTTTATTGCACAAAGTATACTGACCTATCAAATTCTCTCATTACTGGTTTTACTATTTCTTTTTTTCCACTTTTGCCTTTGAAGTTGGATGATGTAAAGAACAACATTGCTTCCGAAGGTGCCTTCCAGAGTAAGAGGTCCTTGCTCTTGTAAGACTAATCCTCTTCCTATGAATTTTGTAATTGTTGTTTTGTTAATATATTTTTAAAACAGTTTGACTTATTTTAAAAAGACTTTCTAGAGCTATGATGATCTCACTGTTTCTTTTTCACTATTTCCTTTCAACCTATTGATCACAATAAAGAATCTAACCATTTAAAATTGTTACCATGAGAGCTTTAGGGTGCCCATATTAGTAGGTAATTTTGATTTGGGATACATATTCATGAGGAAGGTCTAAATGGATCCTTTTCTACAGTATGAAGTGTTTTTACTAAGTTTTTCTTTAAAAGGTTATTTTATTAGTTGGGATGATCAATAATAAATATTCCAACTGAATAATGTATTCTTATGCAGCAAAGTCAAATCAAACATATGGT
This sequence comes from Larix kaempferi, assembly GCA_027924585.1. Lineage (NCBI taxonomy): Eukaryota > Viridiplantae > Streptophyta > Pinopsida > Pinales > Pinaceae > Larix > Larix kaempferi. Next base: position 3,517,700 of record BSBM01000886.1, read on the forward strand.
TTCTTTCCTGAGGAGATGGTAAGTTTTTTTATTCCACTCATATATTGTTATGGACTATGTACAAGTTAGGCATTCTTTGTTTTTTAATTTTATCTTTGTGATATGTATGTAGTATGAAGAATGTTTATCGTGTCTCGTGTATTTTGTAGTTTTATGTCCTGTATGAGTGACTTTTTCTTATTAAAAATGGGTATAATGTTGTTGGGATTATTGAAGTTAGTATAGTTGTCAAAAGCAATTTTGGGCATATGCTGTGAAGATTATAATGTAGTTACAGGGCAGGATGCACTATCTCCTCATCCAAGGATGAATATCTTTTTATGTAGATCTACTGATGTAAGTTGGGTTTGTGTTGAGGTTGAATCAAGTTTTCCATTCTAACATGTTATTGTTTAAGTTTGGATCTGTCATTTATCACTGATGTTTTTACCAACATCATGATTGAATAAAATCATATAATGCAATTTGGTGGATAAATTTTTGTATCATAGAAGCTGCAACAAAGTATTTAAGTTGTCAAATCACTATTTTACTAAATGTATGGCCATCACTTATGCTCATTTAGCAATTTACACCCTAATAAAAACTTGCATTGGAGGTTATGAACATGTAAATGCATGAATCAATGAGGTTGTCTGTGGAGAACTTTTGGGCATCATTTTGGTAACATAAATTGTTAGTCAGAAAGTAGATTTTTCTAGGTAAGGAAACATGTTGCAAACGTTTTGTTCATAATGGGTAGCGTTGTTTTTCCATGATGTATAAGCGTTCCCCCCATTCAGTCATAAAAATGGTTTATGCCAACCGATTTTATTTCCTTGACCGGGTTTTTTCATCTTTGGTAGTTTTACCAGAACATTTTAATGTGTCATATAATAATGAAACTGCACTTGTGATAGACTTGTGCAGTAAAATATAACTTAATGTATGCTCCATGGTTGATGCAAAAGCATCAAACCTGCACCCTGTGGAGAACACCTACGTGGTAGTGATCTGTGAGAATAGAGTAGCATGGAGGAGCTTGCATTTTCTGAGTTGTTGGATCCTCATCCCAGATTGATTGTTGGGATTCCCATGGGGTCTGATGCTGTTATGTAGGTTGGATATGTAGGAGAGAGACTGCCAAGTTGAGTGTTGTTGATCCTTTCTCCTTTTGATGCCCACGAAAAAAGGTCTTTGAGATGACGATGAGTTAAGGGAGACTACTTCTAGTAAGGAGCCTCCACATGGGCATGCGTTCTAGTAAGGAGCCTCCACGTGGAGATGGTGAAGGAGGGTCTCATTTCTCAAATCAATGGTATGCATGTCAACCTTTGAGTGGAACCTCTTTATGTTGGTAGGTTGGCCCTTTTATTAAATGGAGATTGGTTTTATTTTAAAGGGAGAGTGACACTCTTTCATGGATATGGAGTAAGGGCCTCCGTTCTAGTAAGGAGCCTCCACATGGAGATGCTGAAGGAGGGTCTCCTTTCTCAAATCAATGGTATGCATGTCAACCTTTGAGTGGAACCTATTTATGTCGGTAGGTTGGCCCTTTTATTAAATGGAGATTGGTTTTATTTGAAAGGGAGAGTGACACTCTTTCATGGATATTGTGAAAAAATCTAGAGGGAAGGATAGAAGACGAAGTGGGACATGAGAAGGAAGAACTGCCCTATAAGTGAGAGAGGTAGCTAGGAGTAAGAGGAAAGAAGTTCCAACACAGAGAATGTTGGGGAGAACTTCCAATGAATGAAACAAGCCTGTAGCTTGCCAAGAAAGTAGGAGAAGTTAGGGAGGAAGAGGTTTCCAGTCTAGAACCCTTGGAGATGAAAGAAAAGATGCAAATCAGTTGCATACCATGGAGAACCACAGGAGATTCAGTTGAGTAGAGAATAAGAGCTTATAAATGATGACCCAAAGGGAATTATTATAACAGATGAGGGTTGGGTAGAATCATGGAGCAAAGAAGAAAACTAGTAGTTGGAGAATTACCTATTGAGTCGGGATGGAGAAAGGCGATTTTGCAGGCTAGCATTGAAGAATACCCGTTATTGGAGAGAATTTAATACTGCATACTGTAAGCCTAGTCAAGAATGAGACCTGTAAGCACCCAATAAGAAAAAGGGATCAACCTTGTCCTGTTGTCTTCTCTTTGAAATGGTGAAAGCCCTTAAAGGCCTGCATGCATGAATTGTATTTTAGTTTAATAAAAGAAATCTTGTATGCTCTTTGTTTTCCATCTGTTGTGTGTGTATGTGCATGCATTGGTGTTTTGTGTCTTTCCTTTTGTTTCTTGTGGGGATGCTCTACACTATGTTTGTGTGATCTTTGAAGGCCTCTTGAGCTTAGTGCATTATGATTGGCAGAGCAAGATTCTAGTAGGATTTGAAATTTTCACCCAACACCACTTGGGATAAGAGTGGGACGGGTTCTTGTTGTTATTGCAACTCTGTCAAGAAGGACTTAGTAGATGTTGTAATGTAGGAAACAAGTATAGTCGAGTTTGTTGGGTAGATTTGTAGGGAGAAATGAAGAATAGCCCCAACATAGAGGTGGGGTAGACACTGTGAGTGGTTGAGCATATTTGGGTCTGGATGATTGTGAAAGGTAGCTCAAACAATGGAATTGGAGGGTAGATGCTATTGTGGGGTTGAAGTGCGCACAGTGAATGGGGAATTCATAGTTGTTAAAAAGAAGTTGCAAGTAGATTTTGAATATGCATGTGGTGAAGTGCAACTTTGACAAAGAGAAGGGTTGTGTAGAGTTTCCTAAGGGAGATAAATAACTCCAACAAAGAGGGTTGGTGGGTATAGTTGTTAGTGGAGGCGAGAACACAATCATAGTAAGGGAATATTGGGCATAAGTTATAACTGTGCACGGAAATTGTGTGAAGAAGCTCTCAAGAGGAGAATTGTAGATTTATGAAAGGCTTTGCATCCTGATTCCTGAGTTGTATAATGGTGCCAAGAGGAAGTGCATGAGTTGGAAGTGGTAAATGCAAATCTCATAGAGAGGAGGACAAGGTCAAGAAGGAGGTGCAGAAGCCACTTGAATGCCTTGGAAAGGCCCTCACATAGATTCAAGGCAAGGGAATTGGCTTACGAAATTGAAGACGAGTGGGAAGAAGTGTCTTCGAAAGATTCAACTTGGTTCTAAAGCTCTAAAGATGTTGAAATTGAAGACAAGTGGTGTAATGCCTCCATTGGCATTGTAAATTTTAATTTAATTAAACATAGATTTTATGACTACGCAACATATAATCATGTAAGCATAACAACATATAAATAACATATAAGCATTTTGCAATAGCATCAAATAACTTAGAATTTTTTTTTAAACTTCATTGGTGATTCACGCAACATAAATTAACATCATAAATAATGTAGCAATAGCATCATATGAGAAGTTATAACAACATATGGAAATTTAACATCACAAGAAAAATACCTCTATATAAGAATGGTGACGAAATCCAAACTGAGCAAGCCTCCATCTTCTCCTCGAGTAGATTCCCTCTTCGTTGCCCAAAGCGGAACCACGGTTTTACCTCCCATCCAACTAGGGGCCTAGCTGTCTCCCTATCCCCAGGAAGCCATCTAAATGGTCCCATCCAAATGGCCTCCTGGCCCTCTATGCCCGAGACCCCAAAGAACAGAACAGTGATGCACACTAGTAGGCTATGTATCAAATCTTCCAAGAGTTCTCAAACTCTTCCAACTCTTCAAAACTTCTCATACCCCAAAATATCCAAAATTCTCCTTCCTAGAATACTCTCACCAAAATAATCTTCAAGAGAAAAGAACCCCCTCCTTCCACTCTCAAGTCTCCTATTGATATCCAAAGTCCTCATCCTCCTCCTCATCCATCAATAAATTCCCATAAAATAATAGTCAACAATCAATAAATTCATTTCGTGAAAAAAATAGCAATTTGATTTGAATAAATAAAATATTAATAAACATGGTTGCAAAGTCTCACTTGTCATGCTTCTATCTTAAATGCAACTATGACATCTCTTTCCTAAAAAATTGTGCAATCCTATCTATATGCATTTATTTATATTATCCTCTTATACATAAGTCAAATAAGGTATTTTTCATATACTATATTATACTATGACATATATTATATGTATATAATTATATATGGAATTCAATAATCCAATCAATTTATATAAATCTAAAACATATTTAAACAAGTCAACAAACTCATACTTTCAACACACAAGTAATGCTTTCAATAATTCATCAACCAAGTTACTAATAGCTAATATAATCATATTAATGTATTCATCTATCGACCAATCATAGTAATGTACTCACGAATTGGCGTATGCATGGCCAGTGCACACGTCTTAAGTGTGGGTACTAATAATCACTTTTAATGCTCCTAATATATCATTATTACATTGTTTGCAAACAACATATAGAAGGACGATTTTAAACAATGCATCATTCATCATTCATAATCATTCATAATCATTCATACATAAGCAATAAAACAAAATTAGGTAAACATAATGATGAAATTGAGCATATAATCATGATGGTTAATAACAATCAAGAACACCATCCATCAATCCCATCATTACTCCAACCACCTAATCACCACTACTTCCAGCTCCTGACCTCACCATCCCATCATTTGCTCGAATATACCATGGAATCTCGACTACGCATATGACCATGTATAGAACCCGTAAGCAGAAGTGTCGATCAACCACATCGACCAAGCTTCCCTAGCAGGCACCCACTAGTCGTCATCCCACATCCACGAGAGCATGCTCAGCACAGCCCTCCCACGACTCTGGGTTTCAGAGGTTCGACGGTGGGAAATGCCTCCACCCCTCCTGATAGTACTAGGGTCAACGCCCTACATCAACTATATTGTGCCATCACTGATCTAAGGGGTCCCGTAATTGAAAAACCACTTTGAGAAAGTCACAATTCCTGTCAAAATTCACACTCACCCACAAGTCATAGAAATATTGGAATTCACAATTAAATAGCATGGAATTTGATATAACATCATTATACTCATGATGTTCAAGGCATCTCATGCCCCTTGGCAATATAGGAATCCGCCTATCTCATAGCCAATCAACATGTGGAATAGTTCATCATTAACATGAAATATGTATATAGCCATACCCAACTCTTCCAAGTGTTAATCCATATCATTAATACAACATTTACAAATAATCATGTAAGTACTTTTGCAAAAACTAAATTAGCATTCCACATATGGATATTCTATATTCAAATTGCGTGTTCAATATGAAGTAACATATCCATTGCCATTAATAAATTAAACACTAAATGTCATTTACCATACGACCTCAAGGGAGTCCACATGTGCACATAACAATCATCTTAATCAATCTATCTTTGTTAGACAGATAATAAGCAAATACAATGCTAACATAATTCACATTAGAGTTTTTAATTAAAGACTGTCAAGATATGGGACATTACAAGTGGGGAGAAATGTTTCTTATAGGACACAAAAACTTGCTTTTGAAGCTCTAAAGATGATGAAATTGAAGGTGAGTGGGAAGACATGTTTCTTATAGGGCACGACAACTTGATTTTGAAGCTCTAACGACATTAACCATAAGGTAACAAAAGACGAAGAATATGAAGATCAAAGAAGAGGTGAAGATGTTTGTAGCAAAGAAAACCCTTGTAGAATAGGAAAGGAAATATGAGTGCAATGAGTGGAATTTGAGATCAACTAAAGTAAAAGAGAATCTCCACATTGGGGTTGAGATATAAGAAGATGATGATGAGTAGGCCATCGGTTGTATGCATATGGTTTATTGCATGCCCGAGGACAAAGAAGAAATGGAGAGTGAACGTGTAGTGGCATGCATGCATGCAAGAAGGCATGGAATTATAGCCAAGTAGAGAAGAAGGACAAGAGGCACTAGCAGAAGAGGTGGTCATGGAATTTGCTAATTCTTTTAATGTCCATTATGTTTTGACCAAAGGCACTAAGTTGCAAAAGGATGGAGTGGTCAAGGAAGTGCCATCAAGCGATAAATTTGTGGGAGCTATTGATCCCCTTAAATTAATTTTCATTGTTTTTATTTTAGGAATAGGATGCATGTGCAATGTTGCACATGAGGAGGAAAATCCCATTGAGGCCAAAGATAAGATAAGATAATTTTATCAATGTACAATAGATGACCACAAATAGGTCAATGAGATTGCGAAGTACAGTAAATTATAGTATCAATACACTATGGGAGCACAACAAGTCGGTCTTAAATGAAAAGAGACAGAAATAGGATATACTCTGTCTAAAATCTAACATATCGAAAATAAAGTGCTTTTGGGAAGGCTGAAGTGATACACAAAAATGTCATGTAGGGATGCATTAGAGGATGATATAAGGGGAGAGGAAGGCACCTCATTACTCACTAGATCTATACATTCTTATAAAGTTTCTTTATACCTATAAATTATAAAAAATTTATAAGTAAATGTTACTTATATTTTAAATCATTTTAAAAGTCCTCTAACTTTTAGCTAATAAAAGATTTAACAGTCCTCTAACTTTTAGCTAATAACCAAACCTTTTTTTAGGAAAACTAAAATGTTTTGTAGAAACATCTTTATTAGAAAGATTAAAGAAAATCATAAATGTTACTTATACCTTAAAATGATATATGAGTCCTATAACTTTTAGCTAATAACAGCATCTTTCTTATGAAAACTAAAAACATTGAAAGCGATCAAGATTAAGCTCTAAGATTGAAGATTCTATTTTTATTCCTCACATTTACTTCCTTTTTAATTTAATATTTATTGAAGATGAAATACTTGATGTTTTTATTTTTAAAATCCATGATAAGCTCTCTCAAGAAGATTAAGAACTATTACGATAAGCTCTCTTAAGAAGATTAATTCAGGGTTGAAATTTATGATAAGAGAGCGTCTTACTATTGACCATAATAATAGTGTGAAATTTATGATAAGAGAGCTTCTCAATATGAAGATTAATAAGAGAGCTACAAATGAAAATTTGATATGTTTTTCGTATAATAGAAGTGGGATCAAGGTGAAATGCGTTGGGCTTTGTTATGTTACAATTGCCTTTAACATATTATCTAATACTATAGTGAAGGATATGCTTGTGTATTTTAAACATTTATAGGGTTCCATGATGTAATTGAGATTAGGTTTGGGTTTTACAATTTGCATTCCTTTGGAATCCATACACTTTTAGAACTTGTTTACGATAAATTAGATGGTTCAGGTAATAAGGTTTATTGCTTTTTTTAATATTTATAGACAAGTTTTTAATAATATAGTTTTTTATGAATTTGTAATATTAGTTTTTCCTAGAGGAAAACTTCATGATGCCAATATGCATTAGATGGACCTAATATTTGGGTTTTAAATTTGTATAATCAATTACTACTAAGTTTTGATATTTATTTTGATTTTGTTAACAATAACTAAAATTTGATATTAAGCCCACTCTTAACTTATGATGCTATTAATCTAACATTTCAGCACATTAGTGTGGTGTATATTATTTCCTTCAATCTTGAGAAAAATGTTTTTTCCATTTTATTTTTTAGAATTAAGAAATTGTTCTAACATTTTGTGAGAACATTATGAGACATTGGTATCAAACTCTTTTGTAAATCTAGAAGTTGGTTTTAGGGTGCAAGTATTTTGGTGCTTTATAGTATCTTCCCTCACTTTGGAACTGGCATCGTTCACAATGTGTGTGGATTGTCTTATGGGCCCTTTCAAGTTTATGGTTGTTATCTATGTGATACTCATAATTGTAAGAAATTTTACTATAATAACATTTCCATGAGATTTTGTTACAAGTTAATTTATCCTCCCTTGAGACGACCATTAACTTCATCATGAACTTGAAGTGATGTGAAATCTTATGCTAATCCAAAAAATCTTTGTGTTTGTAAAATCTTATCTTTGATTTTAAAATGTATCTTTGTCAATTGATCAACAAATGTAGAATAATTGTATCAATTATCAACAAATAAGCCATTGGGAATTCAGAAGGTGCATTAGAAAAAAAAATTGCAAGGTGGTAAGGTTCATAAGAGTGGGTTCGATCCTAACTTAACTTAAATTGCAAGCATTGTGTTTTCCTTTCTCGACTATTTACCTTTATCATGGGAGTTGGAATTGAGAGTATAGGGACATGATGAAGTCATGGTGAGTTCGAGGTTGAATGACTCATGTTGCCATATATAATCCTTGGCGAAATTTGAAATTATGTCCATGCATTGTACCTAGAGTTCTTTCAATCTAGACTTGACTTCTTTGACTGTAATTGAATTTGATAATATTAGCAGTCAACCTTTTCTTTATTTTATTTTTTTTCCAAGAAAAAAAGCGTAATTTCATTATAGTATAATCAAATTACAATTGTATAAGAACTTCGAAGAGCTCTTTCATGTAGTAAGCTTTTTAGCTTCATGTATGAAAAAGTGCAGAAAAAGATAAGACAAGCTCTTCAAGAGAGACTTAATCCCCTTACGAGTACAAAATGGTCCAGAAAAAAGTGCTATAAAAGTAAATAAATAGTGTCCTAGAAGAGTGATAGAGCAGCGATGTTTTCTCAAAAATTTGCAATTTCAAGACCTTCAATGAATGGTCTATGATAGTGTTCATGGAAGGTGTCATTGTCCTGCTCCAAAATTTTTCATTGTCCAAAAGGTAGAGTTAGCCCCTGCTTTGACAAGTGATCAGTAGCCGAGTTCCTATCCCTGTAAACATGTTTGCAAGTGAAATGGTCAAACATCCCGGTGATGAGCAGAGTCTCCACAAGGATAGTGTTCAAAACCAAATTTTGACACCTCTGTAATTTGTTTATCTAGTTTATAATGATCATGGAGTCGCCAAAAACTTGAATGTGAGAGCAGTGTTGTTCCAGTGCAAAACGAAGCAGCAATTTTAAAGTGTAAAGTTCAACAAAATTGTTTGTGCCACTGCCCAGCCCCATTTGAATTTTGAAATGATGAGTGTTTGAGAGAAAGAGTATAGCTTCCCCTTCGCAAATATTGTTTTGAGAAGCTCCATCGAAATAGGCCCAAGGGATGTTGGGGATGATATGTTCAACAGTAGGGATACGAGGAATGGGAAGGGATTTCTCATGAGGGAAATGGGAGAGGATAGTGATGTAGTGGTTTACTAGGATGGAGGGGGTGGTGGCCTTGTCTTGAAAGATTTGTTGATTACGCGCGAGCCAAATACCCTAGATGAATATCATCGGAAGAGCATGAATGTAAGAGATGTCTGGCGAGTCGTGCCAACGTTTCCAAGAATCTTCGACAGTCTGCTCGATCCAATTACCAGCTGCTGCATGAATATTTTTCAATTCTGTCCATATGTTAGCAGTAAACATACAATGAAGGAAGAGATGTGCAGTACTTTCCTCATCTTGTTTGCAGAGAGTGCACCAGCGCAGACCCTCGATGTTTTTGTTCTTTATACGGTCCCAGGTGGGGATCCAATTAGCAAGAGTGCACCACATGAAAATTTTATTTTTTGATGAACAGTGAGACTTCCATAATTTTTGCCACTGCCACTTCTGCTCAATCTGTTGGTGTTTTTGTTCCATTAACAGTTTGTAGCCGAGCTTCGGGGTGTACCTACCATTAGATGAAGACGCCCAGATGAGTTCATCCTCAAGGTCGGAGCTACGGGCATGTGATAATTTAAGCGCAATAAGGTAGTCGTTCTAGTGGTTGTGTAATTCATCTGGAAGGTTGAGTTCCACCAATGTCAGCCAACCCTGGTGCCAGAAGGTGGTTGTCAAAGGATCGACGATTTGTGAGAGGTGAAAAAACCCATGTTGATGAAGAAAAAGTAAAAGTGGGTCCGGCAGAATGTGTCGATTTTGGCACCCAATCCATGGGTTTGATCCAATACAGATTTGTGTTCCATTTCCGACCTTCCAGGCGAGGCCCTGTGTGATGAGTGGAAGAGATTCCATCACAGCTTTCCAAATGATAGACATTCTAGTCCGAGGCTTTGAGGGGTTTCTAATCCAATGGAGGAGTGTATTCGGAGCAATATATTTCTATTTAACAACCTCCGTCCACAGATTATCAGTTGTGAGTATACGCCAGCCCACCTTTGCCACAAGTGAGGATGCGAAAGAGTGTATATGTTTGAGGCCCCATCCCCCCAGAAATTTCGGCATAGCAAGACATTCCCAATGAACCCAAGGTGCTGTGTAGTTGTCTGAATGGCCCGACCAAAGGAAGCGAAAACATAGTTTCCGAGCTCTTTCCCGAATGCCTTTTGGTATCCATGCTAGTGACATCCAATATACCGGGATGGCCTCCAGAACAGATTTAATGAGGATCAAACGACCTGCTCTAGAGAGCCATCAATGGCTGCAAATCATAAGCCTCTTCTCTAATTTTGCAATTAGCCATGTCCAATCGCATAACTTGTAATCATTTGGCTTCAAGTGAAAACCTAGATACTTAAGTCCATCATTAAGAAAAAGAACTTCAAAGGGGAAGAGGGTGAGATACCTTTGTTGTTCATCAACAGTCATTCTGTAGAGTGTAATAGAGGATTTGTTGATAATTATAACCATTCCCGTGGCATCCTGAAATAGAGAGAGGATGTTGGCCAGTGTTTCAGCATCCCCAATAGAACCATCACAAAAAAACAGAATGTCATCCACAAAAAGTAGATGAGAAAGCCGAAGATTGTTGGTGATATGTAGACCCTGGAAAGTGCTTTGACTTTAGAAGCAAGAATGGCTCGGCTGAGGCCCTCGGCCACCAGGAGGAAGAGGAGTGGAGATAAAGGGCATCCCTGTCGAAGACCTCTTTCCGCACAGAAAAATGATGAGGGAGAGCCAGTTATGAGTACAACAAAAGAGGTTGTTGTGATGCAACTCATCGTCCATTTTAGGAAGGCATAGTCAAATCCCAAGTGAGTCACAAGAAGCCGTAGATAGAGCCAACTGAATCTATCAAAAGCCTTTGAGAGATCAATTTTAATAACAACACCCTTAATTCCCTTTAACTTTTGTGAGTGTAAATCTTCCTGTGCGACCCCATTAGCTTCGTGAATCTGTCATCCCTCCAAGAAGCCAAATTGTTTCGAAGAGATAAAGTTTGAGAGAACAACTTTTAGTCTTTTGGCCATGATCTTTGCCCCAACCTTGTAGGTGATGTTGCATAGAGAGATGGGTCGAAATTCATCCATGGTGTCCGGTTTGTCAGCCTTGGGTATTAGAGCAATGAAAGTGGCATTTAAAGGGGGATGTATATGGCCCCCAAGTCTGGATTCCTCAACCAGTTGTAAAAGGTCGTTGCCGATAGTGTCAAAGTATTCTAGGAAGAATTCAATGGTCCAACCATCCGGACCCGGGCTCTTATCCTTTTGAAAGCTATGTAGGGTGGCCTTGAGCTCCTCCTCAGATATCTCTTCCATGAGATTCTGATTATCAAGTTCAGTGACTGCTCCCGGGAAGAACTGTGAGAGTCGAAGAACTTCAACAATGTTGGAACCACGAGTTGCAGAAAACAATGATTTGAAATGTGTGGTGCCCACAGTGGCCAAATCCTTAAAAGAGGATTGAGTCTCACCATGGGAGTTTTTAAGATCCCAAATAGTATTTTGTGACTTCCGACCATTTGCATATGCATGAAAGAATTTTGTATTTTCATTGCCACAATCAAGCTAGATGGCTTGGCTTTTTAGTCTCTAAGCAGCTTCCTGATCAGAGAGGATTTTTTCCCGGGATCTTTCCAAAGTTCTAAGTGTGGCAGTGGAGTCTGGTGTGAGGTAACCGCCCCCCTCATAAGCTTGAAGATCAACCAGTTCTCGTTCGATCCTAGAAATCTCCAATGTGTCACTTTTAATATTTTTGTGTACCCAGTCTTTCAGGAGTGATTTTATGCATGAAATATTTTTTACGAAGTGTGGAGCTGCAAAGTATCCCTCACCAGGTTGAAAAGGTATCCAAGAAATTTTAATAATGTTTGCAACCTCCACCCCCTTTAACCAAGCCGCACATAGTTTGAAAGGGCTGGGTGGTTTGGAAGAGTTGCCCAGTATCTCAAGACAGATAGGCAGATGGTCAGAGATGCCACCAGAGTCAACCCATTGACGAATCCGGTATGGTTGTCGCAAAAGGTCCTCCGCAAGCAGAAAATGGTCCAGTCTCTTAGAGATTCTCCCCTCCCCAGTTCTGTGATTATTCCAAGTTGGCTTCATAGTAGGAGGGTGAAGATCAATAAGATGTGTGTGTTGTAGAAGATAGTCAAAGTAACCAGCAAGTGTATCCCCCTGTGCCTGGGGGCCCCAAATCTCATGTGATCCCAGAGTGAAGTTCAGATCTTCACCAATAATCAGCTCAGCACCAGAGAAAAGAGTCTTTAGTAGAAAAGAGTCACAGTAGGCCTCGCGGTCTAGGTAGGGACCATAAATGTTAACAAACCTGAAAGACCTGTTGAAATCAACAAGGTAAAGAACCACACCCAGTCCGGAGGGGAAGCCCCAGGAATTGAGGGATTTTATCGTGGATTTTTTCCATCCCGTAGCAAGACCCCTAAATATTCCATACACGCTAAGAGAATTAAAATCATAAGCATGGAAAAGAGTGGCGAGAGACGCCCGAACATCTACTTCAGAACCCATAGTTTCTTGTAACATAAAGATGTCAGGCTGACGTGAGATGATCAGCCCGCGGAGGGAAATTTTTTTAGGTTTACTTGCCAAACCCCGACAATTGAAGGAAAATAGTTTCATGGGTTAACCCCTGAAAGGGCCTGCACTGATCTAAGTGCCCCATCAATAGTTTTTTGTTTACCATCCGCTAAGTCCAAGATCGCATGTTGTTGAGCTGAGGCAAAAAGTGTAGGTCGACCCCGACCACGAGTATGTTTATGAGGTAAGGGGTTTAGGCCCAGGCTAGTGCCTAAAGGAAGAGAGGTCGTGAGGACGGGGATATTATGGGTGCATAGATGAAAATGAATGGGTGGCGAGGGAACATGAGTCACAGAGGTGTGTGCCACGAAGCAGTCCATGTAAGAATGGGTAGGGGTCAGTGTTGGAATTTGGTTTTCACTCTACCCGTCGAAGTTCTTTTTTTTTTACGTTTTACGTGTATATATCACCCATCCTGAAACGTTCTGCTTAAATTTTTACCCTTCAACAATGAAGTCTTGCCAAAAATTTTACCCTTCAATAATTAAACTTTGTTATTTTTTTTCAAAACAATATTTATTTTCTTGACATTTTTACATTAAAATTAAAATGATCGTTATTAATATATATCATGGTCCATTAACTTGATTTCTATTCATTTTATATATCATTTGTGTACTAAATTAATATTATATAAAAATATAGCTTAAACAAAAAAAATGAATACACATCATAATAAAGCATAAATATAAATGGTCATGTTGCTTGTGACTGAGCAAGTGTGGAGAAAAGTCTTCATAATTATTTCTTTACTGGCTTAACACCATTCTCGAATATATATGTCATGCTTTTACACTTTGATTTTTCCTCAGAAACAACAAACACATACGAAAATGCTATCACAAAATCCATTCCTCCACCATTGGTCACTCGACCATCAAGTGGGACAGCTTATGGGACGTTTGAGAGGTGAAGGAAAGGAGGAAACATCTTCCAATAAGTTCATTTTCATTCAATAAGGGTCGGTCGGATGAGCTTCATTCCGAGAGGAGTGAAGCAAGATGGTTTATTTTAGTGCCATTTCATACCTCGCCTAATCATTTCCTTTTTCCATCCCATAGGTCACCCAACTCTGCTCTATTCAAGTTAAATTCAGAAGAAAGAGTTGGGTTGAATACGTGAATATAAAAAATATTGAAAACCTTCTCAATGGCCTTTCTAGCGCGATTTAACGCTACCTAGCACATCTCTTGAGGTCACAAATTTGCAACTTTGCAAGTCTCTCTAAATTAGTTTTTTATCACAGATTTTTATATATAATGATGTATATAGGACTCTGCAAAATATAGCTTTGTATTCTAGTTTTTCAAGTGATATTCAAGATTGTATGTCTCTTAACACCTTATTTAGTACTTGCTTTCATTTAAATTCTGCATTTCTCATTGAAATTGAACCATAATAGAAATATATGAGATTTTCATTTCAATTTCAACATCTAAATCTATATACATTACTCAAATCATGAGATAAACCACTTAATATCATGTGAAGATAAATAATTCAGGCTACATATATGATATAGCCATTTAAAATTATCAAAAAATTTATAACATTTCTTCAAAATTGTAGATTTCAAACAAATCTTTGAATCTAAAATTATCACTAAATAAAATGCCAAAAGATCATGTAAGAATTACCTGTAGGCTGTGATAATGCTTTCCAAAGTTCTTTCTCCAAGACTTTAGGCTGCCGCTGCACCAACTTCAAACTCCCAACTTCCAGGAACTTTCAACTTCCAGAATCCAAGTCATTTAGTTGATGTAGGCTTGTAGACTGTAATCAATGATAATTGAGCATTGAAATTTGTAGTATGTAGATGGTCATTGTATTTGTAATAATAGAAAAATAAAAAAGTAATGGAAATTGGAAACATCATTGAGTTAAATGAGTTTTTATTTTTCTATGAAAAAATCAATGCAACTTGTAATGGAAAGGAATAGAAATAGTAATGCATATTTCAATTGTGTTTTTGTTTCTTATTTCAATGATGTTGGTATAATATGTTGCCCATAATCTGACCAAACTGTTTTTCCTTCCTTGTGCTCTTTTCCTCTCTGCGTTCTTTTTGCCCTTCTTGAGGAAATTGCTAGTATACTATAGCTTCTTCCTTACAATATATATATATATATATTATAGCCATCAAGCATAATGAAATTAGTGAAAACATTACTCTTGATGTTTGATATTTCTTATTATGTCTCCGACATCAAGTATTTCATCCAGGGGCATTAGTCGGGGTGACTATTCATTAATGGAGTCTCGGGCCAAGGTTGGAACCTTTGTTTTAAAAAAATTAGGTATTTCCGAAATTGTTGGTGTGCTATTTTTCGACATTCTGATTAGCGCCGTGCGCAGTGATGCATGCCTTGGCTCCTGTGCCCCAGGAGCCGACGATGCGATGGTGTCATGGTGTCTTAAATGTTGTCATGGTTTGGGTTGTCCTATGTCTACGATGTTCTAGTTTGGGTTTTTGGTTTTTGGTTCGCTCCTGTTCGAGGCCGAGGGTTTTCACGGCGTGGTTTTCATGTGTCGGGCGAGGGTTTTGTAGCTCGCTTGGTCATGGACATGGCAGGCCTTTTCCGTTGGTAGGTTTGTTGTTTTCCAGACAGTAGCATTGAAGTTTCACTCTACTTTTGATATGGGGGTGGGCCTCCCTTCTCAGTCTGTCGTTCCTGTTTGCATCTTTCAAGGGGTATGTGTAAAATGCAGTTGTCTTTCTGAGATGACGAGCGACGTCTATACATGAATAGGTTTCTCTAGTGTTTTATTATGTAGATTTCGTGGTGACTTACTCAATGTCTGCGCACGAACCGTACTCATTTATTTCGGTATGGAAAACTGTCATCCATGGTGGCCGATTCATGGTTTTATCGCCTTGGTCTCTTCTTCTTTGTTTTCCATTTCAAGTTGTTTGGGTCTGCACTATGTTTTGACGGTTTCTGTTGCACATTTCGGGAGCTCTGGTTGCTGTTGCGGTTGTTATTCTCCGGGTTCGTTTGCAGTTCCTTGTTTCTAGTCTGCCCTCTCTCGCGTCTTTGGCCGAAGTGCAACGGGCCGTGTCTTCTGCAATTTCATCGACGAGTTCGTTGGACAAGTGCCTCTTGCAACTTTCTCTTGCGCTGCAAATTGCATTTCCTGTTTCCATTTTGCTATATAGGAAAACAAATCGAATTTGTTTTTGTGTATGTTCGATTGGTTCTGGAATTTTACAAATGTAAGAAAACGTAAAAAAAATCTATGATACCCATTTCATAATCTGCCTCGAGAACATGTTATTCAGAGGGTTGTACATGGCCTTGGAATCGATTTCCCAGTGGCCACGGATGTGGCAACCATTAAAATTGACTGTGCCCATTTGTGTAATGGTCGATCGACATTCTTGTTTGTTGTATAAAATAGGTAAACTGTAATAATGGACAATTTTTGAACAATCAATACTGACTGCCTAAATTATGGTGAAAATGTGGGTGGTGATAAGCACAAACCTCTAAAATGTGTAGTAAGTTGGATCAGAGGTACCTAGGTGCCCGGGATTTCTTCAATGCACATCTTAAGCCTCTGGATGTAAATTTCATTGGAAATGTGTACATACTTTGTGGGTAAATTTCACACATAGTCACATAACATCTAATAAATTTGGTGTATAAAATCTATCCATATCCCGATGTCCAGTCATAATATTCTTCGTACAATTCCCTCTAGATAGGATAAGCCTCGCGACTAGAACCTCAGGTTGTGTTGGAAAACTGGGAGTAAATGGCGATCAATATTCATGGTCGAATGTACTGTGTTCATTGCATTTTATTCTCTGCAGCAGAGCGACATTCAATTTTGGCAGTAGTCTATATCTTTCACATTGATTGTTCGACTGGTAAGGAGAGGGTTTGGGTCTCAAGGGTTTTTCCCTTGGCTCGACTTTATTCCTAGGCGATTATTCAACTCCATTGAAAATAACACTTCCACCCAGGTTGTAATGCCATTGTTGGATCTTACTGTTATTTCTTAGATTACAAAGAGAAATCATTTAACATTTCACAAGGGTTTAACTCCGCGGGACTATAGTTTATTGACAATTCTGTCCAACTCAAACTTAATAGAGTGCATTCATTATACAAATGCAAAGGTGTGATTACTGTTATCCCGCCGAAGGTGTGATTTGTGTTTTGCCTCTTTCATATCTTGTTGTTGGTAACCATATCATTTATTCATCTAATTTCTATATTTTCCATGTTGCAGGTTTCTTGATGTGGGTTTACTATGAGTGTAAAGGAGTCAATGCCTAACCAAGCTATGAAGCAAGTAAACATTAGCTTTGTTAATTCACGAGGGGATTTCTTTAAAGCTTTCCTCTACTTCCCTTTTGTAAGTGTTATGACGGGATCCTTTGTTTTCATGACGGATTCGATGCATGACATGTATTAATGATTGGTTATTTGTCTTCGGCAAGTTATGGGCCTTCCTACTATTTTTCCTCTATTTCAATTATCATGTTGGTGCTCTAATTTGTAATATGTCTCTATGTATTGCACAATCACACATTGAAGCACATGAAAGAGGGAAGCACCATCATCAAATCAGCTTCTGCGAATGCTTATAAAGGGAATGCCACTCTCTTGGATTATACATCAACCAAGGGAGCAATTGTCAGCTTCACCAGAGGCTTGATTTTGTAGCTAGTGAAAAGGGGAATACACGTTAATGGTATTTTGAGGGACATTGTGATCTCGTATCTGTAGTGGGTAATAATAGAGAATGGATTTTGATACATGCTTTGCTTGATGATGCAGGCGTTGCACTAGGTCCAATCTGGACTCCTTTAATAGTAGGATCAATTACTTCTGAGAAGTCTATAGAGCATTTTGGAGAATAGGTACCAATGGGCAGGGTTGGAAAACCTGATGAAGTGGCCCTGCCGTAGGTTCTTCTTGCATCAGAAGATTCTTCTTATTTCATTGGCCAAGTTCTTCATCCAAATGGTAATCAATCTTCATTATCCATGCTTTTATATTCCATTGTGCAGTGAATTTTATTCAAAGTGATTATAAGAACACATATTCTAGATGTTGTTACCTATGAGAAAGAACATATTACTTTCCTATTCATGGTTCTGATATTGATGATTCTTGGTTGTAGGTGGATCTATTGTGAATGCTTGAATGTTTGGTTGATTCCTGGTTGCAGGATGTTTTGAAGGAATGGAATAAATGCTCATAAATATTTTCGTTTTTATTTACATAAACTGGTAGTCACTTAGAAAGTATAGCTATCTTGTAAGTAATATAGTTTTGTACCTAACTTTAAGTGAAATGGACCCTTTTTTGGAGAATTTTTAATTTTTATTTATTTTTTAATTTTTTTTTTCCGATCTTGTTACTTTTCTTTCTTCCATTCCTAGAAATTGTTGTTTTTTTAATTTCCATCTAGTTACTTGTTATTACCTTCTTTATTTACTGAATCAAATAAATAAATAGTCGTTAGATTTTTTTCATAATATGATTGATTTGGTGCAAATTAGTTTTATAAACTTTGGCAAATACATTACATCTTCTGATTGCTATACATAAATGAGACACAACTTCCACAATTTATTCATAATTTTCATTATATTAACACAGGTTAGTGCTCTTAAATATCGTATTTCTATTATTTCCCTTTTTATTCGTAATATTCACAAATTTAATTATGCTTTTAATCTATTTTATGAGCTTTTCAAGAATTCTCTTCTCTTTCTACTATTCACGAACTGAGAGAGAATGTTTGCACATGATTTATGATGGAACATATTTAGGGTCATGCATTTGATCCGGTGTTGAGAATTTTCGCCTTGTCAAGGGGAGCTCAATTCATAGTGTCAATCTAATATCATGTCTTATTAACCCATAAACCATTTGTGTGACTCCAATGCTTCAAAAAACAACAAACATGTCGTGCTTCCAATGCTAAAAACCAATCTTTAATATAAGGGTATTTCAAACTATAATCAAGAGGAATTGAACCTCATTTTCATTTTGTAGATAAGAGTATTTCAAAATATAACTAAGAAGAATTGAACCTTGTCTTAAATTTTGTGAACCTTGTCTTGAACCTCGTCTACATTGTTATTATATTGTTCTTATACTAACTCTTGTCATAGCTAGTTTATCAATTGTTTCTGAAATTCCTTTGCCATGGTGATCTTATGATATTCAATTGGTTTTGTTTGGTTTCATGTTACAATGGTGTTGTTCTTATTTCGTTATATGTCTAAGAGATAATTTATGATATACTATTGGTTCAGGTAGCTAGAAAAAATATTTGGAATTATGCCACATTCATTTTGGAAATGTTAATTGGTTTGCCATTAAAAAAAAAAAAACAAAAAAAAAAAAACAACAACAACAACTTAGAAACCTTGTATCTTCACAAATTCTTTTTGCCATGGTTATTTTATCATATTCAATTGGTTTTGTTATTATGCGAGCTCTTGATGTAGTTAATTTGAATTGGAAAATAGATTCAACACCCTCAAATATCTTTATAGCACTCATATTATACAATTTTCACAACTAATATATGTGACTATTGTTTTTTTTTTAATTTCCAACTAAAATCCAAACAAAACAAACCAAAAAATATAATTAAAAAAAAACTAAAATATCAAACTATTACGTAAATATAAAATATAAAATTGAATTATATAAAAAAGAATTACAAACCAGTAAAAATCACTCTTTCACACATTTACATGATGTTTACCATCACTCTTTTACACATAATGTTTTTTATCTTTTGAAAATAGAAATAACATTGTTCAAAATTTTCAAAATTTTATATGATGAAAGTTGTAAATGTAAGGCTTATGGTCAGCTTTCAAAAGTTTACTATTAGTATTAAAAGTTTTTATTTTTTATTATTTTGAAAAACATAAGAAATCTATATAAAAATGTCAAAAATTCACAACAAAGTTGTAGATGTCTTTAAGATATTTTCAATGATATGAAGAGAATAACAAAAATTTTAATAGAAAGGTATGGGATGATTACCAAAAGATTCCACTAAGCAAAGAGCCCAACAAACCGGGATAGGTGGGTAGATGTAGAGACCTTACATATACTTTATCATTTTATTAAATTATTATATATTATTAGATGGTTTTGAAGTGAGTGGATAACATATTTCTCATACTAGATTATAGAGCACCTTACTTCTATTGATGCATTATTATATCTTTGTTAAATATTTTGTTATTAATTAAAATTTATGATATATTTTATGTAATTTATAATAATATATAATTCATTATTATATTTGGTATTATTTAATATATTTCTAATAATTTATTATTGGATATTAGAATTTTTTTTTTTTATGTTTGATGAAGTTTATAAGAAGATAAATGTAATATTAAAAAAAGAAATTTACATATTTTAATAATTTTTAGTATTTAAAGATAGTTTAAAGTATATTTTAATTAAATCATGTTATTGAAATATGCTTTAATATTTCAATTTAAACATATTTCAATTAAATCAACAAGAGGAAAGAAGATACCATATTTCAATAATTTTTTGATCTAATTGCCACATTTGCAAAAATATAACATGTTTTTTTTACTAGCTCAAAGATTAAAAAATGTTCTAAATTTGAATTTGTCAAATACATTTGTATATGTATCTTCATGGAATCTTCCTTCTATATTCCCTTCACTACAACAAATAGCAATGACGGGGACATTGCTACCTTGTGGCTCTTATTTAAATTTAAGGTATAGTACCACCACTATTAAATTTTTTAAATTAGTCCAGATTCAACGTTTACATTGCTTTTCTTCTCATTTAGTTTGTGCCTATTGTTCTATAAGACCTTCCATATTTACGCCGTAGGTGTTTCATAGCGGAGGAGCATAAGCTCCACGTTGGCTAGATTCCTCGCTTATAGAGCGAATGGAATCTTGCCACGTGTCAACCAATTTCACGTAGTTTTAAACTTTGCGTCCATCAGTTTTAGGTGGGTTCCCTTTCCCGCTTTTCGTGGCTTGGTTCAATAAGGGTTTGAAGTAGCTTCCATGGCGGTTTCGAGTACCTACAAGCTCGTACCTACGATCATGCTCTCACAGTAAAGGAAATTCCTAAAACCCCCGCTACTTTGCACTGGCAGGCGACGATCAGCGCAAAGCTCAGAGCAGGGGCGAGCTGGATTGGACGCCATGGTTGGAAAGAGCAGGGTTGTTAAGCCAGTTCGGGAAAATACTATGAAGCTCGAAGGCAAACAGAAGGAAGATAATGCTTGGTATGAATGCGAGGTCTCATTGAGGTATTGTTGTTGCGACCTCGACTGTTTTGCACGCCGATTGTTATTTCTGTTAAATTTTGTTGTTTCTTGATTTTCTCTGTACACGAACTCGATATCAGTTGGGACAGCTTGTATATTCTGTTAAAGATTGATGTATTCTACTAAAGACTGATGTTTTATAGTCATTATCGCTGAGATTTAGTAAGAATTTGATAATTTAGTGTTAAAAGTACTTAGATTTGGATTAAATTCGAATTTTCTCCTTGTTGTTGCGGGTATTTAGCAGAAATTGGACATCTTAGACTACTTTTTACTAAGACTTTATTTAAAGTGAAGTCGCAGGTAGCTTGATCTTACACATGCTTTCTGAAACTAAACTCAACATTATCTAATTGTTTGATCAACATTAGAACAATGCTTTTGACCAATTCACCATTTCATCTTATTTATTCTAGCGAGAGTTAATGAGGTAGACAATCGAGCTGTTGAGAAGAGGCCCAGATCGAGTGGTTACAGATCTATATTGTTCATGTCTATGGATGTAGAAAATTTGTTTTACCTACATTGTTGGACCAACTCAAGAATTCTTAGACCGGCCATTTCAGTAGGGGATACAATGTCCATCTGTAGTCTATCTGGCTGTTGCCATCTGAAGGTGAAAGAAAACCGCAAAATATGAAGTTTTGCTTGAAGATTGAAGAAATTTATCTGCTCATATACGCTGCAAAGAATTGAGGAAGCTATCATGGAGGATGCAAAGAAAATTGAAGATGTACCCAGTTCTTCGTCGTTGGTTGATTGTCGTGATCAAAGAAACCTGTCGACTTCCAGCTCATACCTGTCGGCTAACAACCTGTTGGACGCGTTGTGCTCATGAGGTCGCTTTGCTCATCCCCGCGTTGCAGAATAATGTTAGTTGTCGATTTGATGAGGTGCTTCCAAAATTTACAAAGAAGACTATCTTACATTTTTGTTGCCAATGATTTATGTGCGTCAAGTTATCGGGTGTCAACTAGAAAAGACAAGAGCACTTCGAAGACAGAGTAATGAATTCATCAACGTGAATCCGGTCGATTGCATCTCCATCATTCCTTTTTCCGACTAGTAGTTTAATATGCCTCCTGGATATGTTGATCAGGAGAGTCACCCAAGTAGCTGCCGATGAAGTTTTAGAACTATCAATGAGGCAGACTTTGCAGGAGTATCTTTTGAAGTTGTGACTCCCATGAGACGTGTTGAATGGACTGGTTGGATTTAATTCGATTGAAATGGTCGGCTGCTAAGGAAGTGGACGGGCGCCTACTGCTTTGGCATAGCCAACAGGCGACTGCACAAGTCGGTGAAGAGTGGTCGGTAGACTATTGTCGAAGATCGATTGATTATGCTAATGAGAGATGTTCTGGCAAACATAGTAGATTCTTTAGGCGATAAATTTGTCTCGTTAGTGCCCAGGTCGGCTTCACGTTCAGGTCAACAAAAGCATGCTTTCTTCACCTGGACGAGGGACTTCAAAAATCAATCATACAGTCGTTGATTTCTAACATTCCCCATAAGCTTCCCATGCAATTAAATTTAGCTTGTGCTGTCTTTGACACTCATGGTAGGGTTTTCATCGTTTCCCATATATATCTTTTCGTTTTGATGATGATTTCCATGCCGTCTAGAGTTTGACATAAATCCAAAAATTGTCTCCCACATTGGGAAATCGCAAAGCTCCTTCATTCCACGACAATCTGCCAGATCAATAGCTTCTTCTTCCAAGTATTTCTAGTGTTATGTTCATTCAAGTGCAGAATTCATCTTGAGCAAAACTTCTTCTTCGTGCAAATAAATTCCCTTTTATTTTCCACTTTGTAGAAGAGCCTGTCGAGATGACCCTGTCGTCGCGAACCTATCGAGGATGAAGCTGTCGGGGATCACGACCTGTCGACACTGCTAACCTGTCGAAGGCTCGCAGGGGACAGGGATCGTCGTTCAGGTCGACAATCAACAATAGAAGAATCTGTCGAAGAGCCGACAGAAGGGGGTAATCGGACCACGACAATTCAGAAGCCGACTAATCCAGGTTATTAAAAATTTGCAAATAAAATTAATATATTATAAAACATTGAATCAAATTTTAATCCATAAGATCCATGGGATCAATGGCTCGAATCTAACAAAAAAATTCTAATCCTTAATTTTCAAATATATTGTTAAAAGCATTCCTTATATAAAGTCACTCCACAAATACAAAACCTAAAAGAATTAAAAAACAAAATATCACAAAATAAAATTTAATAGTTTGAAAATAATATTTTATAATTTTATAATTTAAAAACATTTAAGTTTTAATTATTATTTATAAAATTATTTTTAAATGAAATAATTTTTTATAATTTATAAAATATTAATAATAAAAAATATTTAAAAATTAAAAATCTCAATCATATATATCTTTTATTATTAACTTTGACATTTTTTTAAACCTTGTTGTACATCATACGTTTAAAAAAAAATTAAAACCGTTTAGACATACCATTATAATCTTGTTATTTCATTGTATATAATTAAGATTCTAAAATCCTCATGTATTATATGTTATTTTATTTATATGAATAATTAAAAATCAAATAAATATTTAATTAATAATATTAATAAAAGCTTTTTCATTTGTATATAATTAAAATTCTAAAATCCTCATGTATTATATGTTATTTTATTTATATAAATAATTTAAAATTATATGTTATTTTATTTATATGAATAATTTAAAATCAAATAAATATTTAATTAATAATATTAACAAAAGCTAAAAATTATTTACAAATCAATGTATCCAACTTAAATCGTAATATTTTAAGTCAATTCAAACTTATTTTTAATTTTAAATTAATTTGAAATAAAAAAAAATCATAATTCAAATTTAATTTCGATATTAAATTAATTTGAAATTTCAAAAAAAATAATTTATATAAATATTTAAAAAACATATAAAAATAAAAAAGGTATTTAATTATAGAAATTTAAAAAAATATATAATAATAGCCATGTCAAGCTATCTTTGTTATCACATTATTTTTGTTATGTCCTCGACATCTATTTTTCGGTCGGGGGCATTAGTTGAGGTCTGTGTTGATGAAATATGGGGCGGACATAGTGTTTAACCTTAGAATTGCAAAAATCGGTATTTTTTTTAATTGTTTAATTGTTTAATTGTTGAGTTCTGATTGGTGCCGTCCGCGGTGACGAGTGCCTCGGGTGCTGTGGCCCAGGAGGCGGCGGTGTGATGGCGTCACGGCGCGTGGTTTGATTGTTATCGGTTGCTGTGACCAAGGTGGTTTTCGTTTTCGTTGTTCGAGGTGTTTAATGCGGGGGTTGATCTGGTTCTTATTCATATGCTGGGGTTTTGCTGTGCGTGGGCGCCTGTAGGGGCCGGTGTGGGTCGTCGTTCGGCTGCGGGTTTCGTTCATGCATATGGGCGGTTTCCTGTGCCTCGGCTCCTGTAGGTGCCGGTGTGGGTCGTCCTTCGGCTACGGGTTTTCGTTTTCATATTCGCGGTTTCCTGTGCCTCGGTCTTCGACTGTGGGTTTCGTTTCCGGTTCTGATTCAACTACGCGGTTTGGTGTGCCTCGGCTCCTGTAAGTGCTGGTGTGGGTCGTCCTTCGGCTGTGGGTTTCGTTTGTTGTTCTTATTCATGTGCGAGGTTGTGTGTGCTTCGGCTCCTGTAGGTGGCGGTGTGGCTCGTCGTTCGGCTGCTGTGGGTGCCGGTATGAGGCTGTGGGAATTCTGTGTTTAAATCCGGTGGCAATGTCAGGGTTTTCTGGTTGAATTTAATGTTTAGCATTTAATTTCAGAGTTTTTCGAGATGGCGAATTTATGTTTGGCATTTATTCCGGCATGGCCGGCTGTAATTAATGGCGGGTTTTGGGTGGTTTTATCACGGGCCTCGGTTCAGATGGCTGTAATTTATGGCGGATGTTTAGTGGTTTTATGGGCGTTTCGTTGCGAGTTGTTTATGGTTTTATGGGCATTACGGCTTCAGCGGTCTCTGCGATTTTCAGTTCTGGTGTTGGCTACTGAGTTTGGACGATTTCTGGAGCTGTTGCTTTCGGCCGGTTTGGAGTCTCGTTGCTGGTTCGCTGGACTAGGTATGTCTTTGGATTTTTTTTTGTGCAGTTTTTGAGTGAAAGGAAAAAACAGGGTTTAGGGTTTTTCCTGGGAGAATTAGCGAATTTCATTTGTTAGTGGGTTAGGCTTTTCCCTGTGTTTCATTGGCATTGAACCCTGGCAAAAATGCTGTTTTAAATTCTGGTGAGATTTTGTGTGGGTTTGTTGAAGAAGTAGTTTGAACGCTGTTTCAATTTCAAGATTTGGAAAACAAATTATTGTGCATAGGCTTGATTATGTCCCTTGTTGTGTTTTGGTTATTAATGGTGTTGATGGGTTCGAATAGCTGTTGTGTTTTTTGCCTTAAATGAGCATGCGATAAAACTGTTTGCTGGTGTTGTTTGCTTACGTCTGTTTATTTTTTTGTCCATGGTGTTGTCAAGCAAACTGGACATAATAACTAAAGCATTGTCTCTTTATTTTAAGAATTAAAATTTTAATTAATAGGGTTCTAGAATAATTTAGCATGTTACCTCTCCATTTTCACATGGATGTTTGCATAGGATTTTTGTCAGATTTTCAGTGGGGATTACAGATTCAGGTGGCTGGTTTATGCTTTATGGTCAAATTGCTGGTGCTAGTTTCATTACCAGTCATCAAAGTATTTGAATTTGTTGTGCTACTCGTCTCAAACCTGTAAAAGTCTTCCTTTACACCTTGTCCCCCCCCCCCCCCCTGCTTCATTTTCAGATGGATGTTTGCATGTGATTTTTGTCACACTTTCAGTGGGGGTTACAGGATGATGGAGCTGATTTATGGCTTCAGGTTCTTGATGCTAGGGCTTTGCTTCATGTTGTGGTGTGGTTGATGGATGCTACTAGTATGTGTTGTCAGCTCTTTATGCAGCAGCATTGTCTCTTCGTTTTAAGAATTGGAATTTTAATTAATAGGGTTCTAGAATAATGTAGTCGTAGGAGGAGCCAGTTGTTTGTAAGCTCTCGCAACCATGACAGGGCTTTGTTCGTTTATACTTTGTTATCCTTCCATTTTCACATGGGTGTCTGCACACGATTTTTGTCAGACCTGCAGTGGGGATTACAGGTTCATGTAGCTGGTTTATGCGTTATGGTCAAAGTGCTAGTGCTACTTTCATTACCAGTCATCAAAGCATTTGAATTTGATCTGGTTTGTTTTGACAAGGGAAGATCCGATCCCCTTGTTTGTGGAACATAATTGATCTTCTGGCTGTGTACATAGACCACATCATAACGTTGTAATCATGTAATTTGGAACAGTAGGGGTTGAATGGAATTGATGAAATTTGTAGTTATTCTGTGTTTTTTTGCTCTCCTGTTTGCATTGTCTAATGATAAATCTATTGAGTTATGTGTAGATGAGCATGGTGACAATGTTTTTATGTTATGCTTGTTTACTGTTCTAGCTGTCATTTTTTATTGGCATTGGACGATGCTGATACTTTATAGTATGAGCTTGGCGGGTAACATTGGCCTTACACCTCTCCACAACTTGTTAACTAATTAATCATGTAGATCTGGAGGTCAGTATAGTTCTGGTGCATGCGTCTACAGTCATTACAACATTTGGGATAAGCTCCCTTTGGTCGTGAAAGTCAGATCTCCGGATCTCTGTCATTGACACTGCTCTCAAGTTAAGGCCTTTCGAAATGACAAATTTGACTCTCGACTCCTGCATATCATTAAAATTGAAAATTGACAAAATAGAAAATTGTTAATTTGATTAAAAAAATCTATATTAAAAAAAATAATAAAACCAAAACAAAAAGTTTCCCTTTGGTGACTTGGTCTCCATATTCCATCAGCAATCTGAATACTGTTTGGTGAGTTAGTCTGCCACTGCTTGGATATCTGAATCGCCTGGATCTGTTTTTGTTGCAATAAAAATACAGTTTTGAGTTTCAGTGTCTGGATTCGTTGGGCTCATCAGATTTCTCAAACTCCTTGTATTTCTTGGATATTTGCAAGATATTTTTTGTGAAATGTAAATCTTGGTTCTTGTATAGAATTATGCATAGCATATGAACAGGTTGAGTGTGCTTGTGTTTTTTTGAGGCGGTCTACAAAGGCCTGAGGTCACTCATGTTTCTGCATTTTGTAAAGACATGAGGGTGCTTGTGTTTCTGCATTTTGCAATTGTTGAAAGTTCAAGCAACTTTGTCTGATTCATAGATGGTTCAATTTTACAAGATACATTTTTTTGATCAAATAACTGGAATCTTGTTTATTCAAAAGAAGCAAATAAAAAACCAATTTTTTCCTATTTTAATTTTTTTGGGCGGTATCAAGAGCATGGAAGAATTCTTGGGTGCTGTGATTGGAATGGGACGCATTTGCAAAATGGTCCCTTGCAATAAGGCACTTGTTGCGAACCTTCCCTTCTTGGAAATCTTCCTGCATTGGTATTTGTAAATTGCAAGTGACATGGAATGTTGCTAATCTGCCATCAGCTTCCATCTTCAAAATCTAGGGGATGCTGAGGGGTTGAATGGAATTGATCGAATTTGTAGTTATTTTGTGTGTTTTTTGTTCTGCTGTTTGCATTGTCTATTGATGAATCTATTGAGTTATATATGGATGCGAATAGTGACAGTGGTTTCTATGTTATCCTTGCTCACTGTTTTAGCCCTCACTTTTTATTGGCATTGGACAACGTTGATACTTTATAGTATCAGTTTGGCAGGTAACATTGGCCTTACATCTGTCCACAACTTGCTAACTAATCATGTAGATCTGATGATCAGTATAGTTCCGGTGCGTAGATCTACAGTCATTGCAATATTTGGGACAAATTCCCTTTAGTCGTGAGAGTCAGGTCTCCAGATCTTTGTCATCCAGACTGGTCTCAACCTAAGGCCTTTTGAAATGACAAATTTGACTCTCGACTCCTGGGTATCATTAAAATTCAAAATTGACAAAAACGAAAGTTGTTAATTTCATTAAAAAAATGCATATTAAAAAATAATAATAAAACCAAAGCAAAAAGTTTCCCTTTGGTGACTTGGTCTTCATATTCCATCAACAATCTGAATACTCTTTGATGAATTGGTCTGCCAATGATTGGATATCTGAATCAGCTGGATCTCTTTCCCTTGCAACGAAAATACAATTTTGAGTTTCAGACTCTGGATTCGTTGGGCTCATCAGATTTCTCAAACTCCCTGTATTTCTTGGATATTTGCATGATATTTTTTCTGAAATGTAAATCTTGGTTCTTGTATAGAGTTATGCATAACATATGAACAAGTTGAGTGTGCTTATGTTTTTTTGAGGCTGTCTGCAAAGACCTGAGGTGACCCATGTTTCTGCATTTTGTAAAGATATGAGGGTACTTTTGTTTCTACATTTTGCAAATGTTGAAAGTTGAAGGAATTTTCTTTGATTCATAGATGGTTCAGTTTTACAAGATACATTTTCCTGATTCGATAACTGAAATCTTGTTTATTCAAAAGAAGCAAATAAAAAACCAATTTTTTCCTGTTTTAATTTTTTTTGCCAGTATCAAGAACGTGGAGGAAGCCTAGGGTCCTGCCATTGGATTGGGACTCATTTGCAAAATGGTTCCTTGCAATAAGGCACTTTTTGCAAACCTTCCCTTCTTGGGAATCTTGCTGCATTGGTATGTGTAGATTGCAAGTGATATGGAACATCGCTAACCTGTTGTCAGGTGCCATCTTCAAAACCTAGGAAATGCTGAGTGTTAAAATTTTAGAATTTGACACCAGAGGATGGGACATGACAGAATGCATGTCCCCACAAATTTAGAAGATATAAATAAATAGCGATTTAATATCGTTGATTAGACATAAATAAACATACGACAACCCACAGACCTCATATCCTTCTCATTTGCATTGATAGAAGTAAATAGATTGGTCTTTGAAGATTGGCTGGCTATCAAATATCTATTATCATGAAATGAATATGATACATTATTGATGAAAATTGAAATGATTTCATCTACACTCATACATAATTCAGAGTTTAGAGTAGGGAATTTATTCATTTGTCTAATCTCTTTATACCTAGATTATTTGTAGTTGTTGCTTCTTTCAAACTTAGTTGCTGCTGCAAACTGTCACTAGTCAATATGTACAAGCATGTGATGTCGCTGTTCACTAATGTATAGACAGCTGGCAGTGCCGTGATATTTTGGTAGGATATAGTAACTTGCACATGCCTTCTCCAGATTTGTTGTAACCTGTGGATGTCTACAAACTCTGGGACAGATTCTGTATAAAAAATCATGTGCATAAGGGAGGACCTGCTGCGGAATGCTGTAGCTATAGGGTCTCTTCAATAGGGCTTCTGAAAGTTGCTGTAAGCTACGGCTGCACTTAATAGAGCTGCACAAGGCCAAGAAGACAGCCTCCCTGGCTTGGGGCAGAATCTGAATCTCAGGATCAGAGAAACGGATGGCGTTTTTCCCAGCTTGCCCTGCTTTGTACGTATTGATAGAAACCATGTTCTATGCTTCTTTATATTGAAATCCAGTAGACAATTCCATATTTGTAAAGTTTTAATTATATTTTCTCTTCCTCTGTAATTACACTCTGCGCATCAAATACTTAACTACATTTCTAGAATTACTAGTTGTATTGTGACTTTTAATTCTGGCATTTTCTGTTCGCTGTTGAAGGGAGTTTGCAGGCTACACATTGATATTAAATTAAAATTTTTCTGTGACTCAATACGAGATCAAGCAACGAATCCTGAATCTTTATTTAATGTTTGCGATTTGTTTGTCTTTCTTTAAAAATTTCCCCAGTATTCCATTTGACGCAGAATGGCCATCTCAAATTCGAAAAGCCTCAATGCATCTAATTCGGAATGGATAGACACCTCCCGGCATAGGTATTCTGTTGTAGCTGACCTTCACCTTACTGTAAAACTAAAGTTGAATTGGTAAGACGTTTCCAGGATGAGTGATGGTAATCATAAGCTGGGCAGTATCCATGCTTGACTCATCATCTAAGTTTGCAGTCTAATATTATCCTTGTTTTAGAAATATAATATCTGAGATGAGGCCTATTGAAATGAAAGTGAAAAGTGATAATTCTGAATTTATGACAATCCTACCCACTATCTATAATTCATAGGATTAGAATGAATAAGATTATAGTGTTTAAATTTAAACATTGGCGTCTTGACATTAATGAATGTGGTATTCAAAACCTAGACTTGACAGCCGTTACATTTCAATAGTGATAATCTTGCACTCCAGATCCGCTTATCAAATGTCAATGGAAGTATAATTTTTAATTAAATTCATACTTGCAATTCATAGGTGTTTTCCCAGATCTCATCAACCATTTGACATTTAGTTCTTTAAAATTCTGCAATGGCCCTTTTATCATGATGTTTCCAGAACTCATGAGATCTACAGGTTACTCATAAGAAGTCTAAGCTTTTCGTATGGCACTTCCAGATCTATTTCGATGGTTGTATTCACACTTTTAATTTCATGTTGACCCAATTCGAATCACTATCTCTAAATGCTTGAAACATCTTGTAATTTGTATATTTAAAATTGGGCCCTAACTACCACGAAGTCTTTCAACACATTTCCTTCAAAGATATAGAAATGAGTACGGATCAGTTATTTTAAAAGAAAAAACCTGGTACAAAATCAGCCATGGGCTGTCCTAGGAGCAGAAGATACCATGGCCTGGGCTTTTTGCACCGGACCCAATTCATGAATAAAAAATAAGAAATTTTAGTTCTTATTTCGATTTTAGATATTTATTTTATTTCAATAATTTAATTGAGGCAGATCCATGAATATATATATATGTGTATTTTTTTTTATTCTATTTTCTTCAAATGCAAGTGACCTGTGATTTGAGACATTTTTTTCATCATTTTTATTTTTCTTTTCTTCATTTTGTGGATACATGGATCAAGCCAGTTAGTGCTTGGGTTCCATGGTTCTTTAATAAACAATCCTTTACTATCTTTAGTACTTTCTAGTTGCCACAAAATATGATTGTGAGTGCCATTTATTCAATTCAACATTGGTAAATTGCATTGTCAATCATTCGAATTTACAACCAAGTTCTGTTACATCTGCGTATTCTGGTTTCATGGAAGACAATACACCTGCAAGAACCATTAGGTGACAATGTCATCGACATTGCACTTGCACTGACTATGATTTACAATGGCTAGGAGTTTTATTAATCAATTTGCTATTAGCATTTAGTATTTGCTTTGACTCATGATTTGCAATAGCTAGAAGTTTTATTGGTCAATTTTGCTTTCAATAATTGAATCGACCCTGATCCATCAATATATATATGTATATTTCTTATTCTATTTTCTTCAAATGCGCTAGACCTATGACTTCACGCATTTTTTCATCTTTTTTGTTTTTGTTTTGTTCACTTTGTCGTTACATGGATCAAGCTAGTTGGTGCTTGGGTTCCATGATTCTTGCATATAGTTGACATCTATTTTCCGGTCAGGGGCATTGGTTGAGGTCTGTGTTGATGAATATAGGGTGGGGGTGATGGTTAAATTATTGAAATCTAAGTTCTGTTTGTATGGTTGCAAGGGCAAAACTTTTCCTGATCAAACAACTGGAATCTAGCTTTCTTGTGTATGTTTGGAAGTACAAAACATTGTCTTTTTCTCTTCTTAAGAATGGGAGGAAACCGTGTGCTTTTCATTCTTTTTGGAAGTACAGATTCATTTTCTTTGTTTAATGTTCTAAAACAAAAACCTGGTTGTATATGCTTGGGTCAATGGCAATGCTTTCTGTCTAAGTTTGGCTATCAAATCCATGTTTCTACAAAGTAAGACGGTAGGGAAATGGGTTTTGGGGGCCTGCTGTGCCCAATTTTCAAAGGGCAACAGAAGATGGGACATGAGAAAAGATGCAACATGAGAGAACCAATGCCCCCACAAATTTAGAAGATATAAATAGATAGTAATTTATTATCGCTGATTAAATACAAATAAACACAAGCCAAGTCACAGATCTCATACCCTTGTCATTTACATTGATCAAGGTGAATAGATGAAGCTTTGAAGATTGGCTGATTATCAAATATCTAGCACCATGAAATGAATATGGTGCATTGCTGATGAAAATTGAAATCATGTCATCTATTCTCATATAGAATTCAGACTTTATAGTGGGCAATTGTTTCAGTGCTCACAACAGGATGCTTCTTTGCTGGCCTTTAGACTGTATTTAAATGTTTCAACATTTGTAGTTGTTCCATCTACAAAAGTTATAGCTGTTGTGCTAGCTTCAAAAACCTCTAGAATATGCAAGAGTTTGACCTTGTGTATTAAGAAATTGTTTATGAATAACTGTAATAAATGTCGATAACTACTTGAAAAGTCTGTTGCAGAGCTTATTGTATCAAGAACGTGCAAGAATCCTTGACTGTTGCCATTGAATTGGGATCCATTTGCAAAATGGTCACTTGCAACAAGGCACTTCTTGCGAATCCTCCCTTCTTGCGAGTCTTCCTGCATTGCTAACTGTACATTGCAACTGATATGGAATGTCGCTAGGCCGTTACCAGCTTCCATCATCAAAGTCTAGGAGATGTTAAGTGTTACAATTTTAAAATTTGGTGGCAGAGGATGGGACATGACAGAATGCATGTCCCCAGAAATTTAGAGCATATAAATAAATGGCGATTTATTATCGTTGATTACACATAAATAAGCATAGCACAATCCACAGATCTCATATGCTTGTCATTTACATTGGTAGAAGTAAATAGATTGGTCTTTGAAGATTGGCTAACTACCAAATATTTATCAGGATCAAATGAATATGATATACTACTGATGAAAATTGAAATCATTTCATCTAGACTCATACAGAATTTAGAGTTTAGAGTGGGCAATTTATTCATTTGTCTAATCTATGTATACCTAGACTATTTGTAATTGTTGCTTCTCTCAGACTTAGCTGCTAGTGCAAACTGCCACTAGTCAACATGTACAAGCATGTGATCTCACTGTTCACTAGTATATAGACAGGTGGCAGTCCCGTGATCTTTTGCTGAGCTATAGTAACTTGTACATGCCTTCTCCAGGTTTGTTGTAACCTATGGATGTCTGCAAATTCTGGCACAGAGTCTGTATAAAAAATCCTCTGCAGAAAACAGCACCTGCTGCGGACTGCTGTAGCTATAGGGTCTGTTCAATAGAATTGCTCAAAGTTGTCATAAGCTATGGCTGCGCTTAATAGGGCTACTGAAGCACAAGAAGACAGTCTGCCTTAGGGCAATTTTAAACATGCAAAAGACAAAAGAACCATGAAAACTCTGACTTCTTCAAGGAGTATAAGCCATCTATTTTAAAAGAAAAAAGTCTGCAACAAAATTAGCCATGGCCTCTGCTAGGAGCAGAAAATACCATGGCCTCAACTTTTTGCAGCAGACCGAATTCATGAATAAAAAATAAGAAATTTTACTTCTTATTTCTATTTTAGATACCTATTTCGTTTCAATAATTTAATTGAGGCAGAACCAGCAATATATGTATGTATATTTTTTATTCTATTTTCTTCAAATGCAACTGATCTATGGCTTCACACATGTTTTTTCATCATTTTTATTTTTCTTTTCTTCATTTTGTGGATACATGGATCAAGCTAGTTGATGCTTGGGTTCCATAATTCTACAGGAAATTATCCTTTACTATCCTTAGTGCTTTCTAGTTGTGACAAAATATGGTTGTGACTGCCATTTATTCAACTCCAACATTGGTAAATCGCATTGTCAATCATTTGAATTTAGAAGCAACTACTGTTACAGCTTCATATTCTGGTTTCATGAAACAGAATACACTTCCAAGAACCACTAGGTGACAATGTCATCGACATTGTACTTGCTCTGACTATGATTTGCAATTGCTGGGAGTTTCATTAATCAATTTGCTATTAACATTTAGTATTTGCCTTGACTTATGATCTGTAATAGCTACAAGTTTTATTAATCAATTTTGCTTTCAATAATTTAATCGACTTTGATCCATCAATATATATATGTATATTTCTTACTCTGTTTTCTTCAAATGTCGCTAAGCTATGACTTGACGCATTTTTTTCATTGTTTTTAGTTTTGTTTTGTTCACTTTGTCCATACATGGATCAGGCTGGTTCTTGCTTAGGTTCCATGCTTGTTCAACAAATCATCCCCTACTATCTTTAGTACTTTCTAGTTGTGGCAAAATATGATTGTGAGTCCCATCTATTCAACTCTAACATTGGTAAAGCACATTGTCAATTATTTGACTTTACAAGCAACTCTTGTTACAGCTTCATATTCTGCTTTCATGGGAGGGGGTACACTTGGAAGAGCCACTAGGTGGCAATGTCATTGACATTGCACTTGCTTTGGATATCATTTGCAATCGCATGAAACCTGCGCATATGAAGAGTAAGCCAATGCATACCTTGCATTGAACACCTTGAACTAACCACAAAAAAAACCACCTTGAAATTGGGCCAAACGAACTCTGCCATTGCCATCGAAATTGACATCTGAACAACGGGAATGGCAAGTGAACTGTGAAAACATAGTATTGCCATAGCCAACCTCTCTCCACATTGGCACGTACAAAAGCAAAAGCATGATCCACAAAAATCCCATAGCTGCTAGAACCACAACAACGAAAGCTGCGCATATGAAGGACACCTTAGTCCATAGCTCGCATTAAACACCTCGAATGAAACAAAGGAAAACCACCTTGAAAATGGAAAAAAACATGGCTATGGATTTAGGTTTTCCACCCATGACTTCATGCATTTTCTTCATGATTTTTATTTTTGTTTTCTTCTCTTTCTATGTACATGAATCAACCTACTTGCTGCTTGCTATGGTTGTTGTCATATAAAATGCATACTCAATATTGAACAAATACATGTTAACGTAGCTATAGAATTTATCTAGCCTATATTCATAGAGCTTATATATATTAGGTACTACATATGGTATGTAAAAATATGTTTTGATACAGACTTATTAGTCATGTCGCCATAATATATAGCACATAACTTGCAACTACTGACCTAGTGGTGGTGGTGAGTTAATGTGAATTAAACGGCTAGAATCTTCTAATACCAATTCTGTCTATGATCAATTGAATTTCAATGGCATGAGAAAAAATAACAAGAAGAAACTTGAAATTGACCCTATGTAAAAATATGATTTAAATTGTGCGTTTAATCATAAAACATTCCATAAACATTGATTTTTTCCCGAGTTTAGACAAATGCTTTAATTAAATGCTAAGTGTTCTATTATTCTGCCTTTTACTTAGTTAATTGTTACAGATTTCTTATATCTGGCATGATAGAACTTTCTAGTGCTAAATCAGCTCAAATTTCTTCCATTTCTTCATGGATTTGTATTTTCATTTCAATTGCATGTTCGAGATCGGGAATAATCCCTGGTTGCTTACCTGTGGAAAGTACCTGGGCATAGCCCTAAAACTCATTGTGAGGAGTACCATAGGAACCCTGCAATAGCTGGCTCATTGAGAGAACTTACCAGTGAAATGGGCAATGACCGCTGCCTGATTGACTAATGCTATTCCATGAGGTGAGCCAATAGCTGTCGTGCATGCCATTAGATAGCATTGGTACTTGAATGAACTACCTGAACCATTAGGAAGCCAACCATATCTGCGGTCCATCTATTTTGCCAACTAAACAAACGCAAATTACATTTACCTATTTGCAAATGCACACCCAAATTCAGATCTAGCCCTATTCCAAACCCATCTCCAGATCTTGATCCATTACAAATCTAGAACCATTGTCAATGTATTGTATATCCATTCCATTGTCAATCACTTTTGCATTGTCATAGATAGATTGCAACCATGATAACCAAATTTGATATTACATATTCATCTTCAAACTAATGGCAAGCTTTTATGCTATTGCGTTATTAATGCATTACATTTCTTGAACAATAGCCATATATTAGGGACAATAGCCATACATGGAATTATAATTAGTGTACCAATCCACTACATCTATCAATATAGACTTAGATCTAAACACATCATGCTATTGATAAACAGTATGCAAATGGAGTTTGTGTCTCAACAATTGTTTTGTATAAAATTATAGCGAAATTGAAGATAGTAAATATTTTTTCCATAGTTCATTATTATTACACTTTAAATCATTGTAGAAAAATTGCTATTGTTAGTTGCAACCATTTCTAAAACCCTGGTTCTTGAACCCTTCCATTTATTGTAATAGACTCCAATGTCAATTGTCACTTTCTATTGCTATGCACTGGCTCAGGTCTTCTCTTAAATTGCTATTCTTATAAAATGCTACATTTTTCATTTTTGATTTCAAAGACTTTAATTGATTTGTTTTTTGCTTCTATTGCATGTTCTTACTTGCAGTTCCAACAACTAAATCTAGTTGATTAGTCAATATGTTAAGATCGATGCACTTGCAACCCGGTGCTTCAGAAGACTTGTCAACAAAAGACAAAGTTGATGATGCGATTGATATTGCATTGTCAAAAAATCATTTGCTACGGTTGGAAGCTTTCCATTTTCAAAATGGAGATTGCTTGTTCGATTCATTTGCTGTTCTTTTGCATTTTCGATACACATCAATAGAGATAAGAGAAGCAATTGTTAATCATTTCTCACATCAACTAGCTCAAGGAGATCCTGTTGCAATATCTTCATCAAACTTGGAACTTTCACCTGATTATTTGTTCCAGTTACATGGTTTAAAAGACAAGAATCTTTATCTATGACGGATGTCTCAATCAGCTTACGCTTCAGATAGTAACAATGCATATGGATTATGGGGTGATATATTTTGCATAAAATGGTTTGCGAATTGGTTGAATGCACCTGTCGCTGTTTGGTCTTTCTCAACAAAAAGAAGATATCTCTACTTCAATTCTACTCTTCCTGGCTACTGCTACAACATTTTGTTTCATGATCATATACCTTCTGCTGGTCACTTCGAACCATTGTTAAGTTGCAAATCGTGTGTCATTGAAAATATTACAATTCGGGAATTATCAATTGACATATTCAACAAATCTTGTCCAGAGACTTGGACAAAGATTCAATCTTTTAGAGAAATACTTATACAACAAGATTTTGACATGTTCTCAACCATTCAAGG
This sequence comes from Larix kaempferi, assembly GCA_027924585.1. Taxonomy (NCBI): domain Eukaryota; kingdom Viridiplantae; phylum Streptophyta; class Pinopsida; order Pinales; family Pinaceae; genus Larix; species Larix kaempferi. Next base: position 3,554,935 of record BSBM01000886.1, read on the forward strand.
TCATTGTTCTGACTCTTTGTTTGAATCAGTTTCAAAGTTGTCTAACATCTTTGACATGAAAGCAGTCTTCGAAAGACAATAGCCCAAACCTTTTTCAATTGCATACAATCCAATGACAATAGAGCATTCAAATGTCTGTCTACATACTTGCCATTGTCTATGGTAAATGAAACTTGTACCGTTTCTAGTTGGCAAGCATTTGTCCTAAATTTGGCTGAGCCTTTTAGCATTGGACATATACAAGGTTCTAAATTTGCAATTCAATGGATGTGTGAGATGTTGAAAATAAATATTTTCATCTGGGACACATCTTTTTGCAATGTTCAGGATCAATATCAATCAACAAAAAGATCTACAAAAGACATTTTCCTGTTGCAACATGAAACAGGCAAAGGTCATTTGCATTTCCATCCACTAGTTAAAAAAAACTTTGACATAGGTTCTTTCAACATGAAAACAACAATGTCAAATGACTTGTACATTGATGCAAGTAATAACAACAAGATCAACCAATCAAAAATTCCTTCTGCTCATAACATCAATAGGACATATTCAACAAATACACAAACACAACAAAAAAGAAAAACATATGACAATTTACAAAAACATTGTCAAATGAAAAAAAAAATGATACAGAATACAAAGACATTGGACATAAAAAAAATATGTCTAGTATCAATGTAGACTGGGTCGATGGAAATATCGACATGCTTGGGCAAAATGCAAACCGAGTATTCAAGAACCTTCGCTCAACAAAAAATCATATGCGTTTTGCAACAATGGAAGCTTCCAAAAAACAAAAACAAAAACAAGGACTAGAACAAGCCAATATCAACCAATCAAAAATTCCTCCCAGTCATAATGCAAATAGAACATATCCAATAGATGTACAAACACAAGAACAAAAAAAAAAAAATGAGAATTTACAAAAACATTGTCAAATGAAAAAACAAATGATAGCGGATACAAAGACATGAGACATAAAAATAGCCACGCCTGATATCAATGTAGACTGGTGCGATGGAAATATCGATGTACTTGGGCATAATGCAAAGCAACCATTCAAGAACCTTCGCTCAACAAAAAGTGATATGCGTTTTGCAGCAATGGAAGCTTTCAAAAAACAAAAAGAAAAACAAAAAGCAGAAGAAGCCACAATTCAATATTTAAAGGCAATTGAAGATACGCCCACGAATGCATGTTGCATATGCGAACGCTTGCATTTTAGAAAAGACATACGTTGTATCAACGAGAAAATGCTAATTTCATTAAACTCATTGCCTTGGATGAATATGCCAGCTTCTTTCACACTTGACCTATACATTTGCAGATTTTGCAAAAAAAATGTGTCCAATAGAGAGATTCCTGTATTTGCAGTTCCATTAAATATTCGACGTAACTCTTCATTGCCATCCGTAGATATGTTAACGCCATTGGAAGAATGCCTTGTTTCTCCAAGAATTGCATTTTCCCAAATACGTCAACTTGGTTACAAACGAGGTCAATTAGGCTTGGCTGGTGCAATTATAAACGTCCCCTCGTCTTTGGACAAGATACAAAAGGTTTTGCCAAGAAACCTTGACGATGACATGACTATTGGAATTATGTTGAAACGAAGATTGGAATACAAAAACGCTTACATCTCTGGAAATGTGCGTCCTAATATTGTCATGGTAGCATTGAAAAGTCTTTGTACTACGGATCTTTACAAATTAGAAAAAATTTGTATCGTTCCTGACTGGGAGGCAAAGTTCACAGAGCTAGCAACGAAGGAGGCGATTGACTTTCCATTTGACAATTCCATTGACGACGAAAACAACTCCACAAGCTCGGATAAAATCAACAAGAACATTGCCGACACAGAGTTTGATGCAATAACTGAAACATTGGTCCATGGTTATGCGGAAACACATCTTATTGACGATTTGTCTAACAAGCTTTTGGAAATTGCGCCTGCTGAAAATCATAAGCCTCTAGGCATTTTCCAGGACAAATTTTCTGAGGAGCTTAATTTCCCAACACTTTTTTATGGATGCAGTCGAGCATATGACATCTACAAGCGATATCGACATCAGCAAATATTCCAATGGGAGCTACAACATAAAAGTATGGCTTTGAGACTCATCCTACAAACTTGTTCTTTAAGACAGTCAAAGTATTGATACAACAAATTTCTAATGCTGGATGGATATCTATTCGCATAGGTGAATTGAAAGGGAAAAAACTAAAAGCAAAAGATGTCAAGTCACAAAACAATCTTGAGAACATTGTAAAGTCTCCAATTGCATTTCGTACTTTGAAAACTATTCGAACATCTCCAGACTATTTTGAAAACATGAGGAAAGATATTTTTTCAATGGTTAGGCAACTAGGTCCACCGACTTTCTTTGTTAGCTTCACTTCTACAGAACATATATGGAAACCATTGTGCAATGCTTTACAACATCTTGAAACAAAAAACAATTCCAATTCAACATTATTTTCCTCACAAAATGATATCGATGCTTTGATTAGAAACCATCCTGTCATTTGCAGTCGCTATTATAGACACAAAATGAACTCGATGAAGTCATTGATATTGAAAAACAACTTTCTCTTTGGAACCGTCAATGATTACTTTTTCACAACCGAATTTCAACAAAGAGGAAATGAACATGATCATGGTCTTCTTTGGATTGAGAATGCACCAGTATATGGTAAAAATACTAAGCATGAAATAACAACTTTTGTTGACAAATATATTTCAACAGATTCTTCTTTGCTTACTGAAGAATTAAAAAAGATTCAAACCCATCGACACACACGTGCATGTAGAAAACATCGACGTTCTAGTTGCAGATTCCGATTTCCTATGTTTTCGATCGATGCTACAACAATTTTAGAACCCATTGACAATGAATCGAATAATCTCGATGAAAAAACAAAACTCCTTACTTTTGCTCTTGAATCTAGCAAATATGAAAAAAACATATGCTTTGAAACATTTCTTCAAAAGTTGGATTTGGACAAGGACAACTACATTGTGCTACTATGTTCCTTGATTAACCAACCCACGCTATTGCTAAAAAGACATCCATCGGATATTTGGATAAATCCATTTGCAAAGCACATTCCAAAATTGTGGCAAGCAAATACTGATGCTCAATTCATTTTAGATGCTTATGCTATGGCAACATATGTAACCTCATATATAACAAAACTAGACAGACCTATGACAAAGCATTGAAAAAGATCAAGGAAGAGTCAATTGCAAACAAATCTGGACAACTTGAAACAATACGCAAATTAGGAAACACGCTCTTAAACATGCAACAAATGTCAATTAGACAAGCGGTCCATATTATTCTCTCTTTGCCTTTGCATTCATCATCAAGAAAAACAATTTTCATCAACACTGCTCCTGATGATAAACGAGTTGTTGCCTTGAAAAAACCATCTCTATTGAAAAAAGAATCAGATGAATTTGAAGACATACTTTGTCCTTCAATAATAGATAGATACATTGAACGTCCTAATGAACTTGAAACTCTTAGTCTTGCTGAGTATGCTTCCTTTTATTGCTTCATAGACGGGAGAACAATCAAAAGAAATAGGCCATGCATTATTCGGTATATTCGATATAGGCAAGAAAAAGATCCAGAAAACTTTGCACGGGAGAAGCTATTGCTCTTTGTCCATTTTAGACACCTAGACAGCTTTCTAACTCAATCGCTTCAAACTTGGACACAAGCATATGAGCAATACAAGTCACAAATATCAATTGTCGAGCAAACATTCTTCCCTAAAGCAACAAGCAAATGGGGAGATCTCGACATTGCAAAGGAAATTGTCGAAACACAATCTGAAGTTGCTAATTCCTCTAAAGCAACATCGGAACCCATGTATGATTGCATGGCTTTTCAAAAAGTTGATATCCACACAGATCTTGTTCATAAAAAAAGAACTAGCATGCAACAAGACCTAAACCTTTGCAATGTCAAAGAAAAACCTTTTCTACCTAACATGGAACAATATATTGCAACAAGAAGAAACCTAAACAATGAACAACAGTCTATAGTAAAAGAAATTGTTACTAGAAAAAAAACCAATCCTTCCAAGCCAATACACTTATTTTTAACAGGAAGTGCTGGTACAGGCAAAACACACACTGCAAAAGCTCTTTTCAATGCTCTTGTTCTGTTGTATGATAAAGCACTTGGAAGTGACCCATTGAAAAGAAAGGGGCTCATTGCAACACTTACTGGAAAAGCAGCATACAATGTTGACGGTATCACTGTCCATTCTGCTTTTAAACTTCCACTAAATTCTGGCAACTTGCTCCCATTAAATTCAAATACATTAGATATTCTTACAAAAGACTTTGATCAACTTCAAGTGTTGTTGCTTGACGAAGTGTCTTTAATAGGTTCGCATATGCTTTATAACATAGACAAACGTATGCGCGAGATCAAGCATGCTCCAACAAATCCATTTGGAAATGTTGATGTAATTTTCCGTGGAGATTTATTTCAAGCTGAACCTGTTCATGATTCTTGGATTTTTGAATTTCCAACTTTTCGACAAGACAAATTCCCATATAGTTTTTGGCTTGACAATATAAAATATTATGAACTTACAAAGGTTGTTAGACAAGAAAATGACATTTTCATATCAATCTTAAATAGAATCAGAAAATGCCTACAGTCAGCTAGCGATATTCAATATTTAAATGCACATTGCCATAGACCAGCACCTCTTGATCCGACATTTCCATTCTTGTATTATCAGAACAAAGATGTCGATTTCCATAATTCAAGAATGTTGTCATATGTAGAAACAGAAGCATTTACATTCATAGCACATGACAACAAAATTGATGAAGCCGACGTCAATTATGAACGGCAAAAGACAAATCAACTTCCCCAATCAATTGTAGTGAAAAAAAACATGCTTGTTGAGTTGATTGGTGGAAACTATCTCATTGAAGATGGACTTGTAAATGGAACGGAAGCTATTTTCCGGCACTATGACAAAAGCTGCACATACGTTATCTGGCTTGAGTTTCCTAGTCCAAAGATAGGTGCCATTACACGTACTAATATGCATTGTCTATACAACAATTTTATAAACCATACTTGGACACCTATCAAAAGAATATCAACACAGATCTTGGTTGGCAATAAAAGAAATTTTGTTAGGATACAATTCCCAATTCAATTGGCATGTGCTAGAACAATCCATAGAGCACAAGGTTTGACACTTGAAAAAGTTGCATTTGATCCAAAAGGGGTTACAAGGCATGGCCTTGTTTACACTGCACTTTCCCGTGTAAAAAGCATCGAATCTCTTTATCTTGTAAACAAATTGGAACAAAAGAACTTCATTGTTTCATCAAAAGTGCTTGTCGAATCAACTAGATTAATAGAAGATGCATCATTGCAATTTCAATATGGTCTAAAATCAATTCCTTGTAATCAACACCTTATTATATGTTCACTTAATACACGTAGTATGGTCCTGCACATTGAGGACATTGCACATGATACTGAACTTTTAGAATCACACATTCTATGTCTGCAAGAAACCCATTTGCATTCACCTCCGGTGCACACAACATTTACAAACCAATACACATGCATTGCAACTTATTCAGTGCATGGTCTCGTAATAGCTGTCAAAAAAGAGATTCCAATCTTGCACACCGCAACATACAATGAAAAATTCATTGAGGCAATTGTCATTGATCTTAAACTTCGTAGCAACACCATGAAAATTATAAATATATATGTCAAACCAAATACTGTATTTGACAAAGTCAATTGTGCACTCAATTGCATTTTGCCAGAAAACAATAATATGGAAATGCCTATTGTTGTTGCCGGTGACTTCAACATCGACATGTTGAAGGAAACAATGACCAGAAAATTAATACAGACATATATGCAAGCAAGAAAACTGAGATTAAAAACATGTCATATTACAACTAGCTATGACTCTATGATTGATCATTTTTGGACAAATTTAGATCTTGATACAATTTCATTTACTATTTCAGATGCATATTGGTCTGATCATTTTAGCTGTTTTCTATCAATTCCTTTTGATTCAATATAATCTACCTGCATTCCATATTTCAAAAAATATATCCATGATATCGTCCTTGTCTTCTTTTATTTTAGTTTTTGAAATTTCAAAAACATTGATTTTGAGTTTTTAAAACTACAACCAAAAGTTTATATAAAAAACCAAACCAGCATTTCGCAACTAACTTCTTTCTTTTCTTTTGCAATGAACAAAGTACTGTTCAATTCCGTTGCTTTTCCAACCTCCAATTTTCTTTTTCCTTGTGCATACTCTGGTATGCCATCCATTATTTTGTAACGACCATTCACTAATATGCATTGACTATTATCTATGCACAATAATTTGGAAAAAAAAAATTAGGAAAAAAAAAACAAGAGAAATAAAGACACTGTTGCTTCAGCTATAAACATCAAACAATAGCTTATTGTCTGGTTTAATAGACAAGAATCAATGTTTTATTCTTTTGTAACATTATGTTTGAAATGCAGTTACCTAAACTCTTTACAATTCTTTTATTTCATTCATTAACTATTGTTTAATCAAAAACATTACTCAAACAAACTTCAATCTTATGTACTTCTATTCATAGAAATTCAAATCATAGTTATTGACATCAACACATTTGTTTGTTCTTTGTTAAATGCCAAAACTCAATGCAATATCCCTTTCAAAAATTCTTGATGATTCAATTTGCTCTAGTCTATATCTATAAACATCTATCTTTTGCATATGACTACTAATGGTTTGAGATCTAGATCATTTTTCAGAATCGGTTAAAAAAAAAGCGGATTCAGAAAATATATACAGCACAAAGAAATTTGCCAAAAGCGAATCATTGTTGCAATGGAACCTGCATCGAGCATCCCATCTGGTGACAGAAATATTTCTTGTTCACAAGACGTTGCAGCGTCAGAATCAATTGCAACAGGGCCATTGCCCAATTCCAATGCAAAAACAACCAGTCCAAAGAGGTAATGTTGCTTTGCATCGAACCTAGTCATTTTTCTTTGTCTTGGATTTCTGCTTATTAATTTTTTTCTCTTCTACTCAAATCTAAGTTAATTCATTTCATCAATTTTCTTGTACAAAATCTCTATTCTTTTCCATGTCCTTGTCTAGAAATAATGTGATTGTGTGTACATAGCTACCAACAATAGACAATTGTAAAATCTAATTGCTATTTTCTGTGTTCCATTTTCTTATGTTCACAGATTAAAGCAGGAATTTGTTCAAGCTTCATCTATTGTGGAGTTATGTACAATGTCTCATGCCAATGTTTTTGAGGGAGATATTTTAACTGTCTATGGCCCTGCACAGAATCGAACGCAAAACTCGCCTGTCAAAACAAAGATTCTGCATGCAGACCTTGTAGATAAACATGGTTTCATGACAATTACTCTTACCATGAATGATAACCTTGTCAATAGATTTGGCAACTTCTTGTTGCCTGGAAAAAGTGTCCGAATTATTGGATTTGAATTAAAGAAAAGAGGCCAATATGATCGTGGAGATGCTATAAACTCCATAGCAATATTACCTTCCAGCCATATTGAAACAATAGATCAAGTATGCAAGACACGTTGTCTTCCTCCAGACACTACAATTAATGAGCTAGTTTCATCTGATGAGGCATATGTCGTTGGTTCAGTTGCTGCTATAGTGGTTGCATGCGAATACAAAAACAAACAATTGGATTTCTACATCAGGGATGGTGAAACTCCAAATGAGTATGCAACTGTACTGTCAACTTGCTTTTGTTCTTTCCAAAGTTCATATTTTTTTTTTTTTATTTCTGTCATTTCATTGTTAATTGTTGATACAACTGCACTTTTCTCTAAGTTTATATGCATTTGTCCATTGCAAATTATTTATACATTTTTTCCTGACTTTTTCTTTTTCATTCTCGCAGTTTCAAGTGAACGACACTTATAAAAACTTCTTTCTACGAGTACAACAACAGCTTGCACAGGACGAGCCAGCGCTCTATTTATTCAAAAACATTGTTCGCCCAGGGCCAAAAGGCAGTCACCTGATAAAGGCCTGCCAGGACACATTTATTGATCCACTCAATGATAAATTTGCAATTCAAGATTCGCTTATGATTGTTGAAGCTAAGACACAGGTCAGAGATACATTTAATTGTTCTTTGTTAAACTATGAAATCACTGTAACAATTCTTCTATTTCGTAGCAAGAAAAAAGAAAAAACAACATAGTCTATTTGTCTTTTGACATATGTTCTATCTTCCCAGTTCTCATCAATGGTTTTAAAAGTTGCTTGTTCATTATATTTTATTGTAAACAAGAAACAATCCATAAGATTATCTACCGAATCCATATCCATGAAATCAACTATGTTATAGCTACAAAAAACCTTATCTCAACATTGTCCCAGAACATTTGCATAGGTCCATGTCTTCTGCAACACCCTATTTGCATTTATACTATTACAATATTTAGAAAGAAGAGATCTTGTTTCTTTTTTTCGCACCTTTTCTTTCCAATACTTTTAGCAATAGGTGTAATTTTTTTCTCCCTTCCTTCTTTGCAACTTGTACTTTCTCCTGCACCATTTCTATATACTTGTACCTATCTCATACACTGTATATTTCCTATCTTGGAAATTGCAATAGATATATGGAGTGCTCAAAATTAAAAATGCTTTTGCACCGCCATTCCAATGTACATGCGCAGAATGCAAGCTACCGATGATCCAGAGCACCACATTTTGTAGTTTTTGTAATCAAGAAACAGCTGCAGCCTATGAGCATATCTTGGAATGCAAACTGGAAACCGATCAAGGAATGCTTGAATGCAGTCTTCGAGGTGCACAGCTCAAAGAATATTGTCCATTTGTCTCAGCTGTTTCATATGAACAATATTGTCAGGCTGTTACAACAACTATTCGTCATCTACGCAAATTCAATCAACAAGGCCTTTTCACTCTTGCAATGAACAACAGAATAGTCAACTGCAAAAAACTCTAAAAACAAGGTATGCACAAGTAACTGTTAATCTAGGGAAAAACACAACCTTCTCAACTATATGCATGCTGTATTTCATACCTTGTCTGTTTACAGATTTTGTTTCAAACAAAAATATGTTCGCTTCCAAATGACTTAAACAAACATCTGCAAATGTTTTTATAAAAACATTGCAATTTGATATTCAAACTTGAACTATGACTAAATAAACTAAGTACTAGATTTCATCACTGGCTCGCACTCACAGTTTTTTGAATTCTTGAAACAATAAAACAATAACATTTTTTAATTCTTGTTGATAGTTTAGCCACTGTTGCTATCTGTAATTTTCAATTGCTATAAAAATTAGTTTTTTTTACTATCAATGATCAATAGCTATAGTGTTCACATTCAATGATGATAGGCTAATGTCATCATGTATTGCCTTTATTAGCTTACAGTTTATTTAATCATGTTCTAGAATACAACTCATCTAATAATACAATTGTGTTTCTGACCCAAAGCTTTTACCTTTTCTCTCAAATCCTTTGATTCAGAGGCACAATTTTTGAAGTTCAAACTATGCATCTCATGTAAGTGTCAATGAAATAGTTTTTTATTACACTGTAATATCTTTGTGCGTTCATACTAATTTCTCTCGACTTAGTCAAAGCAATAGCAAAAACTATACACAGATTTAACATATTCATGAATGTGATCAGATTTTAGCTTCAAATCCATATGTAACATGTTCTGCTTTCAACACTTTCACATTTTAATTTTTCCTAACATGTTTTGTTTTCAATTATCAATTGCTTTTGGTGTTAATATTTTCCTTTTCTTCAATGTACAGGAAACAAACTTCAATGCCCATTGTCATTACAGTGATCATGATGAATTCAACTCATAGCTTGCAAAGATCATATCCAGTCCTGGAAAATACTTATGTACATGTGCAATAGCTAGCATATAAAAAGAGAAAAAACTTTATTGAAATTTTGTTTTTTTGATATAATCAATGTGATTATACATGCACCATGATCGGCTGCCATGATTTTGTATCAGTACATATACAACAAAAGTCTATGGATCTGATATATTGACAGTTTCTGTGGTCATCATTTTGATAAAAAACTATAAATATACATAAAGAAACATAGCTTTATTTGAATGCTTGTCCAGGTGTCCATACTTGTCTTAAGATTGCAACTCTGCTCTTTCATGCTGTATACGTTTCAAGCATTTGATTGTTTCAAAGTGCTTTTTCATGCACACGATTTTTTATACAGAGTCTGTCCCAGAATTTGTAGACATCCACAGACTACAACAAATCTGAAGAAGGCATGTACAAGTCACTATTGCTGAGAAAAAGATGACGGCACTGTCAGCTGTGTATACACTAGTGAACAGTGACATCACATGCTTATAGATGTTGACTAGTAGCAGTTTGCAGCAGCAGCTAGCTTTGAGAGAAAGCAACAATTACAAATATCTAAACATTTAAATATAGTCTAAAGGTCAACAAACAAGGACCCCATTATGAGGACTGAAACTGAGATCAAATGGCAGATAGTCTAGCTATAAAGAGACTAGACAAATGAATAAATTGCCCACTCTAAACTTTGAACTCTGTAGGAGTCTAGTTGAAATGATTTCAATTTTCATCAGTAATGCATCATATTCATTTGATGCTGATAGATATTTGATATTCAGCCAATCTTCAAAGACCAATCTATTTACTTCCATCAATGTAAATGAGAAGTATATGAGATCTGTGCGTTGTCCTGTGTTTATTTATGTCTAATCAATGATAATAAATCGCTATTTATTTATATCTTCTAAATTTGTGCAGACTTGCATTCTGTCATGTTCCATCCTCCGCTGCGGAATTTTAAAATTTTAACAGTCAGCATCTCTTAGGTTTTGAAAATGGAACCTGCTGACAGCTTAGCAACGTTCCATATCACTTGCAATCTACAGCTAGCAATGCAAGAAGATTTCCAAGAATATATTTTGCGAGAGTTTTGGATTCTGAGTTATGTTTTCTGGTATTGTGTAAAAAAATATTCTATCAAACTTAACCTCCTTTCCTAGGCATAGATATCGATATATGCACATAACTCTTGAAAATGTCAATGATGTTCATCTTTTTTCCACTGTTTGTTGAAAACACAAACAAACCAAAAACACTTATATATATTGCTCACTTTTTTAATGTTATTTACTGCATCCGTCAGAATAGCTTCACAGCATTTTTGCAAATGTCACTATCTTTTTCATTTGTAATTTGCAAAGTCATAGTCACTGAATGCCAAAACAGATACACAGTTTTCATGCTTCAGCAACTGATATTTCCTTTTCGCATACTTGAAAACGATCTACCCATAAGCTTTTGTGATCTTATTCATAGTTTACAAATATAGATAGATACATGGCTTTCCAACATCTCAAATGTCAATATTTCGTTCATGTCTATGGTAATCAGCTACAGTCTTTGCACTTGCTCTGTTGTCTCCTGGTTTGAAGTTCAATAACCTTGCAGCACACTTCGTTTGTGTAGAGTTGCTCTCCAAATGATGTTTGCTTTAGTGCCTTTGTCATTTCAATAAAACCGCTGTAATAGTTTTCAGTATTTCCATGTGCTAAAACATGGTTTATATTGTTTCTGACATTGAAAATGCAATCGTACATAGAATTAGAACTCAGATAATCACAAGAACAATTGCTTTTCAATGCTTTATGTTCAAATACAGTGCACCTGTTACTTAAATTGAACTTTTTTTTTGAAAAAAACAATACAAATTCTCTTGCATTTTTTAAACGATACTTACATCTGCTTCTATTTTTTTGCTGAGCAGTGTATATGTCAATGATTTTGAACTGCGTCAATGTCATTGCTTCTTTTGTCAAATATAATTAGGTTGCGATCATTTCAGTTGCAAAATGGCAATGTAATTTATATTGCTTGTTTGTTGTTTGATTTTATGCGTTTTGCATTTTAATTTTCAACATGCAGTAAATTGATACAGGTACAAGTTCCGATTCTATGGAAATTGGTAATTTCCCATGAATCATTTGGTATCAGATCTCTGTCAATCAAACAAAGAGATCAGATCAGAAAGGTTCCAAGCAAAACATAAGAAATAGCAATAGATCTCTATGTACTATTCCCCAGCATATGAATTTATTATGAGCTCGAGATGTAAGCAACTAGATCCATAAAGCATAGCCATATGCAAACTGCCTTTGTTATTCACATCATCCACAATGATGATACTAGATGATAGCCATGTTTTGAAACTTAAATTGCTTGACTTGATAATGATAAAGTTTTAGCACCAGTAGATTGATTTCAATGGTTTTAAATGTTAAAAACATCTATCAGTGTCTATTTAATACTTGTACATTTTTAATGTTTTCATTTCCTTTCAATTATGTACAGTGATCTCTCCAAGTAAATCTATGACACGGTACAATAATTCTTCTATTGGCTTCCTGCTATGCTACATATGATAGATACAGTTTAATCTTATTGGTTGTTTTTTTTTAGTCATACGTCAAGATATTGACAATTATCTTTTCATGATTTCTGTTATCTATAGATGAAAATGCATTGAAAAATTAGGAAGCTCATAGCCAATGTTATCTCTTCATGATATATGTTACCTATAAAGGACAATGCATTAAAAAATTAAAAAGCTCATAGTGAATTTCTCTAAAAATTTAGTTATTGGTTGTCACACAAACCAATTGTTCTTACAACAGTTATCTTATAATGATGTAGCGTTCTGAAAAAGCTGCAGTAGCATGCCGGATTTTTCATGCAGCTTCAAAATGAGGGAAAAATTCACTGAATTGAAATCATATTAAAAAAAAAATCGCTGCCAAAAATTATTCAAATGCAATCCTTATTGGACTTGGCTTTTACTGATTTTTCAAAAATGTTCAGTGAAATGGTTTTCTTAAGTGAATATATTAGCATTCTCTGTCATTTGTAAAACATGCCTCTCTTGTAAATACTCTTCATAACAACCCTTCCAATTCAATTCCAGACTTTCATACTCCAAAATTTGACCCTGACTAAAGTCACAAGAAAACAGGATCAATTCCGATAACAATGTTTTGACATTGTCAATTTCTTTGCATATTATCATGCAAAAGAACATCCCATAGTCTACAATATCGCCAGCCAAAATCTTGACACCTCATATTCTTACCGACATCCTACAACAACCCATACCATGCCAAAATAGCCAGGTTAGGAAGCCTCACTTGCAGAAGATTGGACCACAATTCTGGTATCACTGCAATCAACATTGGCAAGAGACAGAAGAGACTCAATTCTTTCACTAAGCTTTTCAAGGGCAACAGTCTCTGAGCTTTTAGAAAGGTGCACTAAGGAGTAATCCAGAGAACAAGCTCCGAGTTCAGCCACTCCACTGGAAATTGACCTGTAACAACTATTGTTCAAGATATTTGAACAGGAATTGAAGCTTGGGAAGAACTAACAAAGCCTTACCTGAGCCATTTATCATATATATGCAACGACTTCAGGAACTAGACATGATTCATTGCTAGTATCAACGGCTCCTGAGATAGATCTAACAAAATTTTCCTTAATAAACTTTCACACAGATCCACGAAATTATCTAATCTTTTTGCAAAGAACATGAATGGATACATACAAAATGCGTTTACAATTACAAAGCGTTCATTGCTACGGTTTCAACGCTTTCCAAGCTGCAATCAACGCAATTCAGTTTCATAACTTTTCATACAGATCATCAGATTTGTCTGGCTTTGCCAAAATCAATAAAAATGACAACATACAAAAGAATTTCGGGCCTCAAAATCGCAGCAGGGCTTCAAAGGTTTTATACATAGGGAAAAAAATCAGCACAAAGAAAGAAAAAAATGAATACATACAAAAGGATTGCAATACTGAGAAATGAACATGGTTTCTAGTGTTTTAGCCCCTGATTTAGAAAATAGTTCAAAAGAACCTCATCGAAATGCCTTCCACCAAGAGATCTGTCCAACCCATGGGCCAGGATCTTCACCAAGCCTTTTTTAAAAGCAACAACACAAACCTAAATACTAACATCCCCAATATCAACAAACACAACATTTAACGCACCATTTTCCAACAAACCAGTCTTGTAAATACCATACGCCAAAGCAACGGCCATGGTCTCTTGCATCAAGCAAAGGGGATTTACGTTAGCAATGGTGGCAGCATCCAAAAACGCTCTTCTTTAAAGATCTATGAAATAAACCGCTATAGCAATACATCAATCAACAACCTTCGTTTCACCTACAAACACCATATCGCACTTGCAAACATCATACCACACGACACAGAGAGGATGAAGCAACAACGCCACCGTATCCTGCGCCACAAAGCCCCAAGACAACTAATATTTCTTATTCTTCCTATTAACAAATCTAATCCATTCATCCAAGTAAAAATGCAATATACAATGTAACACTATTTAATATACCTAAAGGCTGATAACTTGGATTAAAAAAAAATGCAAAATCTATACATCTAAAGCATCTTCAAAATGTACATCAACCAATGATTCGGTTGTAAGGAAATTGAAATACACAAATCTTCCCTGATTCCAGATATGTATCTACAATGAAGTCAATAATACATTACATAAATTGCTCATTGTTTAAGAAATTTTAATTCAATGGAAAATGTTGGCAACTTATAGTATATTCCATGCCACTACAGACCCTTTAAACCAATGCCCTTTCTTAAATTCTTCTAGTGCATATGCCCCATTTCTCTTGCCTTAAAGCTAGCCTACAGATCATACAATGATCACCAATACAACATCAAAACCCTCTTAACAGTTCTCAGATAAATTCTTCAACTTAAAGTCTTTTCCCTCTTCTAATCCCTTATTGAGTTCCTAGCCTACTCTAGAAGCCATACAGTGCTTACTTATGTTTAATTTTCCTTCAATAGTGTATACATAATAATAGATTGCACAAGAATAATATAATAAGAACATACCACATAACCCCTTTTTGATACTCCTGCAATATTTTTGATCATTGATGAAAAATTGCTCCCAACACATTCTATAGACATAGACTTATTCCCAACTTTGACTCAACCATCGCCTTCTTCACCATTTTTAGATGCTATCAATAAACAACAGATAATACCCCCCACTTAATAACAAAATAAGTAAAATCTTTATATTCAACACTGGTCATTTATAGCAACCCTTTAACAAAAACACAGCTTCTTGCAACCATCTCTTTTGCATTCTATCAAGTCATCCCCCTATAATCCTTTACATGGAGTTGCATTCGGAAGATGAGATTTGTTTACTTTCATATTTATGCACATTGCATTATCAAGGAATATCTTATCTATATCACTTCCTTATAGTCTACAAAGACAAATTGATATAACCTTTAAGTTTGACACAACAAAACAATATGTAAATACTATCTGCAACTGAAAAAATTATAGCATCATCTCACTAACAACATGCATCAAGATATTGCACAATGCGTACAAGTTTCTGATGTTTGCATTGTTGGTGATTTACCAAGGTCTTCTTTGTAAAGACATTATTTACAAAAAATCGTTTTTCTAGATCGACATAGGCTTCATGCATTAAATTACAAATAGTAAACCACCTATCCTAAGATATCTCTTTTGCTAAATCTTCTTGGCAATTTGTCTAATATGAATATGCAACTTTTTCCTAAGGAAGATTACATTGAAAAAGAATTCTACTCAATGATATTGGAACTTTACTAAGATCCGAGATCCTGACCTATGATTTTTGGCATTGCTCGTTTGGAAACTTTAGTGTAAATATATTTTGGAAAATGGGATTATCTTTTTGTCTATGTTTTGTCAGCTATTAAAAAATGGTTCAATTATTACCTAGTTATTCTTTCTTTAATTAAAGAAGCTAAAGGATATGAAGCTGATACATACTAAGATTTTATTGTTGTAGCAATAATTTTTTTTTTAAAATAATCATGTTATAGCCTTTAAATCAAAAATCGATGTACATGTCTTTGATCACAACAAACTACATTAGGCAACAGGTCACATTGTTGAACATTTTCGTCATTTTGAAACGATTCTTGCATTGCTCCTTTGTTCTCTAACCCTGTCCACTACATTCTTTATGTACCTAGCAATTAACAAAATCTTTGAACATATAAAATATCTTTTCATTATAGAATCAAATTTCTTGTATACATTTCCTTCTTCATAATATAAAATATATATACAATGAATTTGTTGTTCAAATTCCTAGATTACTTGTAAAACACTTAAGTTCTTATCACAAATTTATCCCACATTCAACGACTTTGTTATATGGAAGCTTGACTCTACATCTATGGCTTTAACAACTTTAAATACTTCCTAATGCTCAAAGCGTTTTCTTGGATTCTTTTATATCCCTTGTAAAATCATTAAAGATTATGTCCCCGATCATATGCTTTTGTCGGGGACATCGCCACTCGTGGCTCTTGTTTTTATTTTTATAAGTATTTGTTATCACAATTTATTTTTACAAATAAGTTTAAGAGTTTCTTTCAACTAATATGAAGATAATATGAAGATTGACAAATATATTAACTTCAAATATATGAAGATTGACAAATATATTAACTTCAAATCCTATATAATGTCATATTATCTCAAATTTAACAAAACTATTCTTCAAAATAAAATTAGAACATTGAACATAATGTTACTTATCTCAAATTTAACAAAATTATTCATGGGAATTTAACACTAGGCATTATAATTTAAATTTTGATTTTCTACTCTTCTTCCATGATAATATAAGTTCTCAAAATGATATAAATCATTGAATTTCCTTAAGAGGATATCATTTGATGTTAGTGTGAATAATAGGCAAATTATGTAAAGGAAACAATTGAAGTTGTTTAAAAAAGTCACTAGAATTATATATACTTTTAGTATTGAAGAAAAAATCAATTATACTGCTTACATGGTTTACAATTCAAAACTTCCAAAAATAATAGCATATAATTTAATAGATGAAATAGAGAAATAATTTGAACTAGAGTGAGAATAAAGATATTGTACTCTTGTACTTTAAAAAATACTATAAAGGATAAGAAATGCTAAATTAAAGGTTCATTAATTTTAGATATTTTATTCTTTAATACATTATGTTATGAAGTTAGTAATCTCCATTCTTTGAGGTTCAATGAAACAGTGATTTTTTTTCAAGTTTGACACATATATAAAAGTGATTTCAATAATATCAATAATAAATTTAATAGAAGATAAATGACGATTCTCCATTGGAATTTTATGATGTTGAAGTCAAGACTTAAAATGATATCAACTAGGGAGATTCTGACAAGGAACAATCTTCTATGTTTTCCTTTATTCAACCATGAGGATCTTTAAACACTCAATCAAAGAAACTTTAGTTGATTTAACACAAGAGACAAGGAGTGAAACCATTTAAGAATAATAAGGTACATTATGCCAGTTAATTTACTTATTAAGACATAAAGGGATTGATGAGATATAAGGTATATGGTTATATCCCACCCAAGAGTATAAGAAGGTAGCATGCCAAGAAAACTCCCTTTAGTGGGATAATCTTGCTTAATCTATTTAATGCCAACCTTTGCAAAAATTTGCATGTTTCCTACTATCCCTTAGAGATGTGAGCACCATACAACAATATGTGGCCAATTATTCAAGTAAGGTGTAGCATTACTCAAAACCTGAATAGTAGCCACAAATGAGAAAGTGAACATGTGGAAGAAGCATAACACTCCTACATTTCTAAAGTTGAGAATGAAAAATACAATTTGTACATGGAAGATGCACACCATATATTAGTTGTGAGAGGATTGGAAAAAGGATTCTCACAATGAAATCACTATAATTATTTCATTGAATTTAGATGCCACTTTTTTCCAATAGGGAAACCCTCTTGTATTTGCTTGCCAGGAATACAGTTTTCAAAAAGATGTACAAGATTTTTATTTTTTTTAGTCCATCTAACCATGTTCAACTTATGCAGTAAATTACAAACTCCAAGAATCATAAAGTATAGCTAACTTTTGTGGGAATCCATTACACATTTCAAGAAGAATCAGAAAGTCAAAACCACAAACATACCAATCATATAAGGGAGTTAAACTCTAGTGAATAGGAGGGAAAGGGGGTCAACTTGTATTATGGCCATTTAATGTTCCATGTTCAACTATCAATTTATGTACATTGACGTGGCAGAGATGAGTCTGCTTTGCACCTTTCGAAAGCAGGCAATATCCACCCTGTAATAGATTCATTGAAGTGTTTTTGTGTATGCACCTCTCATACATCCGAAAGCGCTTTCGTATGCACATATATGGAAGCGCTTTCGTATATGCACATATACAAAAGAGATTCCATATATGTACCTTTCGTATATGCGAAAACATAAGTGCTTCCATATATGCACATATACAGAAGCATTTTGTATGCACACATACATAAGTGTTTCCCATATTCATGGATTCACCCTTGAACCATGCACCTTCCTTCCATAAGTGCATCTAGAAATGATTTTGTATATGCACATATATGCGCATATACAAAAGTCCTTCCATATATGCACATATACAGAAGGCCCATATATGGAAGTGCTTTTGTATATGCACATATACAGAATTGCATATATAAAAGCGCTTCCATATATGTGCTTCTACGGAAGTGCTTTTGTGTATGTGCCTTCCTGTAACATACCTAAAATCCTCGATGCCAATGTTGAGGAAATGGGGAGTAAAATTTTTCCTTCAACTAATCCCATTGCACACCGACTAAGTACATTCTTATCAATTTCATTCTTTATGCCTAAGAACCTATAATTTTCGTCCTTTAAAAACCTTTCCTTAATAAACAAGAAACTTAACCAATTTCATTCACCTTCTTATATTTATGGAATATGTTTATAACTCTATTATTCCTTTTATGTATGTAGAAAGTACTAGATTTACTGCTTTACCATTCCCAACCCTTTACTTGAGCAAATAGTCATACTAATAAACCTTCATATTCAAGATTAAGTAGACCACCCACTCTAGGGTACTTAAATGGTAAAGTAATAAAGGCTTCGTATATTCTTTTAATAGGACCCTAATATAATATAAAATCTATGCTATTCTGAGTAACAATTCACATTTAACAAACATCCATACAACCTTCATATAACCATTTTTCAACACAATTAATATCTCCAGTTAATTTAAAATCATAGCATTAACTATTTCATAAGTCAAATATAATATATTTAACTTTCGATGCTCTTTTGACCATTTTAATGTATTATTCCATTTGATCTACACATATCTCCTCAGTGTAAAATACAACAATGTATAATACCCACACAACTCTCATGCATGAATATGAATGCATATCTGTTCATAAGGTAAATCTTAAACATATCCTTATGGAAACTTCATAAGCCAATTAAATATAGAAGTGATGCCATTATCATACATTATTTATTACAATCAACTTATCAAAATCTCGACACATGTAAATGAATCAAGCAAGGCACTCATGATGAATATATATATATATATATATATATATATATATATAGTTTTATAACTTGACATCATCAAAGCAATATAACATTGAATCAAAATCATTTAACAAGGGAACTCATGACAAAATGTACATCATTACAAACTCGCAATCTTATAAAGCAATACAACAATTTAGAGGTAATTATATGGTCAAATAGGCCCAAGTAACTGAAGGTTTGAACACAACTTTCCTCCCAACCATTTGAATCTCTGTATGATGTATATTACTGCCACCAAGAGGCCACCCCCGAGCTAACAATGAATCCACTAAGCTAAATAATTAGTTTAACCAAATATATTACGTGGGTAAGACTAAGCTTCTATCATGCATTATCAATTCATTTTATAAGAGGCATTGGAGTTATACCTTTCCTTCATTACCCAACTACACACATTGAGTGATATATTTGATTTATGTTTCTCTCTAAGGGTAGTATCCCTCTACACAATATGAATATTATGTTTTAAAATTATTTTATCCATATTATTGGAGAAACATCAACATTTTCGCAATATATATATATATATATATATATATATATTATTTTAACACTATATTTTAGTAGGCCCTGACTACATCCTTTTTTCAAGAGAAATATGCCAACACTTGATATTTCGTAGAATCAAGGTATGGCCAAAATTACATTCATTATATACGGGCTCCAAGAGCATCATGTCACTTACAAGAATTGAACCTAGGTGGGGAGGGTAGCAATCATTCCTCCCAACCACCCAAGCTACATCCAATGGACTACATCCTTATCAAACTCTCAATGATTTCAAGGTAAATTATATAATACAGATATCGGTTATCTTAACGGATCACCTGTCAAACCAGGAATTAAATGTAGAGATCCGTTTCTAACCTCCTATTTGCATAATCGTTTTCTAACTTGGTCGGCATTATATGCATAAATAACACTAAGGAAGAAGAGGTCAATACAACCAAGAACTAGCTCTGTCAACAAACTATGCATAGATCACACTATGCAATGCAGATATCAATAAATACAATCTCTGTCAATTGAATATGTGAAGATTGTACCATACAATACAACTATAAATCAGAATACCACCTCTGGAAATTGAGGATCGCTCTCTTGCAGAAATGCAATATGGTTAGTGTCCAAACTCTATAACCCAGGGATCAATTATCATATGGATAATGGCTATGCCATCAAGCAATATAGTGAAATTGTTGTCATCGACCCAATGCTTTTCTATCCAACTACCAGAGGCAGAAATTAAAACACTATATGCAGAAATCGCAATGTTCGGAGATTGTCTAAATAAAAACCTATATCAAAATGCAGCTGTAGAGATCGCTTACTGTAATAGAGGAATGAAAACTGCTCTCATAAACCAGAGACAATATAGATACAGAGATTGATACTACTTTGGCACATAAAAACTCTGTCAAACAATTAGTAAGAGGCATGAAATAAGAATACCAGGTTTATATATTGTTATGCAGTGATTGACGGTTTAACATAGAGAACTTGCTTCATTTTAACCACAACTCTATCATGCAACAAGGGCAGGATCACTCCTTAGTGTGAACCCTATTAGAGAGAGAGAGAGAGAGAGAGAGAGAGAGAGAGAGAATTATATCAAGCGATTCAACTAGCAGAGGTAGTATAACGATCAACATACGAAATCGTTCCATACATACAACAGAAAAGGAATTGGGCTCACACAGAGATCGATTGCACAGTCAGTAATATAAAAATTATAATGTAGTTTTCAAATAAGGCATGATGCCCTTCTCTGTCGGGTCATGCAGAGATCACAACAAAATATGTCAACATCGATGCAAGGATTGTCTACGAATAAACTAATAATGTTGACTGGTTGAGATCGGGCTCATTCCTCAAAACATAACCTTCCTTTCCCATACTTTTAGAGTAGTCTTCCCAATACAAAAAAAAATCAAACCATACACAGGTCTGCAATTAAAATTGCATACCCTGTGTGTTAATAGTTTAGTTCATAGTACAATTAATAGAATAGATAATTTAGATTAGTTAATAGTACATTACTTTTAGAGTACTTTTTATGCTTCTCTTAAAGATTATTTACTGTGCGAATACAACTCAGAATTCTGCATGCATATTTGAATATTGTAAAATTTAGGTGAATTGAATCACCTATTACTGTATGGTCAATTTTTATAATTACTGTTTGATACATATTCAAAAGGCAAGATACGTATTCATCTTCATACGCATCCCATATCCACTTGAGGCACCGATTTATTTAGGGTAGGTTTCTCACTTGATTGCTGTCTCCATAGAAACCTAATATAGCTCCAGGCCATTCCATTCCAAGAAGCAAATTTAGTGATTTACATAAAAATCCCTTAACAAAAAAATAAAATTAAAATGCAATCAAGTGAATAATTGTAAAATGAATCGAGTAAGCTGGAAACCCAATTTGTCAAACAAATAATCATCCTAACAAGCGAAAATCAAATTCCTAACACTTAGCAAGCATGATATATACCTATATTCCAAAATAATTACATGTTTCCTGGATAGCTTTATGTAATAACAGGTAAAAAGTACACAGTTGAAAACATGTACATTATCCAAAGCAGATTGCTAAAACTTGATCATTTACCTACGTTTCAGATACATCAAGTGGCCCACTACTCTGCCATATACCCATAAAATATTTCAAACAATTACATGTTGAATAGATAGCCTGTCCATCTCTTTTACATGCTTCACTAAACCAGAGGGTAAGTTAAGTAACTTCACCATCAGCCTAAGTCAACTAACTGCCAATGAGTCATGTGAAGAAAATAATTTTAGTGTGCAACAGAACTCACACACATATTTAATCTTTGCGACTTGGATTTATTTGCTCTTTTCCTACCAGTATCCTTCCATGCCTGTGCCTATGTTTTTGTTCCTTCTAACTTTCCTTTTTTCCTACCAACGTTCATTTTTTCCCCTCAAGGGGCAAATGCTAGTAATATTGCCACCACTATTTTATAATCTTAAAAACATGAACCTTGTTTATTTCAACAGATTAAAAACATGACCCTACATCGTAAATGCAAGTTGGTGTCATAGTATAGTTTATTCTCTCTCCTATAAAGTATGCGTTGGACAATGTGCACTTCATACTTATTTTAAATTAAATTTCACTACGTTAAACATTACAATTTTTCTAAATATAAATTTGATTTCTGAATTGTGTAATTTTAATTTTATCATTGAAAACTAAAATGATTAGGAAATATATGAATAATGTTTGGAGAGGGATTCCTTGTTTTTATTGATATTGAAAGATAGTCTCTACATGAGGTTGAAAAACGGGCTCTAAGAACGCTCTGAATCCACTTCAATGTATTGATGACAACTTTGATACAAAACTTGGTATAGCCCTGGCTCAACTTTAATTGCCTAACATCTTGTGCTGCCACTCTATATTGCCACTGACATGAAAGGACAGATCCACAATTTTTGCATAGCCAAATGCAAATATCTCATGTCAAAAATAATATTTTTGTATCAACTATTAAATTTCTTGTCACAATTAATCTTTTCATATCAATCATAAGTAATTTTTTTTTTCGTATCAAGTTGTAATTAATGAAGCTAAATGGCAACTGCTCCATATGAAAATCTCATGTGCGTGAAAAGGGGGGTCTTGGTGTCAATGACAATTGAAGCTTGACCCCATGGGTGCCCTCTTCGCTCCATGTGCGGAGGCTAACAGCAAATCATCCACTCCATTCAATGAGTTTTGGGTTATAGTGGCTGATCAAATTGATACAATTTCGATAGATACCTCTATCCATTTATAATAAAAATATATATTTAAAGTTATGATTTAATTAATTATTAAATTAGATAGATATTTTTATCCACTTACAATAAAAACATATTCTTAAAGTTATGATATAATTAATTATTAAATTGGTATATGAGATCTTTTTATTCATCAAATAAGAGCACATTTTTGTGTAATAATTTGATTACTTAGTTTATATAGGAGTGCATACTCTATCCTCCTCGAGATTTTAAAATAATTCTTCTATTCAAATCGAGATCTCTATCAAAAATGTTATTTGACAAAAAAGGCTAAGATCTTTGAGGTATAAGTCATAAAGAATCTTTACTGGGAAGGTCCCTTAGCAATCAAGAGAGAAATATCGAAGAATATGAACATCAAAATAAGGAAAACGACGAGACAAGGGTCAAACCACTTCTTTTTTTCACACAGAAAAATAACTATACCTTATAATTATATGAAGATGTCAAATTACAGTGATCGCTATCAACAACCAAATGTCCAAACAAAACCTCAAAACAATATCTCACCAACGAGTCCACTGATACATCATCCACAAGATACCATACAAGTACACTGATACATCATCGGAAGAAGGGCTAAACCACTTCGTAGATGAAGAGGTGCGAGAGATTATACCGGTTCTAAAGCATTCACGAGGAAGGGATTCTAAGTATGCAAAGACTCGTGACCACATGAGCTAGACATGTAGCAAAAATGAGCTCTCAAATCTTGTAAGTGACCATATAATTAACTCTAATACATATATGTATATATCGAGCTCATCAGGCAGGTTATTGTTGTTTTAAAATCACTCTTACTGACTATTGTTATAAAAGGTTCTTTGCAATGATTTGATTTATTTTAATATTTTTTTCTTTATTTGCTCTCTTGAAATGGTTTCTAAACTTTGAATTTTCCTTTTCTCCACTCTCATTACAAGGTTAACCTCAATTGTGAGTTCCAACGTTTAATCTCATAGATAATGCTCATGTGCATTGTAACATCGGATGTCAATTGTAAAATTAGCGTAGAATAATTATTGTTAACTCATATGATTACCACTACAAGTACATTTGCTTATTTGAGGTACTTGTTGTATTTGTGTTTTTGTTTAGTTCACAAGTCATGAAACATTGATTTTATGATGTGAGTCTATCTCATGTCTCTTCACACTTTTAGAAGATTGATGTCATAAACATATTTTCTAAGTAGTGGTACCATTCAACATTGCCAAGCATTGTGAATGTTTATTTAGATAATGTTAAAGTATATTAAGCACATAATTTCTTTTAGGATCCCTCAATCTAATATTTCTTTCAACAATGTACATATTCAAATTGCATCAATATTGGTAGCAATAATTCCTTCTACAACGATATTTACAGGGCATCCAAAGAAATATTCCAAATGTAAGATGATATGTATTCATGTGGGCAAGTAAAAATTATTAGTGTATCTACAACACAAATACCATTTATCAAAAGAAAAGCCAGTCGTGTTTATTGAATATCACGACTCAAATTTTTACCTTGCAAAACATTAAATGAATAAAAAACAAGCAATCAATCTTATAAACATTTATCACACACTATACACATATTTTTTAGAAACCCTTATGGGGAATAAACTCCATTTATTATGAAATATTAGAGAATGTCGATCAATGAGCATTTACAGTTGTAAATTTGCGTAGCCTTTGGGATTCCACATCCACTAGGCTATGTTTGACAATGCCTGGTACTTTCACTAACAAAGTCAAGGCTTCTCCTTTCCACAA
The DNA here is from genome assembly GCA_027924585.1 of Larix kaempferi. Classification (NCBI taxonomy): domain Eukaryota; kingdom Viridiplantae; phylum Streptophyta; class Pinopsida; order Pinales; family Pinaceae; genus Larix; species Larix kaempferi. The sequence continues at coordinate 3,580,152 of BSBM01000886.1, forward strand.
CAAACTTCTTCCTACTATGGAAAATATAACAAATCTTTAAGTCAATTGTAATCCTTCAATCGACTTATCAGAATTTCCAATTCCAACCCCTCTTATCCTATATAATGCCTTCTTATGTGCCATATTCAAGAATTGGTTAGATCCCCTCCTTGCTAGCATCTATTTAACTAAAAAATGTCGTCAACAAGGCTCCTATCATACATACATACATAAAGTCTAAGTAAATCTCCCCACTTGTCATCAATATGTGTGCACTACTAAATCCAATCTAGTCAATATGCTAGCCAACTTCATCATCGATCCTCTTTCAATTAGTTATTCTTTATCAATCTGTTAAATTTATTCAATCAACTTTCTCACTCAATCCGACCTTTGGTCTTCTAGGCTTCTTCTCTTTGATACAATTTCTTATGAAAACTCCACTTGTTAGGACTTTTTGGTCCCCAAGAACATACAAGTTGTGAAGAAGACAAGGAAAATTGATCTTCACCTCCTTTAACATATGACATTTCTCTTTACAAGAACTTGGCCCTTTAGACCAATTCTCAACAACTTTTGTTTACCGCTTTGAGTCACACAAAGCTTCCACTACAAAACAATGTCATTTTCCAACTAAATTTGCACATTTGGCACTAATTCTTCAACCTCGAGCAACACTAGCAATTCTTCTTCCCCCTCATCAACCATCGAAGGTTCAAAAAGCTTAAAACTCTCTGCATTGATAACTTAATAGATACTCATATGTGGTGGCAACTCTAGTTCAAAATAATTTCCCCCAACATGTTGCACATTCTCAAAGGGACAATACCTAATAGGTTTTAGATTCTTCCTTTGGCCTTATATTAGTTTCTTTATGAGATAACCACACCATATACCCCCAACCGAAATTGCTGAAATACTTTGTGTCAATCATCCCTATACATTTGATGTGCTCATTGTAATCATTCTTCCACTTTCCCATGTATATGATGTATTATTTCGATGAACCTTGTGGATTTGTGTTGCTCATCTTCTTGCTCCATCAACTTCTCTCCAATAGTTTGAGAAAATGAAACATTAAAGAGTGTATGAGAAAAAATTCTCAAACACGACTTCAATGGTGACTTGCAACAAAAACTATGAGTTGCTCTATTATGATAGTGTTGTATATAGTGCAAGCTTTCATACCCAGTCTTCAATCGCCTTCTTTTAAACTCACTTGACAAATAAAACACAGTCTTGTTAACCACTTCTATCTATCCATTGGCAGGGGAATGAAAGGTTGTACTCCTTTTCAACTTAGTGTCCATCATACCCCATAATGCTTACCAAAATCAACTTAAAAATACGTTATCTATATTGGAAAAAATGATTCATGCAATCTAAAATTCACCCATATCTTATGGAAAATGACTTTATTGCTTCTTTCCAAATCTTTCCCTTGTTGTAGTGAATCAGTTGTTCCCTCTCATTTAATCTAACACCTATTACAAATACTTAAGCATGCCAATGTTTGGTATTCGATGGTCCTCCATGGAAATTTGTTGAAATACTCTCCCTTGGTCAAGCCAGTACAAGAAAAGGAATATATAAACCCAATTTCCTATTGATAGGCTTCAATGTACAACAAAACATATATACCTGGATAGATTTAAGAACATGATTGCTTGGCATGTTTATCCAATACATATACCTTTGTAAATTTAACCAAGTCTTTTCAACTCCAAAATGTTTAGCAAATATAGAAATATGGGATTTTCTTAATAACATGGTTCTAGATTCTCTAGTCGATATACACAATTTATCATTTTTGTACAATAGACCATTTATAAAATGATAGTCAAGCTTATTCTCTCCCCACTGCAATTCAAATACAAACAAATGAAATGTTGTGTTGTTTTCATACTAAATATGCATATCTTTAAATGGAAAAGGTTGTAACTACTTGATGTTTGTGAGAATTGTCACCAACTTCAATGGTCTAGAAAATAAATCAACAATCATATAAGTGATCCCCTTCTAATATTTAATGAGAAGGTTAATTTGTTGCATATAAGACATCCACTCCATATGCCTCACTTGTTGCAGCTTGCTTCATGTCTGCAAAAAAAGGAAAGGCTTATGGTTCGTTATATGGACTAGTGTCTCCTTCCCTGGTATGTAAACTATCAAATGCTTCACCATTTGATGTAATGCTAGTAACTTCTTGCCATAGGCAAGGTATCCTGACACTGCTCCATTGAATTTTATGAATGGTAAGCAAATGGCCTTCTATCTCATCTCATGACCCAAACATTGACACCAATGAGAGGTTAAACCTTGATGTTGATGAAAAGTGTTCCCTTGATGATTCTCTAGATTTCACCACCACGTATGACTTTGAGAGACATTTGTCTAATACATTGTGTGAGTGGGATGAGCCCAAGGAACCTAACATTGGCATGCTTATCCCTCTTGACATTTTCTTAATTTCTCTAGATAAAGAGGATGAATTCAAAGACCTTCCCACATTTTTGAATCCTTTGTTTGAATCACAATACCATCCTTTAGAGGGTGACATCTTTAGGCTTGATGAGAGGATTCAAGAATTTGTTATTGATGGGCATCCCATGGACAAATACGGTGAGTGCATGTAATAATTTTTTGATGCTCCAAAATATGAAGCAAGCCTTGGTGTTCCCTCCATTGCAAAACAAGAACTACCCTTCCACATTTGCATTGGAACTTTGACCTTTAACCCTCAAGTGCATGTGCTTGTGAATAATTCTAATGGAAGATGTGATATTGTTTTAGGAACTTGGCAAATTTTGCATGATGGAAATCAATCTTTTGGGGTCTTGATTTGTCGTTCCCATTCCCCACATTATTTTTTTGGTTGGAATTCTCAATGTAATTCCCGTCAATCCACGAACTCCTCATGTAAGGTCAAAGATGCATTTCTCTGTGCCAAGTTACATTCCCCTTGAATAATGAATGGCTACCTCTTCCCCCTTGTACATAAATAAAAATAAAAATAAAACACAAACGCTAATAAAATATTGGTAGATTAGGTTCTTGCTTGGTTTCACTTTGTTTGTTTTGGCTTTAGTTATTGCTTTCATGGGAGTTTGAATTGGATCTTTAATCTAGAATTTCTTTATAAAATTCCATGCATCATTTCATTTACTTAATTGCTAAGTTTTTTTCATTGTTATTTCATTGCTTTTTGCTTTTTCTTTTCTTTAATTACTTTGATTTAGCCATTTGGATTGAAGAGATCAATGGTCTGCGATAAAATGATTTATGTATATCTAACTACTAACCAACCAAACTATGGTCGACACATGCATATAGATTAATTGAGCTACCTTCTTGCATTTTTGAACTCTCACCTTTGCCAAAAATTCGTCTTAGAAAAAGGATTCCTGCTCAAAACAAATGGTCAAATCCTCTCTTCTCTTTAATTTCCCCTTGCTTCATCCACTCAGTTCTAAGATCAACTCTAGCATATGTGCACATAGATGTTTTCAATTGATTTAATCATTTTTTCCAACACATGTCCATGATGATTGATCGACTTTCAGATATAATCTAAGTTTTCTATTTATCCTTCAAGATCCTTATTGATCCTTTTTTTTTCCAGCCTCAGTAATCTTTTTGGTTCTCATACATCTAAAAAATTTGATATGTGAAACCACATATATTTTAAACCTTGCACACTATTGTCAATTGGCATTTGTTGACCACATTTTGGCCAACAATTATTAACCAACAAAGAGTTTCTAGGATCCTTCCTTGTTTCAAGACTTTTTGCACGAATATTCAAAGCTCTCATTGATTCACCTCTCAAATTCTTGAGTTTGCGATCCTAGCCTAAGTCTATCTTTAGCTAACATGAGTTCATATTGGGGTTTTCACTGCTTAGGAGGCCTTTGAATTCTGTGAAATGATTTTTGATGTCAAACAATGCTCTTAGAATACAAATTGTGGTTCCAGTGTGTGTGTTCATGATGTTATAGTTAGTATTTACAGTATGTGAGGTTGGTATTTACCATAACTGGATGAGTCTTTACATGGTTTGGTTAATGAATTTAATTCATGGTTAAGTTGGCTCAATCATATGCAGAGAAATTTGATTCTCTTGGATTCTTCTCCAATCTCATATCGCTCGCCTTTCCCTTCCTTTTCACTATTACTACCTTTGCCTTGAATCCATGTCACACAGCTCACGAAAATTTCTTAAAACTAAATTCCTCACCCACACTATATTATCATTCACTTGAGACCTTATTAGGAAGGGTAATCCCTCTATATTTTTCTCTTCCACGTCACATATAATCAACTCAAGTCTTAGCATTTTTTTAACAGAAACGTGAAATATATTTATATATAAACAGAGTACATGGTACATACATGCCTTGAATAAAGAACATGCCAAAATCCTGGGCATAAGTCATCCAGGAGCGAAAAGTATCCAAAGGATTAGGTAGACTATCAAAATATCTTAACAGTCCTAAATTTCTGCCTTTTACAGTATAGATTATAACAAACTGATTACATAGAAACTTGCAGAAAAACCATAAAATTCTACTTCAAAAAAGAGAAAGCTGAGGTGGCACTTCATACCTGATTCGGGTTCCTTGCCGTTTCCAGCTACAGAGATGTGTCTTCTTCCATTGAGGTGTTACCCACTTGTTGTTCCTGGTTACATTGAGTCTCCTCAAGCCCTTCCACACCCCTCTGTATTTTGAGAATAATTTCCTTTAACTGGATGAAGCAGTCCTCATTCCATTCATTGTTATGCATGAAAGATTCTTGGTGCTGTAAATTCATGCCCACCATAGCTCTCTTCAAAACCTAAATCCGTTCCAACTGCATCTTTCCCATGTCGCTCATTGTCTTCCTGAGTGTGGGTCTCGATATCCTCCATATGAGAATACATGCAGTAAATGTCTTGTGCAGTTCTCCGACCTTCCTCTAGTGCCACCCTAGCAACTTCATAGGTGCAACGCACCATCTTTCTAGTGTTTGTCAAGATATTTTTTATGTCCCTGAGCTCGCCCAAAAGCTTCTCCATTTCTTTGCTCATGGAAGCAGGGTTCCTCTTCCTTAAACTCCAGATACCTTCATAGAAGCTCAACTCTAAACTCGTTAAACTACTCTCCAGACTATGCGAAATGATACAGATCTTCTCCATTTTATTGAGACTGCCAGTCAGAGAGGTATACGAAGTAATGACCCAATCATTTCCCTGTCAGGCATTAAAAGCATTTTCCTGATCAAATCTCTCCTTCAAATTCTCGAGGTGATCAACCATTAAAGGGAAATTAAAGGCTGTCATCTCATGACACCTAACAGCTGTTATCCAACTTTCCTTGCTCCACCGACTGCCTTCATTTATCCCGTTGAGGGATGGGGACATAATGCTAAAGGTGGCACCCTCTCTCCCAAGGTGTAAGCATGGGTGACTTCTTTCCCTAACAAGCATGATAACCATTTAAATGAAACCGAGGAACTATTATCCATTATTTCGCCTTTGCCAAGCCTGGATCCCTTGTTGGCCATAACATCCGCTTCATTGTTGTTCTAACGCTTTATGTGAAAAATTGGATCTTATCTATTTCAGGGATAAAGGTTGGGATTCATTTTTATATCCTACTCATTTCTTGTTCTGTACCATACTGGATATTACGCATCTTTTGAATGAAATCCTTGAGTCTCCAAAAACCTGGTAAGACTCAATTCATAGTTTGGCCATTGTTTCGATGCCCATTATGTCTGGTTGTTCATTTTTTTCCAAGACCCCAAGCATAGGATAAGATCTTCATTCCTCCTGGATAAAAAATGACCCCCCCAGCCCCCCTGCACATGCCTTCCTTGAACTTAATCCTTACCATTCACCAAAAATTGATTTTAGAAATATTGTTTCGTCGTAGTCATTTTATCATGTTTTGGAGCACTTTGTGGTGCTTTCTTTTAACAACGAGAAGTGTAATCCCTTAGCCATTGATGTCATCATTTGTTCCTATATCCAATAAATCATTCCTTAGAGCCTCTTAGCCTTATGGAGCTATGAACTTATTCCATGGGTTAATAAAAAATAATTTATGTTGTTAACATTTCACTACATGGTTCTATCTATGGTTTTCTGTTAATTGTTGTTCAACTTCTTAATGAGAATTTTGTTGAAGGGACCTAACACAAATGTTTATGAAGCTATAACTAAAATATAGTGGCCAATGGTTCTGTACCAACTGAAGTTGAAGTCCAATGAATCAATTTTGCATTTGTTTTTTTCTACTCAATGATTTCCCCCCAAAAAGATGCTTGATGCATGACTATCAATTAAAAAAAAATCTAATAGATGGAAGATATCTAAGGGGAAAATATTATATTGAAAGTTATTATCATTTGAATACTTAATGTATATTATGTTGAAATGATCCAACACATCAACAACATGGCCATAACTGGTCATCAACAACTAATCCAATAAATCCAATTAACGGTCAACACATTTCATCGTCAAAGGGTTCTCAACACACATTAGTGGAATCAATCCAGACCTAATTATTCAACCTTAAAAGTTGTTGAGATTTTGTCACCATTGAGATCAGTGATCAAATACGATTGCATAGACTCGTCTCTATGTGCTAGGGAAGCGAGATAGAGCATAAGGACAATTAGAGTATGTTCCTGTTTCTTGTCAGCCTATTGTAAATGGAAATGGAGTTGATTGATACTACTTACACACGACACACATTTTCTCAAGTAGTCAATGTCGTGGGAAAGGGATCCATTTTTCTCTCTTCTCTATTTTATTCTAGGCACAGACTTCCATGTAGGATTATATAACTTCATTAACTCCATAGACCCTTTCCTTTCCTCTTGTATTTGTGTTGAAAAACAAAGGAAAAAAAGGTATGTAAAAGAGTTGTTTGGAGGAGGACAACTAATGGTGGTGATGGACATTGCATGTGACCTTGGTTTAAAGAGCGTTAATTTTAAAGGCATTGAGTAGTAACATAGTTGTTGCATAGTGTATGGCCTCTACACATGGGGGACATGCAATGAGAATAGAAAATGAGACTGATACTATGAGAGTGAAATTGAGATGGAGTGGAGTTAATCGCCTTCCTAGAGAGATGAACACCATGAAGATAAAGGATGACATAGATGTTTTTGGACATTGGATGCTTCTTGGTGGGAGAGGACTATGATTATGTGGCAATTGATATACAACTGGATTTTTTGGTTACAAATCAATCTCATATGGTTGAAGACAAATGCCAAATGCACCCAAATTTGCATTATAAATTTAGTTTCACTTCATTTTATTCTAGGGTCCTTTTGAGTCGGTGGTTAACCTAGGGGCAATTTATAGTCTAGCTTAGGGTTTCCTTTTTTCTAATTGATTCTAGGAATTTTGTAACTATTTTTAGCTACTATTGTATTCTTTAAAATAGGCCAAAGGTAGCAAGGAAGGGATGGGATTCGCTAGTAGGGGTGTTCGTCAATGTGACAAAGAAATGAGAAGGTGGAATCCTCATATTTAGTGCCTTCTTTATTAGAGAATGATAATTACGCTTCAATTACCATTGGTTTATTCAAGTCTAGGGCATTCTCTTAGGCGTTTGATATGCACCTCGCATTCTGCGACTGCGGGGATGTGAACCATTGGATTAGATCCAACGGTTGGCATCCCCGTAACCACAACATTAAATGCTGCACTGCGAGGTGCATATTAAATGCCCTTCTCTGAGCTCCTTTGTCTCTAATTCACTTGGTTGTCTTAATACGATTCTTCTTGCTAGCTTCCTATATTATGGTTCATTTATTTCTTTGAATTTGTCCTTTATTACTTTGTTTTGCATGGGTTTAAATTATTACTCTATTTTGCATGTGCTTAAATAAAAAAAAAACTTAAATTTATGCATTTTTTGTTTCACTTTATTTATTTAAATTTTTATAGATGCAATCTTTTTTGTTTATTATCTACTTTCATGCCGTTATTATAATTTTCTTTCTTTCCTAAGCAAATTATTTCTTATAGTTTTATTATAATTTTCTTTCTTCCGTAAGCAAATTATTTCACATAAAAATTAACTTAAAATGATCACATAAAAATTAACTTAAAATGATTAAAAAAACAATTGGCATATATCTTATAAAAAAACATTTCATGTTTGAGTTTTGGTGTACTTTTTAGGATATCAAAGCTTAATGTGCATTTAAGAGGGTTTAATTATTCTCATCTTCACTTAGTCTAATGCGAGGCTGAGTTTTGTGATTTTGAGAGATTCATTTTTTAGATCACAATTTCTTAACTGAGGGGCATGACTATTTAACCAGGATGACTATTTTACCGCGTGAACAATCAATGTGTATATACGTTATGGTCATTGTTTTTAAACATATTTATCCATTCAATAATTTATAAAATGTATTTACTATCCTATATGGATTTTTGATTAATTAGTAAATGATCTTTGTTTGTTTCAATAGTGACTATGTGACCTTTATAGAGATACCCATCAAGATGAGCTAGATTTTAAAACATGAGCTAATGTAAAAGGAATCATAAAATGGACATTAGAATGCAAGTGGTGGCAATGCCATATCTATAAAGAGCTTAATTCATATGTCAAGCGGAGCTAATGTGCAATGATTTATAAAATGGGCATTATAATATGAGCAGTTGTAATGTGGCATCTTATAGATAGATATGTTTAATGGGTTTGCCAAGATGAGCTAGTGTTGAAAATATGAGCAAGCGTGAAAGGATTCATGAGATGGATATTAGAATGTTAGGATGACAAGGTGACATCTATAAATATATGCAAAACATCCTTCAAAATGATTTAGTTATGCAAAGATGAGTTAGTGTGAAAGGAATAATAAGATGACCATGAGAATGAGTGGTAGAATTGTGGCATTTATAAAGATATTTAATTGACTCTTCAGGATGAGTTATTATTGAAAAGATGAGCTAGCGTGAAAGGAATCATAAAATGAACATTAAAATACTATTAATGACACGTGGCATCTATAAAGATATTTAATGGATATGTCAAAATAATTTTATGTAAAAATATTTATAAATTGACATTAGAATGTGAATAGTGACAATTTGACATCTATAAAGATATTCAATAGTAATTCAAAGTAAGTTTTTTTTTTTAACAGAAACGGTTGAGTAGCTTTGATTGTAATAAAAGAAACAAAAATTACATAGCGCAGTGGATGGATTACTCCCATAACAGAGTAGCATCCATCACTCCCTGCTCATCTTTTACAAGCTTATAGATGATATGATACCTTCCAGATCTATGAAAACTGTAACATTTAACAAACTGTCCAAGAAGGATAATACAAAAGTAAAACATAGCTACAGTGTTTGCTTATACAAAAAATGGAGAATGGAGCTTTCTAAAAGAGTGCCAAACGTATGAAGTACTCCCATCCTGTGAATTACATTGAAACAATGCAAAAAACATATAAACTGAGGGAGAAGCATATCAAAACCAAAATATAGAAGGGCCAACCATCAAACTGCTAATGAAGGCCAGTGTCCATGATTGCCTCTTCGGACTCTGCTGTCCCATTCTTGTCAGAGCTGAGGTCAACATAATTCCAAGCATGAACCATGAACTGTTTCAGCTTATCCATCTTCCTGCCAAGGTCTACCATTTCACTGTTTGTGGCACCAGATTTACTAACTTTGTGAGGGTAGCAGAGGCCCAGAGTCTCTTCCAAATCTTCTACCTTCTTAGCCACCTTGTTGTTCTGAAGCTTGACCTCAGTGTGCGTTGTTTGTGCCAGGGAGTAAAGACGGGTCATGACCTTTTTGAACTCCACTTTCTCATTACAAATCAGGCGGACTTGATCCTCAAGCTCCTGCATGCGATTCAAAATTTCCTTATCATTCTTCGTGTGACCCTGCCTCACTTCAAGACCCTGAAATATTCCATGCTCGTCGTGCCTACGACAGGGACCAAGCACAAGGTTGCTGTTATGTTTAGCCACCTGGTCGCCCATTGCTTCATCGACCATCGGGATAGCCCAACTATAGGCACCATTAGGGCTTCCAATAGCCTTACTGCACCTTAAACATTTCAGATAAACACCAGCCCCTTCCCGCGGGCGCCCAATAATATGGTGCTCCATGTTCATACACAAAACCAGTGCAGAGATGAGGGCAATCAAATTCCAGACAGAGGAGAAACATAAACTAGCGAAGAGGTGAATGCAGGCAAGCTCCATCTCGTCCCATCTTAAACCGTTCCCCAGACTTCGCATGCCGACCAACTGGCAATTCGACAGATAGCCATTAATGCTGGAATGAGTGGAAATCCCTCTAAGATCAAGGTGGCCGTTAAAAATCTTGGTTGGGATTCCAAAAACCAAAAATTTATAAGTTCTATAGTTTGAAACCAATTTATTGTGTAGTCTCCTTATTGGATTGTAGAGAGTCATGGTTTTATGGTGAGACCATAGGCTAAGGAATCCATACATTTTCATAGATGACATTGTCGCAGTCAAGGGAACCATAGGAAAGCCTAGCTCCTTTGTTGGCCATGGAATCTGCTTGCCCATTTAGGCCTCTCAGGGCATGGAGAAAGGTAACATCTTAGAATTCTTTGTTGATGCTGATTAGGAGATGATGCATCTTATTGGAGGGATTCTTCCTTCTGGTGACGATGCTTTTGGCTTCTCTAATGACGATTAGTGAGTCTCCAATGACCGTCAAATTATCGATACCCAGGTCTATAGCTATCTCCAATCCTCTGATGAGACCGGGCCATTCCACTCCATTATTGGTCTTTCTCCCAATGCCCCAAGAAAACGCTTTCTACTTGTTCCCCCTAGAGTAAAAAATTACTCCCCCCGCACCTGCCAACCCTGAGTAATTCGAAGTAAGTTAATGTGAAAGAATTTATAAAATAAACATTAAAATCTGAGTAGTGACAATGTGACATTTATGAATATATAAAGTGAAATTAAAACATGAGTGATATCAATATGGTATCTATAAATATTTTAATAGGCCACTTAAAATAAGTTAGTGTTGAAAAGATTAACTAATATGAAAGGGGTCATAAAATGAATACAAGGATATAAATAATGACAATATTATGTATATAAAGATATTTAATAAATTTATCGACATGAGTGAATAAAATAATTATAAATAGTGACATCACAACATTTTATGATAAGTTAGAATTGAAAAACATAATTCACTATGATAAAAATAAAACATTATGATGTAAATTATGGTACTATGACACTTATAAAAACAAGACATAGCTGTGAGGTGGCTTAGTCCTTGCTAACTTTGGAAGTATTAGGAGTGAAAGCATAGAAGATTCGGAAACAATGACAGGTGGCATTGAAACAGGATTGCGAAAGTCAAGGTGACAACGAGATGAAATAGCTGGATTGTGACTGGTGGCAGGGTAAAAGGTGCGAGACATTGCTTGGACTATCAAAAACATTTTTTTGTGTGTGTTTTTGTTTGTGTTTTGTTTTTCATGTCTTCATAAGATGAAAGAATGCTTGGAACAAACGTCCCTAGATTATTTGTTGGACATATAAACCCTATGTTCTTTTGACACTACTACTATGGTTGCTTGAAAACCAAATACAAGATCCATAAACTCTTCTGTTTGCACAACAGATGGGTTATCTGGTCAAACTTGAACCGTTGCACCACCTTCATAATTTTATCAGTGTTATGTTTTTTAAAGCAAATTGGTCGCGAGTTGAATTTTTTGAATTCCTGGTATTTAACATTAATTACACAGTTGAATGCATATGGTAGAATGCGTTGTGCCTCGATGGAGCACGAAAGCAACTTTCTTTGTTCTAAAGACATTTTTTTCTTCGTTTTATGGAGAAATAAAGGGCATTGTGAGAATCGAATTTGGGACCACTCCCACCTAAAGTGAGAATCATACGAGTAGATCAAATGCCCTTGTACGAACAATAAGAGTATTTAAGTTCTTCCTTATAGGACATGGAGTAAGAATAATATGACTAATTCATCTGACATGAAGTAAGGAGCATTAGTCTCCTTTTTGAAGTTAATACAACATGTCTAATTAGTCAAGAATGATTTATGCTTGCGAAGTACATCCATGGCATTAGGGTTTATGTTATATGTTTAACTAAACTAGATTCCTAGGATTACAATTTTGATCTGTGGTTAGTGATTGCCACCCATGAAATAGTAGACCAAAACTACATTATCCTTATTTTAGAATGCAATAATACAAATTGGGTTATGTATGGTTGTCCCTCCATTGCTAATAGTTAAAATAGATTTTGATATCGAGAATTTTCAAGATAATGGGGATTTTGATTACCATAAATGTACTTTAGATATGATAGTTGGCATGCAAAATGAGAAAGTAAGGGAACACCTACAAATGCTATGCCACAATCTTAAACCCTTGGCAATGTTGTAATATTGGTTCAAATGAAATCACTAATTTATACAAAAAATTTCAAGATAATGGGGATTTTGATTACCATGAAATGGACTTTAGATATGATAGATAACTTGCAAAATAAGAAAGTAAGCGGACAACAACAAATGTTATGTCACAATCTTAAATCCTCAGTAATGTTGTAGCAGCCAACACGCAAGATTTGTGTAGAGGAGCACCACCCCAACCATGTCAAGAGACAAACACACCTATGTATTGGTTGAAGAGGCACAAATGCCAATGTTTTGTGAGGGTTTTGTTATATTGTGCCACGGTAGCATGTTGGAAGAAACCAAATCAGTGTTATGCATTGTAATTAGGAGACACAAATAACTTTAACCACAAATACAAGGTCAGAACTTCCCCAAAAGGCTTCATGGAGCAAGAATTAGGATTAAGAGAAGAAATTCATGTGCCAATGTCAAAAGATATCCTGTAATTACATAGTTGTGATGTTTCAAAGGTATCTTGTGATGATAATCTCTATTTTGAAGTCGTGAATGGGTTCTTTTCTTTATATATCATGATTAGGAGTGTGATTCTGTTCCATGTCAGAGGGTTATCATAATCCTATCGTTAGATGTAGGTTATAGGATACAAGAGAGACAACATTGCTTAATCCTATCGAGAGATGCAACTTGGCACAAATTGCATCACAAGGTTTGATAACTTGGTACAAATTTCATCACAAGGTAGGATCAACGTAAATCATAGACTACCACTCAAGATGGGACATGCACACAGCATTGAGCTAGAAATGGATACAAATTGGTCATTGTTCTTCCCTCGATATACCCACATTTATTTAGGACAAGACAGAAAGATTAATGAATACTATAAGAATTATTGTATATGGGTCATATAAAGCCTAACAAAATCGCCTTTGCATCTCCATTAGGCTCCTTCATATATACTATTACATTGACTACACAGAATTAAACAACATGACAATTAAAAATTTATTACCTATTTCAAGTATACATGAATCATTGGTAAAATAACATGTGGAAACAATATTTACAGAAATTGATTTGGGATCTAAATATCGCTAGATAAGGGCAAGGGAATGTAATGAATTTAAGACAACCTTTAGAACTGATGATGTCAATTATGAGTCTTGGGCAATGTATTTTGGGCTAAGGAGTGCACCAACCACATTTGAAGGTTACAATGAATCAATTCATCATGCCATACTTGAGGATATTTATTTTCATGTTCTTTGATGTTGCTCCCATTTTTTGCAAGGATATGAAGGATCACTTTCATCATTTGATAATTGTTTTAGAACCCATATGACTTGACACTAAAGAAAAGCATGAGTTTGAAAATATTTAGAGATGACCCAACTAAGAGTCCAACCATTATTAATGGCCACTCCAAAGAATGTGCCACATACGTGTCTACTTACGACACATCATATGTAGGGATAGAGTTAGCACTGACCCAATTGAGAATGTGACATAGTTGAGAGGAATTCATGGGCTATGCATCTTCTAGATATAGTTTATTAGAAAACTGGAGGTCTTGTGGCACTCCTAACTGAACTCAAAAAGAAGAACTGGTTCAAAGGGATAGAGGTTACGAGGTTTGGCTTTCCAAATATGAACAAGGTAATGACTTCCACCCTTGTACCAGTAGTCCAAGATTTCTCACAATCCCCTTATAGTTGAACATGATGCTTCCATCATTCGCACATGGGATGTTCTTATGGAAAATCAGTAACAAGCCAAATGGGCAAGCTAATTACAAGGTTTTTATTTTAAAATTGTGTATAAGAAGAGGTAAAGAATGTGGTGGATGTAGTTTGCATGAAGCCATCATTACACCACAGTGATAGGTGTGCAGTGGAGGGCATAGCTATCAACCATTAGGGGCTATATTTATGCTGGTCATCAATGTATTTATCAAGGTTCTTCATTTGGATAATTTTTCAAACACCTTGCTATTATCAATCATGTACTTTGAATTTATCTAAGAGAAATGCAAATGATGTGCATGATGCTCAGTTATCTATAAGATTCTTGATCCTAGGGTGATAATACCATTGAGCTATAGTAGTGCTCATAACTATGGGATAGTCCAATTTAGAGGCAAATTATTGGCATATCATGAGTGGATTTTGGAATGGGTAAGATCAAATAAAGTCATACCCCTTTGCACATGAGCACTCCTAATATCATTGGGTACGACAGGACCCATTCCCAATATAAAAAAATGAACTATTCATGTGAATTCTCCACATGAATCGAATTATCCACATGAATCAAGGTGATCTAACATAAAGGAAAATCTATTTGAAAACTAAAACTAAATGAAAAAACTTAAAAATAAATATTTTTGAAAAAACTAAACTTTAAAAAACAAAGATGCAATTACCATTTTCTTATGTTATAATTTGGAATGGTAAGATCAACTAAAGTTATACCCCCTATGGACACAAGCATTCCTAGAATTGTTGGGTAAGGGAGGACACACTCCTGATGTAAAATAAACAAACTATTCATGTGAATGCTCCACATGAATCAAGATGATCTACACAAAATCTTGTATACAAAAGTCAAAACAGTTCAAGATTATATTAAATAAATTCATCCCCAATGTTCAAACACTATATTACATATCAGATGGATATGTTATCAATCTCTTTAAACCTGAAGGATAGATGGGTTTGCTACCTTCATAGTGTGTGGACTGTGCGACTTTCCTATAAGATGCAATCATTTTTCCTAGCTGCTACTATATCAGGATATTCTATCTAAAGCTTGCTTGGCTAAGAGCAGGCTCTTAGATGGCCTCATCTTGGTTTTCTGCAAATCAGAGATAATGAAGCACATCTTTGGGGAGTGTTGATGGGTCAATCTATATCTAGAAGTAATCCTTGATATAAACAACAGATTGAAACACCAATATCGATGAAAATATATAAGCAAAAGAATTACTCATGATATCATTCATTGACACTGTCTATGCATTTATAATACGGTTGAATGATGGCAAGTTACATGTTTTGCTACATAATCCAAAAAAGCAAAAGAAACAATTTGTAAGTTCTGCTATTCCATATTAAAATACATGTGAGATTCATCAATTAATTATTATACTCATCATATATGTGTTGATGTATATGTAACTTCGGAATGTATTTCATCTATGTATTATTGTACTCCTATAGAGATGTATTATTCCTCTATACGGAAGTGTCGTCATTTGTATTGACAAGTGTCGTAAGTGTCGTAACTTGTTGTGATGGGTTATTAGACCACCTAGTGAGGGGTCGGCCCGGATTAAAGTAACCAGGGGTTATCAGACTGAGTTAGACAAGTCGACCCCACTAGTTTATTAGGCAGCTCAGGACAGGTATAAATAGAGAGCGGGATCTCTCTATTTGATCATCTCATTATTGACTTCTACACTACTCAAAAAGTGGCGCACTAGTTGAGGAGGAGGAGTACCTGCTAGTAGAAGATCTATCTCTTGTACTTTGGTTGTATCATTGCTCTTTCTATCTTTGAGGAAGTTGTGGGGTTTTTCACCTTTATGGTTTTCCCCAGTGAAACTCTGTGTGTCCATTGTCTTATGTGATTGCTTAATATGCTTGATACATGCTTAATATGATTGATATGTTGTATATGTTATTCTCTCAGTAAAGATCCTGGAGTATGTTGAATTAATGCTCAAAATCTAACATGGTATCAGAGCTTCCCTGAGAAGAAGACATTGTGTTGTGGTGGAAACTAGGGTTTCTTGTTTATTGGGTTTCTCTCCACATATTTTGCAAAAGCAGTAAGGTAGATTGACTCTACTCATCAAGGAGAATCTGTCTGTCCAATCAGAATTCTATTATGATCACTTGCAGTTTTGGCCCTAAAAATTAGGGTTTCCACAAAAATAGGAATTTCTGAAATCTGAAGACATAGCTGGAAGCTCCTTGGAAAAATCAAAGTTTAGAGCTTTGGATCGATATTTTTGGTTGGGTAAAACTCCGGGAAACTCAAACCCTAATTCAGGGTCCTCTAAGTGAATCCAGGAGATTGAAAAGCATTTCTGAAGGGTGAAACTTTACAGTTGTCAAATTCTGAATATACCAAGCTGATCAGCTCATCAAGAAGCATCTTTCTATCCTTTCAGAATTTTGAAATTCACATTTTGAATTTTTATGGTTTCTCTGACAAACCCTAATCCGGGACCAAATCCACTTTTTAGGAAGACAAGTGGTAAGACCTAAAACTTTTCTATTTCCATTTGAAATACTCTTCAAGATGTTTCACCACACCAAGGTTGAGGATAAGCTTGAAGGGGCTGACAACTTCTGAGCATGGAAGTATAGGATTGGGTTAATCCTGGAAGAAAATGAATTGGACACTTATATAAGTGAAGAGGTCCTTGTCCCAGAGGGAGAAGAGGCTAAGGCTCTTCACAAGAAGAACTTGATCAAAGCAAAGAGGATCATTGCCGATTCTATCAAAGATCATCTCATACCCCATGTGTCTTCCTTAAAGACACCAAAGGAGATGTTTGATTCCCCGACCAAGCTATTTGAAGGGAAGAACATAAATCAGAAGATGACCCTGAGGAATCAATTGACGAATGTCAAGATCCAGAATGCGGAGACTATGCAGTCTTATTTCTCAAAGGTCTCCCAGATAAAAAAACAACTTGAAGCCGTGGGAGAAGACATAGAAAATGGAGAAGTGGTAATGACCACTCTTAATGGCCTTCCTAGGTCATGGGATTCCTTCATCCAAGGAATTTGTGCTAGTAAGAAACTTATCACATTCAGTAGGCTGTGGGAAGAATGCTCACAGGAAGAAGCTTGAATTATAGCTCGAGAAGAGAAGATGGGGAATGAAGACCAAGCTCTCATAGCTCACTCCAAAAGTTATGGTGACAAAAAGACTCACCATCATGGCAAGAAAGAAAGAAATCACCATCAGAATCAGAAGGGTATAAGAAACATGTCCCATGCCAGTTGCTATACATGTGATGAAAAGGGACATTATTCCAAAGATTGTCCTAGAAATAAGAAAGATGGTTCTCACAAAAGGAAGAACACCAAAAGAAGACATCATGCTCATGTTGCAGAGGATGATGAACCTCCTAGGAAGAGGGATAGAGAAGATAGTGAAGATTCGTCTAGTGATGAAGAATATGTTTTGATTTATGCTCTCACTAGAACCATTACTCATGGAAGTAATGATTGGCTTATAGATAGTGGGGCTTCTAAACACATGATAGGATTCAAGGAATCCTTTAGGAACCTATCTAAACATGAATCACCCCACAAGGTGAAACTTGGGGATGACTACCCATATCCAATAAAAGGGAGTGGTGAAGCCTCCTATAAACTAGACTCTGGAAAGTCTATGAAGATGAAAGATGTACTTTATGTTCTAGGTCTCAAGAAGAATCTACTCTCCATATCTGCATTGGATGCAAAAGGCATGAGGGTTGCATTTGTAGATGGCCAAGTCCTGATGTGGCCAAAAGGTAAGACTATAGATGATGTAGTTGTGATTGGAGTGTAAGAGGGAGGATTATACAAGCTGAAGGACCAACCAGAACAAGCCATGGTCCATGACTCAGTAGAGCCAAGTGAACTTTGGGATAGAAGGCTTGCACACATGCACTATAGGGCATTACCAATTGCAAGCAAAGCTATAGAAGGTCTTCCTGAAATCCAGACAAAGCATGAAGGAATTGCAAAGGTTGTGCAAAGGGAAAAAACACCAAGAAGACATTTCCAAGCAGTGAAAGCAAGGCAACACGAATCTTGGAAATCATCCACTCTGATGTATGCGGTCCGATGTCATCCAGTTCTCTGAGTGGGTATGTATACTATGTTTCCTTCATTGAATATTTCTCTAGGAAGACTTGGGTTTACTTCTTGAAGAAAAAAGATGAAGTATTTGTCAAATTCAAGGAATTCAAAGCCTTGATAAAAAACCAAACTAACATGAAGATCAAGATCTTCAGATCTGACAATGGTGGAGAATTTACTTCAGGAGACTTCAAGAAGCTATGCAGTGATTCAGGGATTAAGAGGGAGTTACCTACTCCTTACAATCCACAACATAATGGGGTTGCCGAAAGAAAGAATAGGACAAGCATGGAACTAACTAGGGCAATGCTTCATGACCAAGATCTACCTATGCACTTATGGGCTGAAGCAGCAAGGACAGCTGTATATGTGTAGAACAGAACATCCCATAAGATACTTGACAACAAAACACCAGAAGAAGTGTTCACTGGTAAGAAACCAGAAGTTAGCCATCTCATAATATTTGGTGTTCCAGTATACACTCACATCCCAAAAGAAAAGAGGACAAAGCTAGATCCTTTAGGAAAGAAGGGCATATTCGCGGGTTACAGTGAAAGCTTGAAGGCTTATAGAATCTACTTCCCAGGATTCAAGCAGATTGATATCAGTCAGGATGTAACATTTGATGAAGGCTCAACTTACATCAAATCGAGGAGAACACCAGTTGAAGATAATGAAGAACCTAGAATATCCAAAACTCAAGACACCACCATGAATGAAGCAGTTCCTGAAGAAGATCGTGAAATGGAAGATCCACAACAACCTATAGATCCACCTTGTGAGAAGGAATCTCACAAGAGGAAACCAACATGGGCTAGAGAGCTCATCCAAGCTGCAGAAAGGTTTGGCATTCCAGAAGAGGAACACATAGAAAGGAAAAGAACAAGATCACATACTAGCTATGTTGCTTTACTCTGTGACATAATGAACAAAGAACCTTCCTGTTATGACGAAGCAACATAAAAGAAAGAATGGAAGGATGCCATGGTCGAGGAATACCAGTCGATCATGAAGAATGATGTTTGGGATGTGGTCCCAAGACCAGATGGGAAGTCTATGGTGACTTCCAAGTGGATCTATAAGATCAAGCATGTTGCTGATGGCAGCATAGAGAAATACAAAGCTAGGTTTGTAGCTCGTGGCTTCTCCCAGAAGGAAGGGATTGATTATGAAGAGACCTTTGCTCCTGTGGCCAGATACACTTCCATCAAATCAGTACTTGCTCTGGCTGCAGTGATGAAATGGAAGGTACACCAGATGGATGTCAAGACAGCTTTCTTGAATGGCGTAGTTGAAGAGGAAGTGTATGTGGAGCAGCCACTCGGGTTTGAGACACATGTCCGAGGAACTCATGTGAGCAAACTGAAGAAAGCCATGTATGGTTTGAAACAGGCACACAGGACCTGGTATGGCAGGATAGATGGCTTCCTATCCAGTTTGGGCTTTACCAAGAGTAAAGTGGATTCCAACCTTTACTACAAGGTTGAGGAAGGCAATCCAGTGATACTACTATTGTATGTGGATGACCTGTTTCTGACAGGTGAGGATAGATTGATTGCCGACACGAAAAGAAAGCTTGCTGCCAAGTTCGAGATGAAGGACTTGGGTATGATGCACTGCTTTCTTTGTATGGAGGTGTGGCAGAGTGCAGATGGAATCTTCCTTGGACAAGGGAAGTATGTAGTAGAGATCTTGAAGAGGTTTAGGATGATGGACTGCAAGGCTATGGCCACACCTATGGCATCGAACCCGAAGCTTCTGTGTGACGCTTCTTCTGAGCCGGTTGATGCTACGATGTATCGTCAGATGATTGGATCCTTAATGTACCTAACGAATACGAGACCAGATATCTGCTTTGCGGTGAACACCTTGAGCCAGTACTTGACAGATCCGAGACATGTTCACATGATAGCTGCAAAGCATATTCTGAGGTACCTAAAGGGTACAGTTGACTATGGGCTCAAGTATGAGGTGAATCAAAAGTTTAACCTGGAGGGTTATGTTGTTTTAGATTAGGAAGGTAGTGCCATTGATCGGAAGAGCACTTCGGGGTGCTGCTTCAGTATGGGATCCAGTATGATCTCTTGGTTTAGCAGGAAGCAGTCCTGTGTGGTACTAAGTACAGCTGAAGTAGAGTATGTCGCAACTTGTTCGGCTAGTTGTGAGGCAGTATGGCTTAGGAAGCTACTATCTGATTTGTTTGATCTCCAGCTGAGTGCTACTTGTATATATTGTGACAACCAGAGTTGTGTGAAGTCGTCGAAGAACCCAGTGTTCCATGACAAGTCGAAGCACATTGAGATCAAGTATCACTATATCAGGTATATGGTGTAGAGAGGAGCAGTGAAGCTCCTGTATGTTGCGACGGACGAGCAGATAGTTGATGTGTTGACCAAGCTGCTTGCCAGAGTGAAGTTTGAATACTTAAGAGGGAGACTTAGTGTACTTTAGATCGAGATACCTTCCAAGGGGAAGTGATGACTCCGGAGACACAGATGCACACGAGCCATTCCGACATGGTGGTAGGTTGGTCCTCCCATGGTCATTGATGTAAGTGCTGGGCCATTCTCCAATAGTGGTAGGTTAGTCCTCGTATGGTGCAGATGTAAGGGCTGGGCCATTCTCACATGGTAGTAGGTTAGTCCTCCCATGGTGAGTTGTAAGGGCTGGGCGGGCTTTTCCAACATGGTGGTAGGTTAGTCCTCCCATGGTCGTTGATGTAATTGCTGGGATTTTACGACATGGTGGTAGGTTAGCCCTCCCATGGTCGTTGATGTAATTGCTGAGCTTTTTCGACATGGTGGTAGGTTAGTCCTCCCATGGTCATTGATGTAATTTCTGAGCCGTTCCAACATGGTGGTAGGTTGGTCCTCCCATGGTCGTTGATGTAAGTGCTGTGAGCCTTTCACAGATGGTAGTAGGTTGGTCCTCCCATGCTGGTGAGTGCAAGTGTTGTGTGTGTGCATCTGGGTTGTGCTCCGTGGACGATGACGATGATCTAAAGACGATGATGTGACAGTATGGTACACAGGTTTTGCAGAGGCATGTGATCAGTCCTGAGATGCTCTTGCAAGTTTTGCTGAGGCAGTGTAATCAGTCCTGGGAGATCTTGCAGGTTTTGTAGAGGCAGTGTAATCAGTGCAGAGGTGTACAAACTTGATGGTTTGCTTGCAGAGATGTTGATGATGTTCATCCAGCATGAAAAAGGGATGGCTCTGTAGATGATGAAGACTTGCAGGTGGCGGGCCTACATCAGTATGAAAAAGGACTGGCTCTGTAGAACTTCCTATGATGAGTAGATTGGAGATTGATTGAGATAGCAGCAGTGATGATGATTCGATGACGATGACCCAGTGATGATGATCTAGAGAAGAAGACTTGTGCCTGCAGATCTGTGTCGAGAAATACCTTCCTAGTTAAGAGGGAGTGTTGATGTATATGTAACTTCGGAATGTATTTCATCTATGTATTATTGTACTCCTATAGAGATGTATTATTCCTCTATACGGAAGTGTCGTCATTTGTATTGACAAGTGTCGCACGTGTCGTAACTTGTTGTGATGGGTTATTAGACCACCTAGTGAGGGGTCGGCCCGGATTAAAGTAACCAGGGGTTATTAGACCGAGTTAGACAAGTCGGCCCCACTGGTTTATTAGGCAACTCAGGACAAGTAGAAATAGAGAGCGAGATCTCTCTATTTGATCATCTCATTATTCACTTCTACACTAATTGGAAAGTGGCGCACTAGTTGAGGAGGAGGAGTACCTGTTAGTAGAAGATCTATCTCTTGTACTTTGGTTGTATCATTGATCTTTCTATCTCTGAGGAAGTTGTGGGGTTTTTCACCTTTATGGTTTTCCCCAGTGAAACTCTCTGTGTCCATTGTCTTATGTGATTGCTTGATATGCTTGATACATTCGTAATATGCTTGATATGTTGTACATGTTATTCTCTCAGTAAAGATCCTAGAGCATGATGAATTGATGCTCAAAATCTAACAATATGTTCCTACAACTTAAAAAACAAATAATCTGGAAAGCATAATGATGCATCTATAACAAGTAAAAAAGAAACAATTCAGAATAACTTAATCATAGAGAAAACATTCACAACATCACCAAGAAAAATTTGAAGAAGAGTCTACATTTTTCCATTATCAAAAATGTCTCTAGAATATTTGATTGGACCCTCTACTCAATCCATCCATACAATAATATACATAATTCGCTAAGTAAGGGTTTCCCACCACCAACCCCTTTTCGACTTCATAAAAAGTTTCCTAAATACCTCCAAGACGGGGACCAACTGAAATAATTGTCCAAAATTAATAATTGTCTTCTTTGTCTTAACTTACAATAATAAGACTTACATAAAAACAAAGATAAAATAAACTAAAAGAAAATTCAAATTGTTCCTTATTGGAAACTATTCCATTGATCATGCCCCTTGTTAATGCTAAAAGATTCTCTCTGACTAAATAGAGGACATGTCTAGCACATCTTAAACAATCTGATTGATTACTTAGGTTTGTGTGTGTGGATCAAGGTTGACTGGGGTTTGTAATATTAGAATCAAGGACAACTCTCAGATCCATTCACTACATCCATAAAAGGAAAGCCAATGAACACAATACTTGGATAGAGTGGAAGAGAGAAGAACAAGAGGAATACACATGTGAACATATCAATCTCACATCTTGCTTGACAGATAAATTCACAAGATTGAATATTCATTAACCAGAAACACTTCCCAATTAAGAATAGAAGTATTTGAATGAGAATTAAGAAGTAAATGTAATCAACAGTAAATCCTTTACTGCTTCAAGATTATGTAATCATAACCATCAATATATACTATATCACAGCCATCTCTTTCAAATAAGAGGAAAGATAAATGAACCATAGGAATATGATTATTTGATCATTGCATTCACTAGAATTTTCCAATCTGAAACATAAACATGCAGTCTAAGCTTTACAAAGAACAACATAAGTCTACCTCCAAAGTCCATAACCAAACCCCAACCTCTCGGACTGAACCCATTACATTGAAAACCATAGCATTTTTAGAAAAATATTTAATGTAGTATGTTGCAAACTTTTAGGAAAAAATCTTGTCAATAAACTAAAAATAACATAAATCTTCAATTCCCTCGCAAGAGATTCAAAACTGTTGAGATCGAATATCTTTGAATTTGAAATCTGGAGTTGTCTTGCTGGTTATCTTGCCACTTGCATCCTTATTTAGTGCCCCAAGATTTTTTAAGCTTAGAATTCTTTTCTTTTAAATCTGAAAGGACCTTTTGGGTGTACAACCTCCTCCTTTACTGCAAGGTGTTGTGCAAAATACTTTTCCAACATTGATTTCTTCTCGGAATTTCTCAACTTATTTGACAAAAAATATCTGCTTGAAATATGTTCAACCAACAAATATTTGTTTCCTTCTGAAAATAGACGTCATGTTTGCTTTGCATTTAATTCAGCTTTAGTCATTGCCATGGACTAGTGCATTCTTGAAACTTTGCTACACTCCACTCTGTTGATGTATATGTAACTTCGGAATGTATTTCACATATATGTATATTGTATTCCTATAGAGATGGTATTATTCCTCTATAAGGAAGTGTCGTCATTTATATTGTAAGTGTCGTAACTTATACTTGATGGGTTATTAGACCACCTTATTTGGGGTCGGCCCTGTATAAGTCATGTGGGTCAAAGGGTTATTAGACCACCCTATTGGGGGTCAGCCATGTGGGTCAAAGGGTTATTAGACCACCCTATTGGGGGTCGGCCCACTCAGCATTATGTTATGTGGTTAAGTTCGAGCCTACATGAGTTAGGTAAAAAGGCAAGTCAAGTCAAGTATAAATAGAGTGCGGGAGGCACTCTATTTACTCACTCACTTCTCACACATGCACTCAAGGAGGAGTGGCGCACTTATGGAGGAGGAGGATCTGCTGCTAGGTTATGGCTATCTCTCTTGGTTGGTTGTATCATTGCTCTATCTATCTCTGAGGAAGTTATTGGGGTTTTTCACCTTTATGGTTTTCCCCAAGTAAATCTTTGTGTCTCTTGTGTGCTTGCATTATTGTCTCCATGATTGATATGCTGTAGATATGCTGTACATGTTGTTCTCTCAGTTAAGATCCTAGATCAGATTGAAGTAAATTCTGAAAATTTAACATGGTATCAGAGCTAGCCTGAAAGAAGGCATGATATGGCATGTATGACACTTGTTGCACTTACGATGTTAGGGCTTGATATAGCAAAAACCAGTCATCGTAGTACTTTCGCTATAAATCCGTTTTGGCGAATTTTTCGGATCTGAAATTGTTACAGGCCGAAGCTAAGATCTCTAGGTATCTTGTGTCCAAAGGACAACCTCTAATTCGTTGTACTTTGTGATTTATGATCTGTACAATATAGGGTTTCTGCCTCTTCCAGATCTGAGTCAAAATCAGGTGACCTTGGGAAAAAGGTCATATCTTGGGCTAGGAAGCTCCAAATGAAATTTAGTAAAAAGTGACAGGTAGTACACAGTCTGTACTATCTCAGAAAACTTTTTTAGAGGCCGAAGTTGAACCAGTGACACGTGGCACGCCGTACAAGTTCGCTCTCCTGTATTATCCCATAAACCGGTCACGTTGCGACATTTGGCATAACTCTCTCTCAGAGAGTCCAATTGAGGTCAGACCTGTCAGGATGGAAAGGTAACAGGCCGAGATATCTCAAAAAACGTTTTCAGAGGCCGAAGTTAAAACAGTGACACGTGGAACACCGTACAAGTTCGCTCTCCTGTTTTATCCCAAAACAGGTCACGTTGCGACATTTGGCATAACTCTCTCTCAGAGAATCCAATTGAGGTCAGACCTGTCAGGATGGAAAGATAACAGGTCAGGCTATCTCAGAAAACTTTTTCAGACCCTGTGGATCAAAAATTTCAGAGTTACACTAGAAACAATCAGGTACATATTTCTGTCAAAACAGAATTATTTTTTTGGTACCTTCATTCATGGCTTCCGGAATTTAGGGCTTTGGAGAAAGTTGGAATTTTTGTAATCGGAGACCACGGCTGGATGCTACTCATCAAAATAGAAATTTAGAGACCAAGATCAGAATTTTTGGTTGGGCAGAAGGCCGGGCTTGATTAGACCCTAGTTCGGGACTTTGATCAGAAAAGTGAAAAATTAGGGCTTCTGTAAAAATGGGAATTTTTGAAATCTGTGACCACGGCTGGAAGCTCCTCAGAAAAATAGAAGCTTAGAGATTTGGATCAAACATTTTGATGGGGAAAAAGAGTGGGCTTCATCAAACCCCAGTTCAGGGTCACGTCCAGTGAATCTGGAAGTTTCAAAGGCAAATTTGAGGAGTGAAACTTTGCAGTTTTCAAATTCTGAATATACCAGTTTGATCAGCTCATCAAGGCACATATTTCTATCCTTTCGAAAGTTTGAAATTCAAAGTTTGAATTTTTGGGGTTTCTCTGACAAACCCATATCCAGCTCCATGTCCAGTTCTTGCAAATCAAGTGGATTGGGTTAATCCTAGAAGAAGATGGATTGATCATCTGCATGAGTAAATAAGTTCCTGTTTCAGAGGGAGATGAGGCTAAGGCCTTACATAAGAAGATTACAAGCGATCTCAACAGGTATGACTCATCGAGGTATGTTTCGATATTTTCCATGATTAAGTTTATGGTATGTCTTCATGTTATTACGGTTAGTACAATTTTGATTTTAGATTTGTCGTATCACCTTAACAAAATTATGAATGCAGATATTCATTGGTTAGGGTGTTAACACTTATGATTGTACTAATGCATTATGGTGTTGTATGAGGTTTATGTTGTCTACTAACATGAAAGGTACACCAAGAAAGACAAATCATGTTCTGGTCCAAGAACATATGATCATGATAACATGAGGACAAAGATTCATCCATTGTCATGGATCTCATAGAAGATCCATTTACGAGGTATGTATAACTTAGTTTTGTAATAGTTAACCTATGAGATATACAGGTTACTAGCACAAGTCATTGAAGAAGAACAAGAAGACATCATGTGAGTATGTTAGACATAAATAGCTAGCATGCTAATCCAGGTATGTTTTTCCTATATCAAGATAGAATCTTACCTTGTGTTAGGATCTTATACTGTTGTTGATAATGATTATTCATGAAGTCACAGGTTTGAATAATCATGATTGTATGCATATTATGTTTCTTACCATAATTGATGATATGACTAACCAGAAGAATCATGAAAGTATAGGTTTGAATAATCACAGGTTTTATGCATATTATATCTCTTATCTTGATTGATGATTCAACTAACCTGAAGAGTCATAGGTTTGAGTAATTACAAGTTTAGACATGTTATGCTTCTTATGATTTGACTAACCATAAGAATCCCACATAAACCTTGAATGCTAATGCTTATTATTCTGTTTGAAATGATCATGACTATACATGCTTGAAATTATTGTGTTTTAATAGTATACTAATGAATGTATGATTTTATATGAGATCACAAGGATAACACAATCATGATACTAATAAGCATGCATAGGGACCAAGGATGAATATGAGTTCAAGAACAGGTAACTCAGGAAGCAAAGATCAAGAGGGAGCACACTCCAGTTGCTCCTGCAAGAAAGCAAAGGAGCACACTCCAGTTGTTCCTGCAAGAAAGAAAAGGAGCACACTTCAGTAGTCTCTGCAAGGATGTAAATATTCAGAGGGAGTTGACCATCTTTCTACATTCCACAACAGAAAGGTGTAGAAGAAGCTACTTCAGATTAGGACTCCAGCATCTCCTGCAAGGAAGCGAAGACTCAGAGGGAGTCCACCCAATGAACAAACAAAGATAAGTATTTTAATTATCATTTCTTGCATATTTGTTTGTTTAAGTAAAATTGTTCAATGATGTATATGCTCATGTTCCTAGACTTAGGATATGTATTGTGCATATTAGAATAGTTGCATTGATGAACAGTATACTACTAATATACGTGGGTAAGTGGCCTATGGCACTGTACAACATTCCATTGCTACTTATCTAGAATGAAACCTCTTTGCTGACATGTTGGGAGTTGTGCACACTCTTAACAATGTTCTGGTAGAGATTGGAAGGCATCTAGAAAGTTACGGGATATGGATAAATGTTGTATTGAAGCATTGGCTAAGATAATTGCATGACTGTATGGCATATTTCTTTATGTGTAAGAATTTCTTCTGAAAACTATGAGATGTTTTCTAATCATGCAATTTAACTTGTTGTGTAGGAAAGATCGTATACCATCTCCTACAAAAGAAGAACTACAACATTTGTTCAGCAACAAATTATCTATTGAAGACATTGAAGTTCCCAGGATACGGGAAGAATGCCATGATCTGTCGATCATGAAGAACGATGTTTGGGATGCGGTCCCAAGATGTGAAGGGAAGTTTGTTATGACTTCCAAATGAAACTATCAGATCAAGCATGTTGCAGATGGCAGCATTGAGAAATATAAAAGTGATGAAATAGAAGATGCACCAGATGGATTTCAAGACAGCATGGTGTAGTCATATATGTGTGCAGAACTTGGTATGGTAGGATAGACAGCTTTCTATCCAGTTTGGGCTTTACCAAGAGTAAAGCGGATTCCAACCTTTACTACAAGGTTGAGGAAGGCAATCCAGTGATACTACTTTTGTATGCGGATAACCTGTTTGTTACAGGTGAAGATAGATTGATTGCTGACATGCAGCGGAAGCTTACTGCCGAGTTCAAGATGAAGAACTTTGGGTTGATGCACCATTTGTTTTTGGCATGGAGGTGTGGCAGAGTGATGGAATCTTCCTTGGACAAGGGAAGTATGCAGTAGAAATCTTGAAGAGGTTCGGAATGATGGATTGCAAGGCCATGGCCACACCGATGGCATCGAATCTGAAGCTTCTATGTGATGCTGCATCTGAGCTAGTTGATGTCTCTATGTATCGTCAGATGATTGGGTCCTTGATGTACCTGACGAACACAGACATTTGCTTTGCTGTGAACACATTGAGCCAGTTCCTGACGGATCCGAGGAGTGTTCACCTGGTTGCTGTAAAGCATGTTTTGAGGTACCTGAAGGGTACAGTGGATTATGGGCTCAGGTATGAGGCAAATCAAAAGTTTAACCTGCAGGGTTATGTTGATTCAAATTGGGCTGGCAGTGCTGCAGACAGGAAGAGCACATCTGGGTGTTGCTTCAGTATGGGATCAGGTGTGATCTCTTGGTTTAGCAGGAAGCAGTCCTGCGTAGCATTGAGTATAGTTGAGGCAGAGTATGTTGCAGCCTGCTCAGCTAGTTGTGAGGCAGTATGGCTACGGAAGCTACTGTCTGAGTTATTTGATCTCCCGTTGGAGGCTACTGGCATCTTCTGTGATAACCAGAGTTGTGTGAAGCTGTCCGAGAACCCAGTGTTTCATGATAGGTCGAAACACATAGAGATCAAATATCACTATATCAGGGATATGGTGCAGAGAGGAGCCGTGAAGCTCCTGTATGTTGCGACGGACGAGCAGATTGCAGATGTGCTGACGAAGCCATTAGCCAGGGTGAAGTTTGAGTACTTCAGAGAGAGGCTTGGCGTTCTTCAGATCGAGGACACTTCGAGGAAGAAGTGATGGACACATTTGCTGAAGCCATTCCAAGCATGTTGGAAGGAGGATCCTTCACATGGCTGTGGATGTAAGTGCTGGATAATGGGCATCAGGATGATGTTCTGGTTTCTGCTGGATATGATCAGTTGGATCATTTTTATGTATGTATGTACGCATCATGTTGGATGCTGGATATGATCAGTTGGATCATTTTTATGTATGTATGTACGCATCATGTTGGATGCTGGATATGATCAGGGGGATCATTTATGTATGGATGCATCATGTTGGATGCTGGATATGATCAGTTGGATCATGTGTATGTATTTTGTATATGCATCATGTTGGATGCTTGAACCATGTATCTGTATATGTATCAGGTGGATACATTGTATGATCAGGTGGATCATGTATGGTGATATGTATCATGTATCAGGAGGATACATTGTATGATCAGGAGGATCATGTATGATGATATGTATCAGGTAGATACTTGGTATGCATCAGGTGGATGCATTGATGATCAGGTGGATCATGCAGCAGGATGTTGCAGTGATGATCAGGATGATCATGGATGGTGAGCTTCAGGATGTTGCTCTAGATGACATGCAGCAGGACGTTGCAGTGATGATGATCAGGACGATCATGAGTACATCAGGATGATGTATGGTGAGTATCAGGTTGATACTCTGTGGCCGTGGATCAGGTTGTGCAGATGAGCATGTCTGGGAGATCCTATAGGTCGGAGTTGTGTACCCGTAACAGCCTGGGATGCTCTTTCGAGACATTGCTCTGGGAGGACATGTAATTTGTGCCCTGGGAGATCTCAGGTCGGAGTTGTGTACCCGTAACATCCTGAGATGCTCTTGTGAGGTTTTGTCCTATGGCATGTAATTTGGGCCCTGGGAGATTTCAGGTCGGAGTTGTGTACCCGTAACATCCTGAGATGCTCTTTCGAGGTTTTGCCATGACCACATGTAATTTGTGCCCTGGGAGATTTCAGGTTGGAGTTGTGTACCTGTAACATCCTGAGATGCTCTTGCGAGGTTTTGTGGTGGACCACATGTAATTTGTGCCCTGGGAGATTTCAGGTTGGAGTTGTGTACCCGTAACATCCTGAGATGCTCTTGCGAGGTTTTGTGGTGGACCACATGTAATTTGTGCCCTGGGAGATTTCAGGTCGGAGTTGTGTACCCGTAACATCCTGAGATGCTCTTTCGAGGTTTTGTGGTGGGGTCACATATAATAGCGCCCTGGGAGATCCTACAGGTCGGAGTTGTGTACCCGTAACATCCTGGGATGCTCTTTCGAGGTTTTGTGACGCACGTAATAAGTCCTGAGGATTCCACAGTATGGCCAGTGATGATGAAGACCTGCAGGTGGTGGGCCTACATCCAGTATGAAAAAGGATTGGCTCTGTAGAACTTCCTATGACGAGTAGATTCAGAGATTGATTGAGATAGCAGCAGCAGTGACGATGATGATGACTCGATGACGATTATCTAGTGACGATGATCCAGAGAAGATGACTTGTGCTAGAAGAACTGTGCTGAGAAATACCTTCCTAGTTAAGAGGGAGTGTTGATGTATATGTAACTTCGGAATGTATTTCACATATATGTATATTGTATTCCTATAGAGATGGTATTATTCCTCTATAAGGAAGTGTCGTCATTTATATTGTAAGTGTCGTAACTTATACTTGATGGGTTATTAGACCACCTTATTTGGGGTCGGCCCTGTATAAGTCATGTGGGTCAAAGGGTTATTAGACCACCCTATTGGGGGTCAGCCATGTGGGTCAAAGGGTTATTAGACCACCCTATTGGGGGTCGGCCCACTCAGCATTATGTTATGTGGTTAAGTTCGAGCCTACATGAGTTAGGTAAAAAGGCAAGTCAAGTCAAGTATAAATAGAGTGCGGGAGGCACTCTATTTACTCACTCACTTCTCACACATGCACTCAAGGAGGAGTGGCGCACTTATGGAGGAGGAGGATCTGCTGCTAGGTTATGGCTATCTCTCTTGGTTGGTTGTATCATTGCTCTATCTATCTCTGAGGAAGTTATTGGGGTTTTTCACCTTTATGGTTTTCCCCAAGTAAATATTTGTGTCTCTTGTGTGCTTGCATTATTGTCTCCATGATTGATATGCTGTAGATATGCTGTACATGTTGTTCTCTCAGTTAAGATCCTAGATCAGATTGAAGTAAATTCTGAAAATTTAACACACTCTCCATGTGTGAATTTCATGATCTATGGAATAAGAATCTTCGAAAGCTCCAATGGCCAGAAACCTCCCATCCGCATAAAACACTGCTCAATAGGAATCTTCCATATGCCTAGCATAAGATGGAAAACATCCAACTTGGAAGTTGTATTCTTCATACAAAAAACGTTCATCAATTGAGCTATAGCACTATCCATAAGAGCCCAGAAGTTGCCATCTATTAGATGTGCTTGCAAAGAATCCTTGAACTCACAGACTTATTAGTCCTTGCTCCGTAGGTATTATAGCTATTGGTAGGTCTCCATGCTCCATTGACTGGCTTTTGTTAATATAATGTTACATAAAGTTTTCTGGATTTTTGATATTAAAATTATTTCTTTAAATTAAAAAAATATATTTCTTTAAAGATGATCTATTTTTTGATTGGTGCATTACCAAGATTTGACTAATTTCCCTTGGTGTGCAAAATATTTATCTAATTATAAAAATAATAAAAATTGAAAAATTAAGAGAAAAAGGAGAGCCTACCAGGTATGGATTACAATTAATTGACCTTTGAAAATTATGACTTGATATGACCAACCATTAAATTCATGCAATAAATTAATTTGGCATCTGTCATATATGTAGTTCACGCGTTTGGTTACAATTAAGAGCATTACAGGAATGAATTGACAAAAAAATAGTTCAAGAATTCTCGATGCTTCCGAACTATCAAAGAAGTAGCTCGAGAATTCTGGATGCTTTCAAATAATCTTCTGACTTCTACTTCATTGACTTTAGAAGAGCACTTCACATTCACTGTAATCTGTCTTCCATTTTGCAAAAGAGCACTTCACATTCAGACTCTGTAATCTATCTTCCCTTTTGCAATGGTTTCTTCCAGAGCCATTGTTCTTCAAAATCTGGTAAGTAATATTGTTGTTTTTCATATTTTTTTGGGAAATTTTGAGGCCTCTTGTCAGGATATTTAGACACTTAGGAGTTAGTTAAGATCAACTTATGTAATATATCTGTTAGGGATAGGGTGTTTCTTTAGTATGCATTTGTAAATATTTAATCCGACAGTCACGATATGTTCCCGACATAGAGTGATCCGACGGCTCAATTTCTCTTAGATCATAACTCTCCTTGATCCGTGGCTTAACACCTGATTGGTCCATGATCTCTATTTAAAGAGCATGGAGGGTCATTGTTTAGTTGATCGATTATGAGAAGCTCATTTGTAACTTTCTTTCCTTGCATAATAAATTGTCCCGTAGAAGCTATTTGGCCGGGGCTGTGGAGTGTTTCCCTCAAGAGGGTTTAAACCACGTCAAAACATCGGTGTGTTGATTTGTGATCTGTTTGTGTGAAGTGGTTGCTTTTGGCGTTCGGTCCTTTGGTAGTACCCTGTGTACCCGAACATGGTATCAGAGCTTTTATGAAGAGCCGCTTCCGGTTATGATCTAGATCTTGAATTGTTGTTGTCGAAACTCGAAAGGGTTTCTGGTTCTGGTATTTCTATGCATTTCTGGGCTGTGGGAGGTGTTCCATTACGTCCGGAGCATCATTTCCATTGGGAAATAGTTTTCGTTTGATCGAAAACGGTTCCTGGTTGCTCCAGAAACACGTATTTCATCAGATCTGAAGGTATAATGTTACAGTGATGCATTTTTTTATTTTCTGTTTTTAAAATAAAAAAATCTCATATTTTATCATTTTTTACTGTTAGATTTTTTTTGGGTTCGGATTGTTGCTTTCCTGTCTGCATATGCTCTTTGCCGTGTACCTTGAGCGATCTCGGCAAATTAGAAACAGAAAGGGAAAGGGTTTTTCTCAGCTGTGTATACTCTTTGTCGTGCATCTTGCGTGATCTCGGCAAATCAGAAACAGAGAAAAAACGTAGACTTTCTAGGCAAGCTAACGAGATCTAACTCCAGAAGTGTGGAAAAGTTTTTTTTATTTCAATTTGTGGTGTGTTTTGCAGGAAAAAAGGCAAGCACGCAAACCAAGCAAGAAGAGTAAAAAAAAACCCCTTATTTTACATACCTTTTAATCTAGCTCACTTGGTTCAAAGTTGCTTTATTCCTTATTAGGTCTTGAGTTCAAGTCTTAGGAAGTTATTTTTAAAAGAAAAAGTGCATGCAATTTCTATTTTCAAGTTACTTTATTGTAAAAGTGCATCTCACTTGATAATAAAAAATAAAAATACAAGTGACTCACTTAAGTTCTTTTTTATTGTGACACTATTTAAAAGTAATATCATTGTAAAAGTGAAATCACTTATTTTACAAAAGTGGTTCACTTAAAACAAATTTATTGTAAAGTGATTGTCAAAAGGTTCATCTTGGGAAGAGGGTTTTTTTTTTTTTTGCTGGACATTCTCTAGTTGCCACGTCACTATTGAGGACATCTTCAACAATTTCTTTGTTCAAGCATAACTTCATCATACAAAGTCAGTTTTCAGTGCCGTTTTTTTTTAAACCGTCTATTTTTTCGAGCTCTTCACATCTAGACTATTGGTTTCTTCTTTTACAGCCATTAATTTACAAATATGGCTGCCCCTTGTGATATTCTACTTAACAGTTCTAACTATTTCTCATGGAAATCTCGTATGGAGGATGTTCTACGAAGTAGGGGACTTTTCAGAATTACCTTAGGGAAAGAAACAAAACTCACTGATGATGATAAGAAAATAAAATGGGCAAATAGATGTGATGAAGCTCATGGATTGATTGGGATGTCAATCTCTATTGATTTGCGATTCCACATATCTGAAATTGATGAACCTGATGCTGCTTGGGACAAGTTGGAATCTGTGTTTGGTAAACACAATGAAATTCGAGGTCACCAACTCGAAAATAAATTGATTTCTTTAAATCCAAGTGACTTTTCATGCATTCAAGATTATTTATCTAAGTACAAAACTCTTAAACTCTTATGTGCAGAATGTAAGATTAAGAGGGAAGGCAAACAATGCATTTATCATATTCTTTCCAAACTTGGATCTGCATATTCTGTTTTTGTATCTACATTTTACTCCATGAAAGATTCCTTGAATGCAGCTAGCTATCAAAAGCCTAGTCTTGAATCCTTTTGTGATTCCTTGATTAGAGAGCAAGATAAACTCATTCATCTTGGAATAATCAACAATGCAGATACATCTGGGAAAGCCTTATTGTCCCAACAGAAAGAAAAGTCCAAGCCTCCCAAGAAACAAAATTTTCGCAATAATAAGTCAAACAAGGGTCCAAAACCCTCTCAGTCATCTCCTTCTTTAAAAAATGACAAAGGATCCAAGCCAAAAGGCAAGAAGATTGAGCGTCATTGCAACTATCGTGGGAAATATAATCATGATGAATCTAAGTGTTTCAAGAAGATGACAGCCTTGGAAGCAGCAATGAAGAAGCACCACATCAGCCTAGATTCGCCTTCAGAATCTGCCTCTCATGGACATGCACTTTGTGCTTCTGGTTATTCTTATAATGCATCTTCTTCTTCTACTTCAAATGAATGGCTCATTGATTCTGGAGCATCTTATCATATGGCTAAGGATCAAGCCATCTTTTCTACTATGCATGAATGTAACACCAAACAAATATTTGTTGATGATGATAGATATCTAAGTGTTGTAGGAGCTGGAATAGTTCCAGTAGATAATGGTCATTTTAGTGATGTACTATGTGTTCCAAGAATTTCCTGCAATTTGTTATCAGTCTATCAGATCACTCATTCTGGTGAAGGTAAAACTGTGACCTTTACACCTCACCAAGTTGTAATCAAGGATTTTAAAGATCCTCAATAGGTCCTAGCTACCAGAATTGTTGATGGTATTACCAGGTTGTACAAGTTTAACAACTTTGGGTCATCACCTTTTCCTTCAGTTTTTGTTACTCATAGTGATAACTTGAGCAAACTTTGGCATGAGCGATTTGGTCACTTAAATTATCGCTCATTGCAACAACTATGTAAAGACAATATGGTGATAGGTCTTCCGATGGTATCTTGCAGGGATGGTGTTTGTTCTGGTTGTGTACTCGAAAAACATCATCGGGATAGTTTTGACAAACGTGCCTCTTGGCACGCCTCGGTTCCCTTGGAGCTTGTGCATAATGACTTGTCTGGTCCTCTTCCATCTACTTCCTTTTCTGGTTTCAAATATTTCTTAACTTTCATTGATGATTACACTAGACGCACTTGGGTTTATTTCCTAAAACTTAAGAGCGAAGTATTTAACATGTTCTTGGCCTACAAGGCCCTTGTTGAAAAACAATCTGGTCATCAAATTATTAAGTTAAGATCTGACAATGGAGGAGAATATGTTAACAAAAAGTTCACTACTTTCTGCACTGAACAAGGTATCCAACAACAGCACACTGTTCCATATACACCACAACAAAATGGTGTAGCTGAGCGGAAGAACCACACTTTAAAAGAAATGGCTAATTGTATGATCCAATCTAAGGGACTAAGTTTTCAATTTTGGGTTGAAGCCATTAATTGTGCAAATTACATAGTTAATCGCACCCCCACTAAAGCATTACAAGGTATAACACCGGAAAAAGCATGGAGTAAAACTAAACTTGATGTAAGTCACTTCCGTGTGTTTGGTAGTGAAGCATGGGCTCACATTTCGGATGAAAAATGGAAAACATTGCAGCCTAAAAGTGAAAAGTGCATATTTGTTGGATATTCTGAAGATGTAAAAGGTTATAGATTTTTTCAACCATATTCTCATGATATAATCATTAGAAGAGATGTTAAATTTGATGAAAATCTTTTAGCCTGCGAGCCTAACTCGACGATTATGCCATCTTTGGCCTGCGAGCCTAACTCGACGATTGTGCCATCTTTGGCCTGCGAGCCTGATTCGGCATTTGTGCCTTCTTCTTCTTCTTCCAACTTCCTTGACAGGTTTCCAACTCCAGTTTCTGATGATGACAGTGAGGATGAAAATCCACCTCCGCCTGCTCATGTTCCTCCAGTTGCACTAGCACATGTGCTTCCTCGATGGGTCCGTTCAACATGTGAAGCAGCTGGTGATCTTGCCGGTGATCCTAGAGATCAACATCGAACACGTTCTCAGTTTCAGCGAGCCTCTTCTATTTTGGCTCAAGTTTCCAAGAATCATGATCCATAAACTTTTGCAGAAGCTTCAGGGAATCTAGATTGGGATGCAGCCATGGATGAAGAATATCGTTCCTTAATGGTGAACGATACTTGGGATCTTGTACCTCTTTCAAAATGAAGAAAACTTGTCAGATGTAAATGGGTCTACAGAACTAAGTATGCATCAGATGGAAGTGTTGAAAGACTTAAGGCAAGGTTAGTTGCCAAAGGTTTTTCCCAAGTTGAAGGGATTGACTACAATGAAACCTTTGCTCCTATTGCAAAAATGAACTCCATCCTCCTTGTTCTTTCCCTTGCAGCCTTACATAACTGGGAAGTCCATCAAATGCATGTCAAGTCTACCTTCTTACATGATGATTTACAGGAGGATATTTACATGGAACAACCTCCTGGATATGTTAAGAATAACTCTAGCCTTGTCTGCTGCCTTAAGAAATCCTTATATGGCCTTAAGCAAGCTCCTAGAGCTTGGTATGCCAAAATGGATAACTTTCTCCTTGACACTGGTTTTTCTAGATGCCATTCTGACCCCAATGTCTATACCAAGAAAGTAGGAAGCCATCTCATCATACTTGTTTTATATGTTGATGACCTTATTCTTACTAATAGTGACCCTAAGCTTATAACCCATGTGAAATCTAGTCTTAAACAAAATTTTGAAATGTTAGACTTAGGACATTTGCATTATTTTCTTGGTCTCCAAGTCCTGCAAACCAAAGAAGGAATCTTTCTTTCTCAGTCTAAGTATGCTTGTGACCTTCTTCGTCGCTTTCACATGGAAGATTGTACACCAGCCCCTTCTCCCTTCCAGTCTGGAGTCAAATTTTCTGCCACTTGTACTTCACCTGAAGTCGATGCCACCTTGTATCGTCAGCTTGTTGGTAGTCTCTTATACTTGACTCATTCCCGTCCTGACCTTTCCTTTGCCGTTGGTCGTGTTTCTCGTTATATGAAGACACCTCATGAAAGTCATTGGAAAGCAGCTAAAAGAATACTTCGATATATTCGAGGTACAGTTCAGTTTGGGATTCATTACAGTACAGGGGGGAAACCTTTGTTGGTTGGTTTCACTGATTCAGATTGGGCCAGCGATCTTGATGATCGAAAGTCTACTGCAGGTTATGTTTTCAGTCTGGGATTTGGACCTATCACTTGGGCTTGTAAGAAACAACAAGCTCTTGCTCTTTCTTCAGCAGAAGTAGAATATCGAGCCGCAGTTAATGCCATTCAGGAAGCTTTATGGCTTCGACAGATCCTTTCAGAGTTTGGATTCGAGCAGCAGCAGCCTACTCCACTTTGGTGCGACAATCAAAGTGCCATCAAGCTTGCCAAAGATCTAGTTCTACATCAACGTAGCAAACACATTGAGCTACATATGCACTTCATCAGAAATCTTGTTCATGATCATGTTCTTGAAGTGCTCTTTTTCCCTACAGATGATCAAGTTGCAGACATCTTCACCAAGTCTCTTACAGAAGCGAAGTTTTCTAAACTTCGATCTATATTAGGAGTTCAGGAACTTGTCATTAAGGGGGGATAGGCTCTAATGCCTCCTTCCTTCTCCTAATAGTGTCAATTTTGTAAATCCTTCAATCCTATCCCAAGTTGTTCTTAAGGGGGGATGTTAGGATATTTAGACACTTAGGAGTTAGTTAAGATCAACTTGTGTAATATATCCGTTAGGGATAGTGTGTTTCTTTAGTATGCATTTGTAAATACTTAATCTGGCGGTCACGATATGTTCCCAACATAGAGTGAGCCGACAGCTCAAATTCTCTTAGATCATACCTAACCTTGATCTGTGGCTTAACACACGATTGGTCCATGATCTCTATTTAAAGAGCATGGAGGGTCATTGTTTAGTTGATTGATTATGAGAAGCTCATCTGTAACTTTCTTTCTTTGCATAATAAATTGTCCTGTAGAAGCTATTTGGCCGGGGTCGTGGAGTGTTTCCCTCAAGAGGGTTTAAACCACGTCAAAACATTGGTGTGTTGATTTCTGATCTGTTTGTGTGAAGTGGTTGCTCTTGGTGTTCGGTCCTTTGGTAGTACCCTGTGTACCTGAACACCTCTGCACTTTGCTGGAAAATGCAAGCTTGGCTTGACTAATATATTTGTTGAAGGAACTGTGTTAGCTGCTAAATGCATTGTTTCATACATGACTGGTAATGCACCTTGTAAAATACT
Organism: Larix kaempferi; assembly: GCA_027924585.1. Taxonomy (NCBI): domain Eukaryota; kingdom Viridiplantae; phylum Streptophyta; class Pinopsida; order Pinales; family Pinaceae; genus Larix; species Larix kaempferi. The sequence goes on from BSBM01000886.1 coordinate 3,618,582, forward strand.
TTGCACAAAATTCGACACAAGTCAACGACATATTCAATCTCTTTGAACTCTGTGGCATAGTTTTGGCTAAAGCTTGTATCCGATGTTCTTAAAAGAAACAGAAAGCTTCCAGGTTGGTGTCCAAACAATTGTACAGGAATTATTTGGACTACCATTGAGGATGAGATTTGATAGCACATTAAATAAATGACAATTTGGGTTGCTTCGCTCTGTTACAAGCAAATGCCTAACAAAAGAATGGTTTATGTACATAGGGTGGTTAATGGGATAAGGACAAAGAAAAGTGGCTATCCTAATGATAAATTAATTGATAGCATCCGCTTGAAGTTGTTTACTACTTTGCTTTTATTACAGTATGCTGGCATCTACTGATACATCAATAGATTCCTTGCAGCATGGAACACATAAGGGTATAACAAGAACAAACACAACTGACAACTTTGTGCGCAATCAAGTGTTACATTTTTTATAAATGGATGGTTGAAGCACAGAGTGCCTTCACCAGCTCTCGGTACATCTGTGGACAAGCAAAGAACTTGCACAATTTATCCTTGGGTATGCAAAGGTATGATCTTATCTATTGGGGGATTCAAGTGTGGATTATATTTTTGTATTTTGTTTTTTTGTTTACAGTGAAGGTAGTATCTATTCCCTCAATTTCATTTGGGCGGCTGACTAACACTTCCCATCTCACTTATGCAATAGTCTGCAGGTCTTTTGAGGGGTGCTAATGGAGCATAAAATCATTTATACGACCCAGTTATTCCCTCAGGGTGGATGCTGGAGTATGCAGGTCTGGCGCTCAAATAAGAGTATGGGTTATGTTTCAGGATTTAAATGATTACCATGCCATAAAAAAATTTCTCATTTTCAAATGAATTACAATGAAACTTAATATGCATTATGTATTTAACTCCAACAGTAAACAAATCAGAGACACTCATGTAATAATGGAATGTTGCTTTAGATTAAAAGGAATTTTTTACCAATAAATATCAAAGGTAATATTGCATATTATTATTACCAACTCTGGGAGAAGCCCAATGAGCTTCTAATGACCCTTGGTCTCGGATTGAAAACAACAGTTGTGGTTTCATCTACGACAATGGAGAAGGAATTCTTGAAGAATGAAGACCAAGTATTTTCTGGATGCACCCTCATAGAAGCAGCCAAGTCCTTCTACTGCAGCGACTCTTCGTTGGAATGAAGCAATTGCGGGCCTCGTTGGCATATGCTTCGAAGATTCTGCAACATTGAGCTCTTCAACACCAAGAGACTGGAGGCTTTGCAGCATCTGAGAAGAGATTAAGTCTTTTCCACCATTCAATCCATTTTTGAGGATTCTACAAGGCCAAGGGTGAGAATATCGGGCACACTGTGTTTTTTTCTCAAAACATGTTCGGACGAGACTCTCAGGCCGCAGAAGAATTCAAGGAAACGGTCACCAAATTGATGGTAACAGGAGGAAAGCCTAACCTGGTTGATTACTTTCCATTTCTACGATGAAAGGATTGTATTTGGGTTGCTGGATAGATCTGTAGAGGCTCACCTCCAGATTAAAAGAGAGGGAAGAACTCAGGACAGTTGTGGCAAGACGGAAGACTTTCTGGACATTTTGCTAAAATACAGAAGCTAGAATACAAATACATTATTCCCTTTCTACATGTAACTCTGCTTGGATTTTACCAATAATAATCAAAGGTAAAGAAATTACCCGACAAACTCTGTTAAGGTGTCTTTGTCATTCTATAGACTTAATTTTCTTTGTGAGTTTAACTAGGATGTTATTTAGACTTATTGCAATGCAAGAAAGAACAGTACCGAAAATACAAAACACTATACAATTGAAATAATCCTTGCCCAATGAACTTACATCTGCATTATGATGAGGTCATGTTGCCCATGAAAATTTGCTGGGAAAACAGCATGTCCGAATAGGTTTGTCAGTACGATATGTAGGATTGAAGCATGCGAGCCAAACTACCAAGCAATAGATCCAGCAAAACTGCTAAGCAGTAGATTCAACAAAACCACCAGTACCCAACATAATTATTAGCACCTGCAACAATATAATAGATGTTGTCGATTTTGAACCAGCAGTTTCTCCAAGTGATTAAGAATGCAAATGCTCTATAGGTTGTCGTAGCCCAAAAACACACTGTGAAAACAGACAAGGTAGGCGTGTTACTCGATTAAAAAGAAAAGCTACGAGTGTAGATGAACCAGGAAGGCATGTGACTAAAAAAGAGAAATGGTAGTTTGTGGCATACATGTATTAATGTATAGTGGTGATAGTAGTGGTTTATTGCTAGAACACTTGGAGTGCATGCATGGAGATGGAGATGTCATAAACAATAGATATCCAACAAGTGTAGACAGTGTGGTCAATGTCAACGTCGTTCAATGATTTTTTCCAGGTGTTGTGGCAAATTCATACCTAGACGTGTCACTCTTACTACAATCGATACTAATTGTTGTATTGCCATCACCATCCACATGGTAATTATATTCTTCTTACTTAAATCAACACATAGAACGATTTTTTAGATTTAAAAAATGCACTTAGTACTTTATCTTTTATCTTTTGACTTCAAAGTCACTACAAGTCATTAACATGTTAATATGAAGTTTACTTTATTTTTCCTAACATGGTATCATGACACAATGTATTGGCAGAGATCTGCGATTGGCATGATAGAGAACACAATGTCATTAACCCTGCACCTACCTCCAATTGCGAAGACTGCAGTCGCCCCCTTACTCTAAAAGACCTGCGTTGAACTCGTGGTTAATGAAATTCAAGAGATAGAAAGATCGCAATTGAACCCGCTCGACATCTGCTCTACCTTTAGACGCACCTTATATGATTTCATGGTTAGATTTCCCTCCAGTTTATCTTCCTCCACTTCTTGGGCTTTCCTCATGGCTTGTTCCAAAGTTTTAAGGCGAGAAGACTTAATGGAATAGTTAACATTGGCTTGCATACAATGTGACACCAACTGAAACGGTAATTAATATAGATAATCATCTCTGATTATATCTGAGAACAACCGCCAAAAATGGTGGTTTCTAGCTTCATCAATTAAATATTTTTTTCAAATAACAAAACTGACTTATTTTACCACAATCAAGCCAATGTATACAAAATTAAGTTTTTGCTTCACATCAATTACACGAATGGAATCGGTCACATATTAGATGGTAGTTATAGAGTTGAGTGGTCGGAAGTTATGTGGCTTCAACTATTTATATATGTATTGGAACAAATAAATAAAGCTTGAACTATTGTAGGTAAATGGAAGTGCAGTAGAAGTTGTATAAGTTAGAAAATAGTTTACAGTTCCCAGAATATTGGTACTGTGCAGGCGATATTCAATATGGTATCGTAAATCGTAATGTATACTTACGATGCTAACAACACATATTCATACGATCAGAATTGGTGGAATTTATAATTGTAGTCTTAAAGAAATAATAAAACAAAACTTAGTATCTCTAAAAGAGAAATGATTTCTTGCATTTTTGAAATAAAGATTGGAATATATATATTTAAATGGAATTCTGTATAGTTGCATACGATTCCCAAGCTGTGGAAAATCATATTGATTTTCTCTGTTGTAAACTTTTATCGGATGTGATATCTTAAGATTTGAGTACACCTCATGCTGCATAACAACTATTACTTTTGTTTTTAAATTATCATTAAATTTCATTCTTTTTCAAATTTTTAACCTGAATGGTTAAGTGGATTACATTTGGTTGAGTTAGAGGTGAATAAATGGCTTGTGACCTAACACACCCTCGAATTCCTTGTGTCGGAAAAGAACATTTTATTCAACCTTGAAAAATTTGTAGAATATTTTGTGATACAAATATTACAAATAAAATAGGATTTGTATAATTTAATTTAGATTGAGAATATAAAATATAAATTAAATTTTATAACTATCTGATGTGACATCACTATGTTGTTTATAACTTTTTGAAGTGAAGGATTATTATAACGGATATTCATACCATTGAAACAACTATTAACATCATTTTCATTCTCATGCACATCATTTTGTTGGAAGTGTATTCTTAAAAAAATTATAGTAGATTGTACATATTAATGACACAAAACTAATTACTTTACTATATTCAAGGCCGTATTCCTCATGCAAATGAGCCACATGTTTGGGCCATTAGAGCGCGTGTCCTTAGCTCCCTTCCATAATTTAAATAGTGTTATATGAATAAAAAAGTTATGTTCATGAGAATCAGCTGGTTTTCAATTATTTATTCCGTAAAATTTCTAGAGTTTCTTTAGGCTCTGTTACACCCCTTTGCGATGATGAACTTTGATGCCGAGGAGAAACTACCTACAAATTTTGAGCTTGAAAAGGCCAAGATTATTAAGGATTTTCACAAAAATCTATCACTAGTTGGAAACTCTAACGTCGACTGGACCGAGGAAAGTCAAGAAGAATAGGCCCAACTCATCGTTCAACCAAAGACAAAAATAGTGGTCATACAACAATCATTTTAACTCGTTAAATATGCCCTACAAACGGTTGTCTAGCTACACAATTTGCATAAGAATGTTGAAAGATATTTGCCTAAAAATAATCATGATGAGACTCTTTTAGAATTAGATATTGGCCATTCGATTATTGAATTTCTACTATGAAGCTATTGTATGGAGACTCTTTCCTTTTGCCTATGTGGGTAAAGCATCTACCTAGTTTTATAACTTATATGTGTTCTTTATTCATAATTGCCAAGAATTCGAAAACACCTTCTTGGACAAATTCAAGGGAGATCAAGGACAAGAGGCTCTCATATTACAATTAACTCAACTAAAAGTTCAACTTAAAAGGAAAATATGGGTTTCAATACTAAGTTTCATATCTGTGCATCCTTGAAGCAAGTTAACCCCCTCTCAACATTTTGGGATTTTACCTTAATGTTCCTGATTCCATTATAGATATCCTAATAAAGAGAGTCAAAATTGAAACTTTGTAGGTTACCTATGATGAAGACATTAAAATAGCGAATGGGATCTCTTCACTAAACTCATGTTTTAAACATTGGTCCTCAACACACTATCCCTCAATATGTAAGAATTAAAATAGATCATTTCCGTTACCCCAACCAACTACCAACTTGAGTGATGTTCACCCATAAATTGAATTCGAAGAATTTTTAAGAAGATGTCAAACCAATTTGTTAATTAAAAAAAAAATAACCAAGTGGCCTCAACAAGTAGGGGTTTTTAGTATAACAAAATTAAAGCAACTACAAATTCCTAGACCAGTTCCCTAGTATCACCCTTCATAAACAATCGTAATACTATGGATGAGGTAGCCATGGAATATTAGTGCAGATTACACCAAGAACCTCATAGTGTAAAATTTTTTTCCCCAATTTCTAAATGCTTTGGATATCTTTATAAAAAAGAGCATTGAAGGAACTATCCAACCACAAGTAGATCTTGAGATCTAAAACGCTCATAAAATAAAGAGAAAATCTCAATAAAGAACTTATTGAAACTTCAAATTGTGGTTATTCAGAATACTTGAACAATCTTGTATCGCTTATGGTGCTCTGTTGTATTGTAAGTTTGGTCAATATCTTGCCTGGCCATAGTAATACTATTAAAATCATAGTATATTATCTCAGAGAATTTATGCTTTCAACGCTCATTGACATGATATAGTGATAATCAAAGAACTTATACATGTCAGCAAAGGAATGTTTGATGATTGATAAAGTGCCACAGTTTGATGATTGATAAAGTGCCACAAACTTTTTCTGTTATAACTACATGAGACATAATTTTTAGGATCCAATGTCAAAACTTTGGCAATCAAATTTTAGGATCAATGGGTAGTGTTTAAACTTAAAACACCAAGCCAACAATAGTCCAACTTAACTTTTAATGTAAAGATTTGAGTACTTTGCATTAAATGCAATAAATCGAATAATGAGAAAATTCGAATATTCTATTTCAAATAATGGACCAACTCAAATGTTCTATTTTATATTTGAAGCAATTGTGATCACTTAGCTATATTTTTTTAATAATTTTTAAAAAAATTTGTAAACAATTAAACAAATTATAAACATTATTTTAGAACAGAGACTAACTGCTTTGCAGCTATTTTTCTTGTTTGTTTTATTCTTCAATCCAACATCCATATTTCATGTCAAATACAACCACTCTTGGATGCTTGCATTGGAACTTGGGCAAAGGCACTCGAAAATTGCAGCATATGGTTACAACATTCAGTGAACTCCGCCTTTGCAAGTGGTTGTATTTGACACGCAAGTGCATTTTGATGTAAAACTTGACATTTACACACTTGAATTAATGCTTGGTGGTGATGATTCAGAGTTTAAACTCGACACTTGAGTTTGGTTGACTAAAGTGCAACTGACTCATTGCGTTTTCCCTTTATGCGTTGAATGAAATAACTATTGGTGTTTTGTTGTATGTTCTCACCGCCTAAGCGATCTTCTAATTGCATTTGGCACTTGTGTGCTATGCTCTTGGCGCACTTGTCATTTGCCATGACACTCATCCCTCGGGCAATCTCCTTTGAAAATCAGAATTTCAATTGGGCATACTTTACTCTCGGCCTTGCCTCTTGATGTTGTCATGGACACTTGAACATTTGACTCTCAATGTTTGACACTCAGATTGAGGCTTGATCTCGGGCAGGTTGGTGATGACTCTGCGTTTGAGATTGACTTGTAACTGATTTGGATATAAACCATTTTTTTTTGCCAAAATAATAGTGCTTTAAACCCTTCCCTTAACGCACTTGACACTTGGTCACTTGGACATACATATGACTCAAACTAGGAGGCTCAACTCGACATGGATTTGAACCTCGACTTAGAGATTGGGTTAAGATTTAAGTATAACACCCAATTTTTAAATAAAATATTTATCCATATTTATTAATAAAGATTATTAAAATGAAATTAATAATAAATAATTTCAAAATAATAATCCTTGTAAGTTTGGAATAAAGGCAAAGTAAAGATAATTGGGCATAATTTTGGCAAAATTGAAAAAACATAAAATTGACCTTGAAACATGGACATTTTAACTTAGTGATGGGCCCTTAACATTTTGTGGCATCCATTGGATTGAGGATTAAGGAGATGGGAATTTTATGAAGTTGACAGGTTTTGGTGAAATTGATTCAAGATTGGCAAAAGATCAAAGATTTTGACATAATTCTTTTGGCAATTTCTCACACAAAAAAGGGAGCAATAATGAAAACCTTAATCTACTTGAAGGAAAGAATATGTTCAAGACTCATCTGAATTGATGGAAACATAACCATAGTATGGACGAACATCAAATCTAATGCAGCATCATAAACATGTTATACAACTTGACGAGAATTTTATACTCAAAACGAGAATTCTAGTCATAAAAACTCATATTTTTGCATAAAAAACATCAAAAAACAACCCCGAATCAAAAAGTGGTGCTACCGGTAGCACCGTTTTTTTTATATTAAAATTATAGACATAGACCAAAACAATCATTATTGGTGTTTACAAAAACCTTAAAATCAAGTCCTGAATTGAAAACTAAACAATCATTATTGGTGTTTACAAAAACTTTAAAATCAAGCCCTGAATTGAAAACTGATGCTACCTATAGCACATTTTTTCAAAAAATAGTATTATTATATCATTTTATCATAATTTAAAATTTTATTTATTAAACCTCTTAGTAACACTATAAAAAACACTCACATAAACACAAATTATTGAATAAATTAGTTCACGACTCTTTTCATATAAAATAAAATAATTTATGATAATATTGATAATAAAATAAAAAAAATAAAAAAAATCTTCCAAAAAAAGATATATATTTTTTAAATTTATAAAAAAATTATAAAAACTTAAAAAAAACTAATTAAAAAAAAAACATTATAAAACAATTTTTTTAAAACATATAAAATTTATAAAGAAAAATAGATAAAATTTATAAAACAAATTTAAAAAATAAAAAATAAAAAAACTTAAAAAAATTGCAATATAACAAAAAAAAATTATTAAAAAAAACAAAAAACACCTAACTTTTTTATAAAAATCAATAACAAAAACAAAACAACATAAAAAAAAACTCCCCTATTTATAAAAATATATAACAAAAAAAAAAAAAAAAACATTAAAATTTATAAAAAACTGATAATTTTTTTTTTTAAAACTTAAAACAAATTTACAAACATAAAAAAGTTATAAAAATTTTACAAAATAAAATAAAACAAAAAAAATCAATTTAAAAAAAAAAACACAAAAAAGAACAAAAAAACTCACTCCCCACTCCCTCTCTCCTCCCTCTCCACTCGCTCCCGCATTCTCCTCCTTCTCCCCTTCCCCTTCGTCTTCCATCCCCCACACCCTCTCCACTCCCCTACCCTTCCCTCCTCCAGCTCTCTCGTCCTCCTCCCTCTCCCCTTCACCTCCCCCTCCCCTTCCCCCGGCTCCCCTCCCCCTCCATGGGCGGCGACGCGATTCTTCCCATGAGGGGCGATGCGAGTGGAGCGCCGCCCCTCGTGCACCCAAAGGGCCGCCATGGGAGGCAACACAGTTCTGAAAATTGCGCCGCCTCCTAGTGTGGTCCTTTGGGTGCATGAGGGAGCGACGTCGTCACCCCTCGTGCACCCAAAGGGCCTCTCAAGGGCTGTCCTGGTAGGCAGCGTGATTTTGGCACTGCTCCCTCGTGCGACCAAAGTGCCGCCCTGGGAGGCGATGTGATTGTCAGAAGCACGCCGCCTCCCAAGGCGGCCCTTTGGGTGTACGAGGGAGCGGTGCCGCCGCCCCTCGTGTGCCCAAAGGGCCTCCCATGGAGGGGGAAGGGAGCTGGGGGGGGAACGAAGTCGGGGGAGGGGGAGGGGAGATGGAGGAGGACGGGGGGGGGGAGGGGAGGGAAGGGGAGGGGGTGTGGGGGATGGAATGCAAAGGGGAAGGGAAGAAGGAGGAGAATGGGGGAGCGGGGGAGAGGGGAGGAGAGAGGGGGTGTGGATGCATTCCTTGTTATTTTTTTTTAATCATTTTTAGATTGTGGTATTTTAAAATTTTTAATTTTTAATTTTTTTTTTAAATTTGTTTTAAATCTTTGTTTTTTTAAATTTTTTTTTTACAATATGTTTTTAAAATTTTAAATGTTTCAAAAAATGTTTTTATTTTAATTTTTTTTGTTTTTCTTTTGTTTGGAATTTTTATATATCTATATATTTTTAAATTTTGTTTATTTTTTTGTTAAAATTTTGTTTATTTTTTTGTTAAAATTTTGTTTATGAAATTGTTTATTTTTATAAATTTTATAAAACAATGTTAAATAATATTATTTTTATATATAAAATTGCTAAAAATATGTTTTTTTTTTTTCAAATTTGCCTTCAAAAATGATAAATTTAACAAAAAATTTTAAAGGCAAAACTCCTTAAATGTATATATTTTTCATCATAACTAGCTTCCAAATGTTAAAAAAATTCAAAAATGTACATATTTTTGAGTTATAACTAGGTACTAAATGTATTTTTTTTGTAAAATTCTAAAAAACTCAATTGTAAATAAAAATTATAATTTTTCTATGACAAGAAATTTCAAAATCGTAAAAACATGGCTCATTCTACAGTGAAAGCTTTTGCATATCTATTGATTTTGCTGCAGAACCTCAAAAATTTTGGCATGTAGATTTCAACAACACTAACATTTGACTCCAATTGGGGATGGAGTCCTAACTGTGAGGCTCCAAGAACATGCAGATCATGTGCCTTCTTACAAGCTCTGCTTCTGAGAATCTATTCTGAAATCAACCAGAAGCTGAAAACACACTGTACACCAAAACGGACTTCTACAAGCTGAAAATAAGCTACACCAGCGCCCTTTCTCCATTGGGATATGGGGTTATATTGAAATAATCTACTGCACACCGACTCAACTGAAAATAAAATGCTCGAAATGAGTTTATTTATATACAGTTCCTATATTAATAAGCATTTCCTTTGCTCAAGTATAAGCAAACTTCTAGAGTAACCATTTAAACAACTGAATTCTAATTCTATCTTTAAGCACAAATAGAGCTAAAAAGCACAAATAGTAAGGATCTAAAAACCCATAGTTACAACGTCGAAATACTATCCTTATAAGGTCAAAGAAACAAAAATTCAAGATTCTGTTTCGAATCCATATATATGGCTACGGGATCTTGAAAGGGATAAAGAAACTCCTCCAAACAAGCTACTACAAGATCATCAGAAACATGAAAGAATACCTCAAACAAAACATACTCTTCCCGCTCCGGCTGATTTGATTGCCTCTGAGTATCCTTTGCTTTGTTGCTGATGATGATGCCAATATTTTCCTCCTGAAATTCCGAGAATGAAACAGGGAGGGGCTTGAACCGCTTCCATTACCTTAAAGAACTCCATATGAAATATGCTCTTGACAATTATTTTCAATGCCTCCCTTGATTTCTGCTTTATGGCAATCATATTATGGTTTACTACTTTCATGAAATTTCCGAACCAAAACTTCAGAGAAGAGGAGATCTGCTTGTTCATGGCCTTCAATATCATTTTCCTTATAGTCATCAAACAAAGGAGGGTCACTGCTGGTTGTAATTTGAGAGTTCTGCTCAAAATCCTCTTGAATGATGGCCTCTCTATAAATTTCTGTAACAAAATTCTTCTGAAAGGAAAGTTGGTCTTCTTGATCAAGAATCGAAGTTAGCATGTCTTCATATACATCAGAAACAGGTTGATTTGAAAAACTGTCAAAATGGTCTTCTAAATTGTTAACTTGAAAAATATCTTCGACAATTTTATAATGAAAAACATCCTAAAAAGCTTCTTCTTGATTCCCAGAAATTTCTATAGAAGTCTGCACATCTTTATCATTTTCAAGAGGAAAACTATCAGTCTGCCTTTTAGAGCCTTGATCTAATTCATTAGGAACAACAAAAGTAAGAATACTCCCTTGGAGATTTTCCTTATCAATAAATTCCATTTCCTATTCACTATTAGGATAACAAACTTATGTATGCTGAAAACTTGACTCAAATTCTCCACAACAGTTGTCAAGTAAAATCTCAGCTGGAAAATACCTTTTATAATGCTCATGAAAAGATGCATGAAACTCTTTTAAAGAAGATATACTCAAGGAGGGAAGAGAGCGGTACCATTGTCGTGCATCACCTTCTAACGAGTACATAAACATTTTCATTAATTCATCTTCATGAATAATTCCCAGCTAATGCATAAGTTCATGAAACTGTAACAGATGTTCAATAGGAATTTCATCCTCGTTCTCTCTAATTCTAGGAAGGCCATCTCCCCATTCATTCACAACAGGAACAACATTTGCAAAGCCAGGAACATCAACAAAATTAAAATGAGCAAACCTTGCAGCTAATATAGCATTCACCGGAGAATCATATGATTTCAACATTCTGAATCATTGGAGTCGCTGGTGGATTTTTCAACCATGGAGACACCAGGTGAAAGATTTTAGTCACAACAGTGTGTCTAAATCTTGTTCACCATCAAGAACAAGAACTTGACCATTGTCATTTTACCAAGGAAAATCTTCAATTCCGTCCCTTGAAACAGGGCCAAAAGATGTTAGTGCTAAAAGATGCTCTCTGATTGCAAAGCGGAGATAATCAGAGATGTCTAGCACATCTTAAACCTATCTTAAACAATCTGATTGATTACTTAGGTTTGTGTGTGTGGATCAAGGTTGACTGGGGTTTGGAATATTAGAATCAAGGACAACTCTCAGACCCATTCAATACATCCATAAAAGGAGTGCCAATGAACACAATACTTAGATAGAATGGATGAGAGAAGAACAAGAGAAATACACATGTTAACATATCAATCTCACATCCCACCAAGCAAATAGATCCAAAAGATTGAATATTCATTAACCAGAAACACTTCCCAATTAATAATAAAAGTATTTGAAGTATTTGAACGAGACTTAAGAAGTATAGGCAATCAACAGTAAATCCTTTATTGCATCGAGATTCTGCAATCATAACCATCAATATGTACTATATCACAGTCATCTCGTTGAAATAAGAGGAAAGATAAATGAACCGTTGAAATAAGAGGAAAGATAACTGAACCATAGGAATATGATTATCTGATCATTGCATTCACTAGAATTTTCCAATCTGAAACATAAACATACAGTCTAAACTTTATAACGAATAACATAAGTTTGCCTCCAAAGTCCAGAACCGAACCCCATCCTCTCGGACTGAACCTATTACATTGAATATCAAAGAATTTATAGAAAAATATACAATGTAGTCTATTGCAAACTTCTAGGAACAAAACCTATCAATAAACTAAAAATAACATAAATCTTCAATTCCCCTACAAGAGATTCGGAACTGCTGAGATCGAATGTCTTCGAATTTGAAATCCGGAGTTCTCTTGCTTGTTACCTTGCCAGTTGCATCCTTAGTTAGTGCCCCGATATTTTTGATGCTTAAAATTCTCTGCTTTTAAAATTGAAAGGACCTTTTGGGTTTACAACCTCCTCCTTTGCTGCCAGGTGTTGTGCAAAATACTCTGCCAACATTGATTTATGCCTGGAATTGCTCAACTTATGTGACAAAAAATATATGCTCGAAATATGTTTTTCCATCAACTATTTGTTTCCTTCTGAAAATAGAGCTCGTGTTTGCTTTGCATTTGATTCAGCTTTAGTCATTGCCATGGACTAGAGCATGCTTGAAAATTTGCTACACTCCACTCTCCATGTGTGAATTTCATGATCTATGGAATAAGAATCTTCAGAAGCTCCAATGGCTAGAAACCTCCCATCCACATAAAACAACGCCCAGTAGGAATCTTCCATATGCCTGTCATAAGATGGAAAAAATCCAACTTGGATGATGTACTCTTCATACAAAAAAGTTCATCAAAATGAGCTATAGCACTATCCACAAGAGCCGAAAGTCGCTATCTATCAGATGTGCTTGCAAATAATCCTTGAACTTATGAACTTATTTGTTTTGTTCTTCAATCCAACGTCCATATTTCATGTCAAATGCAACCACCTCTCGATGCTTGCATTCGCACTTGAAAATTGCAGTAGATGGTTACACCATTTGGTGAACTCTCATCTTTGCAAGTGGATTTATTTGACACATAAGTGCATTTTGATGTAAAACTTGACATTTACACACTTGAATTAATGCATGGTGGCGATGAATCGGAGTTTAAACTTGACACTTGATTTTGTTTGACCAAAGTGCAACTGACTTGTTGCGTTTTCCCTTTCTGTGTTGAATGAAATAACTGTTGGTGTTTGGAATTGGCGTTTTGCTGTATGTTCTCACCACCTAGGAGATATTCTGAGTGCATTTGGCACTTGTGTGCTCTGCCCTTGGTGCACTTGTAATTTGCCATGACACTCATCACTCACGAAATCTCCTTTGAACATCATAATCTCAATTAGGCATACTTTACCCGTGGCCTTGCCTCTTGATGCTGTGATGGGCACTTGAACACTTGAATCTCAAAGTTTGACACTCGGACTCAGGCTTGGTCTCGGGCAGGTTGGTGATGACTCAGCGTTTGAGATTGACTTGTGACTGATTTGGATATAAACCAATTTTTATTTATTTTTTGCTGTAGTGCGTTAAGCCCTTTCCTTAACGCACTTGACACTTGATCACTTGGACATCACTTGGACATACATATGACTCAAACTAGGAGGCTCGACTTGACATGGATTTGAACCTCGACTTAGAGATTGGGTTAAGATTTAAGTAGAACTCCCAATTTTTAAATAAAATATTTATCCATTTTTATTAATACGGATTATTAAAATGTAATTAATAATTAATTCAAAATAATAATCTTTGGAAGTTTTGAATTAAGACATAGTAAAGATAATTCGGCATAATTTTGGTAAAATCAAAATAACATAAATTGACCTTGAAAGATGGACATTTTAACTTAGTGACAGACACTAGACATTTTTTGGCATTCATTGGATTGAGGATTAAGGAGGTGGGCAATTTGATGAAGTTGACGCAAGATCCGAGGTTTTGGTGAAATTGACTTAAGATTGGCAAAAGATCAAAGATTTTGGAGGAATCAATTTGGCAATTTCACACAAAAACAAGGGAGCAGTAATGAAAACCTTGGTCTACTTGAAGGCAAGAATATGTCCAAGACTCATTGGACTTGATGGAAACATAACCATAGTACGAACGAACATCAAAACTAATGCAGCATCAGGATGTAAGATATCAATATCCCTGTAGCAGGTCGATTATAAACTATAAGTCTTTCACTGCCGGAACTTCCTGTAGCGAATGCTTTTGCATATCTTTTAATTTTGTTGCCAGATTTGAATATCCTCCAGCAAAACCTCAAAAATTTTGGCGTGTATATTTCAGGACTAACACCACTCTTTTATCTTCTCACTATGCTCGTCCTGCAACCTCTCCAACTGAACTTCAACTCCCAACACCTTTGGTTCATTCTCTTCATCAAGAGCAATTCAGATAGCATCTGTGAGGGATTCACTCCAAGCAACTAACTTTGTAGGTTAATAGATGAAATGAGAAAAAAGATCCTTATCAACTTTGTTTTTTTTTGTGCTCCATATCAATAATTTTGTTCTTGATTGGTTAATTTTTTATCTTTAATTCAGAATTACAATAGTACTTGAAATCAATGAACAATCATAAGCATAATCAATCACATTCAACACACAAATTTACCCTGGGGAAACCCTCTATAACTTGAGGGAGAAAACCCTAGCAAAATCTTCCTTAGTATATTGATATATAACAGAGAATGATTTGCTTCACAATGAGAAAATTACATCAAGCACCCCTGGTGCAATTACAGAGCAAGAGAGATAGACAAAGAAGTGAAACTCAAAATAATATTTCTCCACTCAACCAATTCGCTAATGTTGGTCACATGCACAAATTGACTTTAAGAGAATTCACTCCAACATTGAATACATCAATCCTGCATGGAAAAGTGCGCCATACTTCTCATGCAATAGCTTTAACTCTGAGTACTAACTTCAGGATGAGCACACCCTTTAATTGGATGTTAGATCACTTAGTTAGGTGGCTAACTTAAGTGTCATCATGCAAGTGTCGCAATTTAAGTGTCGTCATGCAAGTGTCGCAACTCAAGTGTCGTCATGGAAACACTTAGTTAAATAGTTCCTCTTTGTTATCACATAGTTAACTCTTTTTACTGAAGTCTTTCTTGTTAACATCACTGAAGTGAACAATTCGAGTTCTCCTTTAATTGATCGAAGTCTTATTTCTTAAAATCACTGAAGTTTAACAATTCGAATTCTCTCTTATTTAATTTAAGTCTTTGTCATTATTGACATGAGCAAATCGAATTCTCTCTTATGTTATCACAACTTATCTTTATCTCTTATCTTATCTACATTGTCCACATGTGCCATCTTTAGTAATTATCATATAAAATATACTAAGGATATTTTTCTAATGATGTGATCATCTTGTTCTATTATCGTTTCAAGTGGTCATATGCTAAAGTAATTCACTTTAGAGGAGGCCAGTCTCTAGAGGAGACTTAATAGCTCGACCATGGTTAGTAGTACATCACACACCATGAGGCACCACCTCAACACATGAGGATCTATATTGACACACAAGACCTTAGCCTTGACAAGCAAGACTATACAACATCATCACTTTGACATACAAAGTACTTACCTCAACACATGATGCTTATTCATTCTTGTGTCCAACTCAAGATTCCTCTCCAAGTTTCCTGACTCCAACTGAGGATCCTATAAGGCACTACCTCGACACATGAGGCTCAATCTTGACACACAAGATTGACTTGGAGAATGACTCATGATGCTACAACTTTAACACTCCCTCATAGTGAGGGAGGCATTCTTTGCCATGCCAAGCTTGTCTCAAAAGTACTTATACTTTGTCATGGATAGAGGTTTAGTCAACATATCTACTATCTGCTCATTAGTATAAATGCACCGAAGTCTTATGGCACCTCTTTGGACCATGTCTCTGATGTAGTGGTACTTCATCTCAATGTGTTTCGATATGTCATGAAACACAGGGTTTTCTGAGAGCTTGATGTAACTTTGATTGTTAGAGCGAATGACAGTAGTCTCAAGCTTCTCATTGAATAACCCAACAAGTAGCTTCCAATCCACACAACTTCTTGGCAAGCGGTACTAGCTGCAATATACTCTACTTCTGTAGTACTCTGGGCTACGGAGCCCTGCTTCCTACTAGACCAAGAGATCATAGATGATCTGATTTGAGTAGTAAGGATTTTAGTATGGGTTTAGTGCCTTTGTCTTTAACTGTCATTTAAGACCTCTGAAATCAACTGTGCTCCCGCTCAGTGTTACCCACGATCAACTCTTGAGCCCGGTCGCCCATTGTAGCTCACATGTTCTCATCGGTCGTCATGGACTTTGTTTTGTTTAGCCGGGTCTGTCTCAACCAGTGACTCTTAATTTTTACCAGGGTTTTAGGAACCTAGCACTCACGTGGAAGACCGTTTTGGTCTAGGATGTTTCTATCCTTTTTTCCGCATTTGAAAGCGAACATTCCATCGTCGAACCTCTTGTCTCCGACGAATCACGCGACCTCCCGCTTTGTCGTAACCTCAACGTATTTTGCACCCATCATTTTGTTTTTTGAGCAGAGAAGAAGACGTTCGGAACGTTTATTTTTCAGTCACACCCCGCTTTCACGTTTATGTGCATCCCTGGACCTTTTACAACCTTATTAACTTTTTCGGGTCACATGATTTTAAGTTTTGCTTAATTATTTATACTTTCGAAAACTGCATTTCGCTTCTATAACTGTGTGTGCATTTAAACAAAGGAATTTAAGTTTGTCTGCCACCCTAAGGTTCAATCTATTGATAAACGCTTGTTTTCTTGAAGCTTCATTGCAAAATAAGAGCTAAACTAACACACATTCCAAACATTGTTATGCTTATCTATTGTATCATGAATACCGAATTGTTCATAGACATGTTGATTCCTTATTTGTTCATTCTGTGTCTCAGCAGACTTGATATGCACAAGCAGTCCGCCATGCGAAATTCCAAGTTGGTTGAATAAGACTCGGACGTCGAAAAATTGTTAGATACCTCACTTGAAACAATGTTCAGAGATACCAAATCCGTGATGGGAGCCACCCCAGAATTTCAATGGGGAGAGCTATACAGGGCCATCGGAGATACAAATTTCCATGACGCATCTATTGAAGAATTAATGGTTTACCAAAATATCAAGAGGCCCGGCCTCCATAAGGCAGCCACACGCCCAGAATTGTTCCCATGCTCAGAAGTCATTGGGTGGATCTTTCCCTAGGTAGACACTAACACTAGAATCGTCTCAGATGTCAACGGAATAGGGCTCGCACCCTTCCAACCAGCCCATATAACTGCAACCTACAAGCTGCCTGCCCCTAAGGTCATGATGAATGATGATTGGGTGAAAGGAGTCAACATGGATCATTTAGATTTCTCCAAAAGGATGATGATCTCTGAGAGACAATTGAGATCAAGGACCAGTGGAGAGTATGAGAGTCAGAACTTAAGAACAGCATACAGGATCATAGCCCTGATGTTGAGCCAAGTTTTTGGCTTGGCAAATGGGAATACATACAAGCTCAGCTGGGTATTGGTGATGTACCACATTGCCACACACAGTACAATGTTCAACTGGGAAGATATCATGTCTGACAGTATGTCATCACATATAGCTGCAACACAAGGAGGATTGACATAGAAGAAAGTTGATTTCTTCATGTCCTCTTATCTAGTAGATTGCTTATTAATTAGGCACTCTTTCCCTGATTTGGGATGTGTCTGGAACCATAATGAATCTCCCCTCCACGTAGCCTATCAGATGACCTGGGCTCACAATTATGTGGGCCACTACACACAGATTTGTGAGAGGTTTATCATGCCATTATACCGGTTAATCTTCAAAGAGGAAGCAAATTGTATGTCAGTCATCAAAGAATACAGAGATTATTACTTCTCCACCAAAGGGACATATATTAGGATGTATGGAGGAACTCAACCTCCTTCTCTATTGCCTCAGTATGCCACTGATTATGTTGTACATGAAGATGCCGTGAGACAACTGTTCATCAATGGGGTTAGTAGGTTTCTTCATGACAAGAAGAAGGCTGCCTATCCACATCTGCCATTTACTATTGGAGCATACAAGCTTCACAAGGCAAAAGAAGGTGAAGATTTTGTTAAATATTTAGAGGCCTTTCATTTCAGAACGAAGATTTTCAGAAGACATGATAGCGAAGGTAAGGTTGCTGCCCATCGTGCCTCCTGCAGAATCACCTTTGATTACGCACATATTTTCGACAAAGATGAAGAATTCTATCGAAGCGCGAAGAACAAGATCGAATTGAACAAGCGCTTCCGTCCCAAAATCGGAGCTAGTTCTAGTTCTAAGGCTAACACTAGCAAGGAAGCTGAGATCAAGCAAAAAGAGGAAGCACAAAAGCGAAGTTAGTATGCATTATCTATATAGTTAGCAGAAGCTGAAAAGAAGCTAAAAGAATATATTTACAAAATCTGGAAGGAACAAGCTGAAAAGATCCAAAAGGAAGAAGCAGGTAGGCTTCAGAAAGAAGAAATCGAAAGACTCCAAAGGGAGGACGCTGAAAAGATCCAAAGGGAAGAGGCCACACGGGTACAAGAAATCAAAGAAAGAGCAGATAGAGAAGCAACCGAGCAACAAAAGAAAGAGGAGGAAGAAGAAAAGTCCAAGCAAGTTGTGGAACCAAAGAGCCCTGACATGTAAGATATGTATGCAAACCCACCAGAAATAATCACTGGAGGACGTCTCTAGATTCGGGAGCTCGATCTCACCCCATTTACCCCATCAAAACAACACACGGTAGCTATATAGGACACAATCGTTTTTTACTCTAAAATAAAAACTATCATGAACAGGTCAGAAAAGAGAATGAAATTTCAAGCCCACGAAGATGTTGTTACTTTTCAAGAAAGCACAATATTCGAAGGTACTCAAAGAGACCTTAAGCTCGTGGCATCAGTCAACATAGCTGTAGCACAAGCAAGTGCAGACAATGTTGACAAGCAGATGAGTGAAGTGGAAAGAAAGAAGGAGAAGCTCTTCAAAGTAAAAGATAATTTGATGAAGGAGCGAGAACAAGGTTTGGAACTGAAAAGGAAACATGACGTCCTTCTGTCTGAAATAGAAAGGATAGCACAAGAATACCAAAATCTGGAAGCAGAAAATGATGCATTGACTGTGCAGATGGTAATTATAGAGGGCGAGAAAAGGGACCTGGAAACTTGCATCAAGGAGTCAGAGAAAAGTGAGGTAGACAATAGGAAACAGGTTGGAAACTTTAAGGTTCAGTTAGAAAGGTTGATAGAGGAAAATGAGTTTATGATAGAACAACTTAAACTTGCAGACAATAAGAAGCAAGACTTGACTCATTTTCATGAGAAAGCATGTGACATTCAGAAGAAAATCCATAATTCACAAGAACTCATCACTGAGGAAGTCTGCAAGATGAAGATGATGATATTAAGGATGAGGGAAATTGACGCTGAGGCTCTGGCATCCAAGCAGAAATTAGTACGCACCATGAATGAGATTGAGAAACCAAAAAAGTGGAGAGAAGGAAAATCAGAATTCCCTGAGTATTTTCCACACAAGACCACTGCAGATTCAAATATGGACTCAAGCCTCCTCGAATTCTGCAGAAAATCTGGTCTACGGATCAATAATAGGATCCCGAAAACCATCGAGAAATGTATAGGATTTTACCAGAAAATCCGTGAAATTCATGAAAAATGTTAGTTAGTTATACCTCCAACCATGGAAGAATTTCCCGAGACAGACCAACGCTTATCATAATTCCTGAGCACACTGAGTGATGATTTGAGTTACATTAAGAAGCTGGAGTCACTAACAGGAGAATATCTGCATCATTTCATCGAACAAGCTTCCATTCACGCTTACTTTTTAGAAGACAGTTACAAGGCAGCAGCTGAAGGAGTAAAGAGTATAGAGGCATAATTATATAATCATGAGATCTCTTTAAAAATGGTAGAGCCCGTCCAAAGTAATATTATTTTAGAAGAAACTGACATGTGGGCCAAATATATTTCTGATTTGGAAAAGACAGCTGTAAATTATTTTTGTAATTTCTTTGTATTAACACTAGAAGACAAAATTTTGGGAATCCCTGGGGTTAGGGTATGTGAAGAACTAGAAGACAGATTTTGTAAAGATATAAATAGGAGAAGAGAATAGAGAGGAAAGGACTTTTGAAAGGTACAATAAAGCTGGACTATTTTTTGTATGAGAACTATTTTTCTGCTTAATAAAGAAGGATTTGTTGCATGGGAAAAGCTGGTGCAGAGATTTTGCATGGAATGTGTGGAATGTGAATGGAACTACTTCTTATTGCATTTATAACTAATACTGTGAGATCATTCTAAATTTCTTGAATTATTTCACGGTGATGAATGATTTTGCTTTCCGTGCAATGGTTTATGTGCTAAATGAGTAATAATGTGCTTTATCATATCTAAGCTATCTTTGATATCCTTTCTGCTATAAATGTGATTAATGTGTTGAAACAGCTATCTGTGAGACTTTTATGAGCATTTCCAATTTATTACTCTTAATTCAATCTTGTTCCCTGCAGGGATAGGATAGTTAGATTAGATTAATTTAGAATAGGAATAAATAGGTAATTGATAAGGAAGGAACGGTAAGACGAGAGGTAAGAAACTACACATCGCTAGTGTGGTTGTTGCCTGCCAATTACATGCATTTAATTAGGGAACTTGCATCTCATAATTAAAATAAAATATTTAAACGGTGAACCGGGCCATAACCGGTAAAAGATTTAAACAAACATACACACAGTAGCCGGACCGTAAACCAGACAGATTCCCCACACCAAACGGTGAGCGATCTAATTGGGCTTGCTTACTAGGGAGAATCCCCAACTGTTGGTGCTGCGATTTAAGGGCATCAACAATTTTTGGCGCAAGAAGGAGGGCCGCTAGTGCATGGCTGGCAGAGGAGACCCATTTGTACGGAAATATTCCTCTGGAAACCCACTTGAAACAGCTATACCAGAAGACTTCATTCTGGAACCTAAAGATCAAGAAAATATGAATTTTGGAAGTGAACATCAATAAGCTCTATATGCTCTCCCTTTTGAAGAAGTAAACCATTTCCGTAGGTATACGCGTTCTTATGTGAGGAAACTTGGGGGATTGAATGTTATTCTCGTATTACCTAGAAGGCGACTTCCCAAGAAAGAAATCCAATATACCAGAGATTCGGTGCTTGTAGAAAATTTGGAAGAATTGTTGGATTTATCTCTGTAAGAAATCACTGAACCTCTTAATCAGTTGAGACTTGAATCTCCTCCAAATTAGGAAATTCCTCATACCCCACCTCATTCACCACCACGAATTATGGCTGGAAATGTGCTTGCGTGGAGAGCCAGATGACCACTCAATCTAGCTGCTCCATTGAATGATTTGCCCAAACATCTAGAACGGGTGCTTCCCAAGTTTGATTCTGGAAAAGGCATTTCTGTTGAAGATTATTTGAAGAGTTTTTATTTGGCTCTAAATCTTTTAAATGTTGAACATGGAGATGTCGTCTGTAGGATTTTTCCTTACACATTTGAACGCAGGGCATCTTCTTGGTACTTTAGTTTACAAGCTAATTCTATAGCAGATTGGGATGGTTTTGAAAAATGTTTTTTAAATAAATTTGGAAATCAAAAGACCGTTGCCACACTCATGAAAGAATTGCTATCCATGAGAATGGATAAGAAAGAAAAGGTGCATGAATTTAATCAAATTTTAACTACTCTCTCAAATAATTTTAGTGTTGCAACAAA
This sequence comes from Larix kaempferi, assembly GCA_027924585.1. Taxonomy (NCBI): domain Eukaryota; kingdom Viridiplantae; phylum Streptophyta; class Pinopsida; order Pinales; family Pinaceae; genus Larix; species Larix kaempferi. The sequence goes on from BSBM01000886.1 coordinate 3,640,543, forward strand.
ACCAGACGAAGAATCCTTGGTAGAATATTATACCACAACACTGTATCCACCTATAGCCATGTTTGTTAAAAGAGCTGTTAAGGCTACATTAATAGAAAATTATAAAGAGGCTTAGAAAGTAGAAGCTGAAATGGATAGTATTTCGAAACATGCATTAGATTCAGAAGTAAAACCGACAGCCGGGAAGAAGCCTCTAATATTAGCTAGACCTAAAGAAGAGCCCTCAAATGAACTGGAAAATGTGGTTAAAATGGTACAAAAATTATAGAGTTTGAAGTTTTTTTGCAGTGCCATCGGGGAGACAAAACGAAAAATTCGGGTATGAAATAGGCAGAGTATTCTGGTGAATTTTTGCATAGACAAAACACGAGCGCGTTTATTGAATGTTAAAAAAATCCTAGGCATTTAATATGTTTGGTGCACGGCTAAATAACGCCTAATGGAAAAAAATGCGCGAGCGTTTCCGCATAAAAAACGCGCTAGCGTTATGGTAATCTACACAATTTGCATTTTCATCAAAACCTCATTTAATAGTTTCTATGGGTTAGGAGGTTAAATAGGGATTTGGTGTTAGCGGCTAATGGGTCAAGGGGCTTAGGGGTTAGAGATGGGGGGTGGTTAGTGGTAGGGGAAGGGGGATTAGGAGAGAGCGAGAAAGGGGGGGGGGGAGTAGGAGAGAGCGAGAGGGGGGGGGTTAGTTAGGGGTAAGGGTCTAGGAGGGGGGTTAGCCGGGGGGGTGGAGAGAGAGAGAGAGAAAGTGTGTGAGAGAGGGGGTTAGTAATGGTTAGGAGAGAGAGAGAGAGAGGGTTTTAATTGTAGGGAGTGAGAAAGAGAGATGGGAGGTGTGGTCAAAGGTAGGTTGAGGTGTAGGAAGAGAGAGAGACTGAGAGAAGGGGGTTAGTAGGGGCCAGGGAGAGGAGGGGGTTTTGGGATAGGGGGAGTAGAAGAGAGATATAAAGAGTAGGATGGTTAGGGATGGGGGAGAGGTTAGGGAGAGGGAGAGGGGGTTTAGAGAGAGAGAGAGAGAGAGAGAGAGAGAGAGAGAGAGGTGTAGAAGCAGGGAAGAGAGAGTGAGGTAGGGGGGTTAGTTAGGGGTAAGGGGCTAGGAGGGGGGGTCAACGAGGGGGAGTGAGAGAGAGAGAGAGATTGAGAGAGGGGGTTAGCGATGGTTAGGGGAGAGAGAGAGAGAGAGAGAGAGAGGGTGTTAGTTGTAGGGAGTGAGAAAGAGAGATGGGAGGTGTGGTTAGAGGGAGGTGGAGGTGTAGGGAAGAGAGAGAGACCGAGAGAGCCTGGGTTAGTAAGGGCTAGGGAGAGGAGGGGGTTTAGGGATAGGGGGAGTAGGAGAGAGATATAAAGAGTAGGATGGTTAGGGTTGGGGGAGAGGTCAGGGAGAGGGAGAGGGGGTTTAGAGAGAGAGAGAGAGAGGTGTAGAAGCTGGGAAGAGAGAGTGAGAGAGGGGGGTTTTGTTAGGGGTAATGGGCTAGGAGGGGGGTTAGCGAGGGAGAGAGAGAGAGAGAGAGAGAGACTGAGGGAGGGGGGTTAGTAATGGTTAGGGGGGGGAGACAGAGAGAGAGAGAGAGAGAGAGGAGATGGTGTTAGTTTTAGGGAGTGAGAAAGAGAGATGGGAGGTGTGGTTAGTGGTAGGTGGAGGTTTAGGGAAGAGAGAGAGACTAAGAGAGCCCGAGTTAGTAAGGGATAGGGAGAGGAGGGGAGAGAGATAGAGAGGAGGGGTTTTTGGGATAGGGGGAGTAGTAGAGAGATAAAAAGAGTAGGATGGTTAGGGATAGGGGAGAGGTTAGGGAGAGGGAGAGGGGGTTTAGAGAGAGAGAGAGGGGGTGTTAGTTGTAGGGAGTGAGAAAGAGAGATGGGAGGTGTGGTTAGAGGTAGGTAGAGGTGTAGAGAAGAGAGAGAGACTGAGAAAGCCCAAGTTAGTAAGGGATAGGGAGAGGAGGGTGTTGAGGGCTAGGGGGACTAGGAGAGAGATAGAAATAATAGGATGGTTAGGGATGGGGGAGAGGTTAGGGAGAGGGAGAGGGGGTTTAGAGAGAGAGAGAGAGGTGTAGAAGCAGGGAAGTGAGAGTGAGAGAGGGGGTAAGTAATGGTTAGGGGGGGATAGGAGGGAGGGAGAGAGGAGAGGGTGTTAGTTGTAGGGAGTGAGAAAGAGAGATGGGAGGTGTGGTTAGAGGTAGGTGGAGGTGTAGGGAAGAGAGAAAGATTGAGAGAGCCCGGGTTAGTAAGGGCTAGGGAGAGGAGGGGAGAGATATAAAGAGGAGGGGGTTTTGGGATAGGGGGAGTAGGAGAAAGATAGAAAGAGTAGGATAGTTAGGGATGGGGGAGAGGTTAAGGAGAGGGAGAGGGGGTTTAGAGAGAGAGAGAGAGAGGTGTAGAAGCAAGGAAGAGAGTGAGATAGGGGGGGTTAGTTAGGGGTAAGGGGCTAGGAGGGAGGTTAGCGAGGGGGAGAGAGAGAGAGAGAGGGTGTTAGTTGTAGGGAGTGAGAAAGAGAAATGGGAGGTGTGGTTAGAGGTAGGTGGAGGTGTAGGGAAGAGAGAGAGACTGAGAGAGCCTAGGTTAGTAAGGGCTATAAAGAGGAGGGGAGAGAGATAGAGAGGAGGGGGTTTAGGGCTAGAGGGAGTAGGAGAGAGAGAGAAAGAGTAGGATGGTTAGGGATGGGGGAGAGGTTAGGGAGAGAGAGAGAGAGAGAGAGAGAGAGGTGTAGAAGCAGGGAAGAGAGAGTGAGAGAGGGGGGTTTAGTTAGGGGTAAGGGGATAGGATGGGGGTTAGAGAGGGGGAGAGAGAGAGAGTGAGAGAGGGGGTTAGTAATGGTTGGGGGGGAGAGGAGGGTGAGTGAGAGAGAGAGAGAGAGGAGAGGGTGTTAGTTGTAGGGAGTGAGAAAGAGAGATAGGAGGTGTGGTTAGAGGTAGGTGGAGGTGTAGGGAAGAGAGAGAGACCGAGGGAGCCCGGGTTAGTAACAGATAGGGAGAGGAGGGGGTTTTGGGATAGGGGGAGTAGCAGAGAGATAGAAAGAGTATGATGGTTAGGTATGGGGGAGAGGGGGTTTAGAGAGAGAGAGAGAGGTGTAGAAGTTAGGGTTAGCGTTAGGGGTTAGGAGTTGTGGGATTATAGATAAAGTGGGTAGGGGGTTTAGGGGTTAGCGACATTATGGGTTAATTGATTTAGTGCTCTAGGGTTAGCGTGTTAGGGTTTATGAGGTTATGAATTATTGGTGAGGTTAAAGGCTTAAAGGCTTATAAGGGGTAAATTAGAGCTTAAAGAGACTAATGCACAAGCCCAAACAAGAATGACAAAGCTGAGAGAGGAGCGATCAATCTAGAGGGAGAGAGCTTAAGCAAACATAGAGCTCTCATGTAAACAAAGACCACACATGCAAACGCAAAGCGCACAAGCAAATGCAGGGCACACTAGCACAAGGGAGGTCACACATGCAAACGTAGTGTAGAGGTAGAGGGTTAATGGTTAAAGGATTACATGTAAACAATTAAAGGGTTTAACAGTTTGGGATTTAGGGGTAAAGGGATTAAGGACTCTAGGCTTAGGGTGTTAGGGTTTAAGAGGTTAGGAATTGAGGTCTAAGGTGTTATAGTGTTAAAGGATTAGGGAATTAGAGGATAAGGACAACAATGATGGGAGATAAAGGGTTAATTAAGGGACTAGGGATTGAAGGAGTAATACCTCTATAGGTTAAGGGATTTAGGATCAACTATTAATGGGGTAAGGGATTATGTGTTAAGGTCTTAGGTGCTTAGGGGTGTAGGGATTTAGGGGGTTTGGGACTTAGGACTTATGGGTTAGGTCTTTAATTTTCCTCCCTTATCATTACTCTCCCCAACTCCTTAAATTTATGTTCCTTTTCCCCCCTCTCATATCTCTCTTGTCTCTCTCACCCCCTTTATCTCCATTCAACACTTAAAAACATAAATTTGTGAAATTAATAACGCGTGTGCGTTATGTATATACAAAACGCTCGGGTGTTTTGCATATAAAAAAATGTGAGCGCATTTCTTCTAACACTAAGCGCACCAACCAAAATATTTGAATTTAACTATAACGCGCGCACGTTATTTGAATTTAAATATAACGCGCACGCGTTCCTAAGCACCTAATCACCCACTCCTCTCGCGCCCGCTTGTTAGCCATAGTCCTATGTGGTTGGTATCGGACTTACCAAACCTGTGCTATGGAATTTACTGAACCATAGCTAATTAGGCATTTCCACCATTTTTCTCAATATGTCCGTTTTTCACCGCTCTCTACAGCATGAAATACATGACCGTTATTGAAGAAATTTTAGGCATAGATAACATTTTGATGCAGATTCCAAATATGTAATTTAAAAAAAAAAATATTGAGATTTTCTATTTGTTTCCTAATTTTCTTGTGTCATCACTCCTTAAGTAAAAAAAATATTGTTGGTGTTTATTCCATAACTTTTTCATTTCATAACCATTTAAAAAAAAAATTGTATGCTGCACTAGTATACACTAAACTCTACATGCTATAAAAAATCCAAGTCAAAATAACTGCATTAAGACCTTCAAAGGCTGCACCTACATTTGACGTACCATTCTCGAGGTTTGATCAATTACATAATTAAAAAAATTAAAAATTAAACATTTAATTTTGGAAAAATAGTGCTGCAATAGTGCTACGGGTTCTATACATGTCTACCAATTTTTGTATCCCGAAACCATCATTTAGGCACTGAAAGGCTGCACCCACAAAAACATATACCTTATCATTTGCCAAAAAAATAAAAAGTGACTGTTAGAAAAATTGAAATTTGACATAGTTATGTAAATTTTCAATACTTAAAGCTTACATATTTGGAAACGTGCCTCAATTTCCTATGTTTCATTTTTTTTACTCGATGCAAGATATCTTGTGTAAGTATCTCAAAAAAACCAAGTTGAGAGATACCTGATTTTTTAGTTTTCTATTGCATCTAACGCGCCAAAAGTGATCCTCATTAGCTTGCACATGCCCACATGACACTCAGTTCTCTCCCATATGGTCCACCCTTCCTAATGATATGATGGTATTGATGCATCATGTTGCTAGTGACCTCTGCATTATTGATGCCTTGAGGGACTAAAAAGATATGTATTTGTTAATCTTGCACATAACAAACATGGTTCAAAGTATTAAAAATAACTTTGTTCATCTATATATTTGGCTTATACTACTAGTACGTGTCGCTTTTTTGTTTCTTTGTCCAGTTTAATATAATATTTTGTCTTTTTTGGACTTATACCACTAGTACATGTTTATTTGATGTGTTTTGTTTTAATGATATTTTTTGGTTCAACCAGCAACATGTAAGCGAGTGATATTTATTCTTCCAAAAATGTTAAGGACTTGCACTTGGTCTCAATTTTGTTGTGTGCATTGACACATCCACAAACATGAGTATAAACACATATATTTTTTTGATGAGATTTGAATTTTGGTGAGGCAATATTAATATCACATTTTATTTTATTTTTTTGGGCTAGGGGAATAGGCAACTGGAGACTGGGCTGGTACTCGTGTGACACGGGGTCCAGGGATCCAATCCCGCTACCACTATACCCCTAGGTGCCCCACACACCCCGCAAGCATGGGACACGGGTAAAGCCGGGTATGATTTAAACTCGTGACCTCCAATTTACAACATGTGACCTCATATCAAATGAACCGCTAATGAACCACACCTCTGCGAACTATATTAATACCACATTTTATTAATGCTTTGCTTTTTATTTATTATCTCATAAAATAACTAGTTTTTAACATGCTTAACATTTTATTCCACACCCGTGCGGACTATATTAATACCACATTTTATTAATGCCTTGCTTTTTAGTTATTTTTAACTACAATAAAATCTCATAAAATAACTAGTTTTTAACATGCTTAGCATTTTATTCTTTTATCAATAATATATTTTCTTTATTAACTTAGAATTATTGTTTAATGCTCTTTGAATATAATAACATGATGTCAAAATTTTAAATTTGCAACTTAACAATCCATACAAGAATTGAGTAGCAATATGTAATCGACTACTTTGAACCGAGGATTATGATTGATGACCAGATTTTGGCTCTACCATCAAATAAAGTTTTATATTGTATTAAATTTTAGTTTTAGAATAAACAAGGCTAAACATTATAGCTTAGCTGAGGAGGCAACTGTATTTTCTTTTATGTGAGCCGGACAATGGTGTTATAATTTGTTTAAACGAAAATAATAATCCGTTTAACTGAAAATAGTGACGACGAAGAATTACTGAGGCAGAAAAAAAAGAGTACACAATTGTTCAGTCTGTGAAGTGTCCTTGTATGGGAATTTGATACACTTACATTCGTATACACCGAAATTTACGGATGAACATCGTCATTCAACGGAATATGAGACATCCGGTTAATGTTTTCCAAGGTATATGTTTCGGGGTTGCAAAAGGGCAATTATATATATATATATATATATAATTGTGTTGTCGGTTTAAAAAATAGATTTTATTTATGAGAACATAAAACATAAAAAGTTATAATAAGTAAATTGTTAGCTGGTAATTCAAGTCAGAAGATTGAATACCAATGGACTACGTATCCTTAACCTGAATTATAAAACTTTATTTATAATTTACTTTGCCATCATTATTAAAATAATATACAAATATCATCATTAAAAAATACATTGTAAATCTAGATATGAGAACATGAATTATAAAAGTACAAAAAATACATTGTAAATTCAGATATAATAACATGAATCATAAAAGTTGATCAAAGTATGAATTATAAAACTTTATTCGTATAGCTCTGTCAATGTAATTGAGGAAAAAAAAGAGCTCTTTATACCAAAATTCACCATAAATCCAATTTTCTTTAGTGCCACGCACTTGTACATACTTTCTTCCAAATTCTATTGTCTTTATAGCAGACATTGTTACTATTTTTACTCTTTTATTCTTCATTTTGATCTTTTTAAATTCTTTAATACCATTGAACAATTAAATACTCTTATCTTTTAAAGTGTTTTAATGTTCAAATAACTTTGGGGTAACATCTTCAAGGTTATACAATCCATCATGCTAAATATTTTTAATGAAGGCATTGCACCCTCACCTTGCTAAATATTTGTAGTGAAGGCATTGCACCCTCACCTTCATGTACTAAGGGCAACTCTTCTAACTGATCTAAGCCAAGTAATGAGAGTATCTCCAAAAAAGGAAATGCTCCTGTCTCACTGAATTCTAAGGGAAACTTCTTTATCTTATTACAATAAATGATTTCTAATTCCCTTAAACTTTTAAGTTTGTGTAAATGTGAAAGTTCTTCTAACATCAAACATTTAAATAAATATTTAAACAATGTTAATGAGCTTAAATTTTGAAATTCACAAACAAAGCTATCCATTTTAATGAGTTGAGGACACTCTAAAAAGAGTCTTCTCAACTTTATCATCTTAGCCATGTCTTGTGGTAAACTTCCCATACTTGCAAGTTTCAGTCGAAGTCTTTCGATTAGGGCCATTTTCCCAAGTGTGCCCTCTTGAACTGTTTCTCCATTGTTTTCTAAGACTAACATTTTGAGTTGTGCTAATCTGCCCAGATTGTGAATGGAAGCCACCTTTTTGCGTCTCTTGTTTGGCTCAAGTTTTGTCCACAACTTGCTGCATCTGTACAATCCTAAGTGCTGCAAAGACGTAAGCCTGGAGATGTTCCACGGTAAATATTGCAATTCCCTGGCGGTATATATGTTTATTCCCTGGCGGTATTGCTGGATGTGATTGATAATAGGGTCGATCCTCATCACCACATCATTAAGAGCCGACAACTCTTTCCTGCACTGCAGCGCAATGTTGATGTGCTGAACAATTTTGCTGATTACAAAGTGAATACCGGCACGGATAAATCCAGGGTTGAAACCAGGGTCGCCCATGTGATTTTTTCAAGTCTAAGCCCACTCTCTACAGGATAATCAGTTGTAAAATCCTGAGGCAATACACCAGTATGAAGCAACCATAAATTGAACAACCATAAATTGAACGACTTTGTGTATGTAATGCAAGCAAAGCCCAATATGTTACCAACCTCATGTTCACACAGATTTCATGGCAAACTATTTATAGTTAACGATGGAATATCATGTATTAAATAAAAAAAGGCATAGATATTCCATTGCTGTCTTAGGTTTCCGACTAGGCCGGAATTTCAAATTCTAATTCTATGTAGGTATGTATGGAAAATTTATTGTAAAAGTTGTTAATTCTATGTATGTGTGGAAAATTTATTGTGAAAGTGATATGTGGACCGGTAACTTGCATATTTTATTTCGGAAAAATATTCTTATTATTATACGGCCCGTAAGCTCAGTGCTCAGTGGACATGACGACATCATCGTTGCCCTGATTAATCGTGACGTTGACGGCGAAGGTCGAACGGACCGGCATTGCATTCTACGGTTTATATTATAATACACGGATTAGAGATAAGAGTTCTCTGTGCGGCCCTGTGATTGATCAAGTAAAAGTTGTCGATATGTCCAAGTCTGGCGCTGTTGCAGCCTTTTTCTGTATTCTTTCTTTCCCAGTTACTTTTAGAGACCGTGTTAACAATGGCGTTCATACTGGGGTAGTGCGTAAATTAATGTAAAAATAGCTTGGTGTTAGAATTGTAGCAAAACCGCGAAAATATAGCGGGGAATGTAGTCTGTCTTATAGTTATTTAGCCGTTTTGACGAAAGCGTCGTTTAGTGGTAGAATTTCTCGAAAATTGGAAGTAGAAGGTCTGTATTCACAGCAGAATCAATTGGTGGTGCATTGATCCGTGAATTGTAATTATTATGGAAGTTGTGAATGGATTGAAATTTGAGTGTAAAATTTTAAGGTAAATAGATGTTATTTGTCATTTTATAAGTTAAAACATTGTTGTTTTATAAAATTTTGCCATTTTACAAATCAAAATAGTGCTATTTCATAAAATTAGAAGTCATCAATGAAGTGTGAATTTTAATTTCATCTGTCATTTTAAAGTGCACTTTTATTTTTACATATCATTAATACTTATATCCCAAAGATATATAAGTGTGTTATTTACATGTCATTAAAAGATTTCCAAGATAAAACTTCTTTGTCATTATGGGTGATTGGTTTAATGGTTATGTTTATTTTTTATTTTTATGCATAAAATGTAAAGTAAATGATATTTTTTACACATATTTTTATATATTCATTTGTAAAATGACTATTGTTTTTTTTTAAATGACTATAAAATCAAATAAATTTATTCTAACATAATGGCTCTTTCTCTCTAATATATATATATATATATGGAATGTAAAATCTTAATGTCCAGAATATTTTGATTCAATTAATGAATAGTAATATACCAAAATCAACATTTTCTTCCAAAGACATATTAAAAGTAATTCATAAATTTATTAAATAATATTTAATATACCAAATCCATCATCTTCATGTATGTATTTAGTTTCAATAGTTAGACTTTCTTTTTGGACATTATTTTGAAACTCCACTTGAGCATTATGTCTACAAGTTGTCCAAAGTGATATTTTCCAAACAACCTTCTCAATGGAGGTTAAGACTCCTTTGACATTTTTGCCACATTTCTTGCACTATACTCACTTAGCTTCAAATCAACTTCTTGCATTTCACTAGGAAGATTTTTAATAACATTAATTATTTTCTTAATATAATTGTATTTTACACCATCTTTTTCAATGGATATGCAATACCTCCCCTTTTGTAGGCAACACGCTAATGGTGTACCTTATAAAAAAAGATAGTAAATTAGTATAAACGATCATAAATTTGCAATGATAAAAAAATGAAGTACACTTTCATATTTATTTTATCACAAATCTTAAGTGAACATGAGAACACGTTAAAAAATCAATATCCTTCATTTACAAATGCATCTATCAAATAATTAAACAATGTTTGTGGATTTTGATCAATGTTTATAATCTCTCCATGCCAATCTGTTTCCTAATAGGTTAGCTTTCTAACTACATTATAACTCAATAATTGACTAAGTATACCTACACCTTTATCATTCATAAGAAGAGGATCATAGGAGCCTTTTTCTATCCAACATGCAAGTTGTATCCTTTCAATATCATTTGTAAATGGGTCACTACTGGAGCTATGAATATCGGGTTTGTACCTACACCATAAATAAATAATAATTCCACTTAATTTGTAAATAATTAAAATTGATTTTGAAGTTTCAATACTAAAACAATACAATTGATATATTTTACCAATAAAATTGCTTCCTTAAATTTAATTTACCCTTGAAGTTTGACATCACTCATTATGTTTGTGGCTTTGAATAAAAAACCAAAAATCTTGAAATGGTGATTTTGTGTCCTCGCGGGATCCCATAACCACTTTATTGAATTCTTGAAAAGTAAGGGTCATAATCATAAGGGAAATTTTCTATATTGTAACCATTATGTATATTTGTGATAATTAGGGAGTACTCCATTTTAGGAACAATATTTGAACTATTTTCATAGTCACCTAATATTACTTGATATTGCACAACGTAAAGCCCATTCCAAATGCAGCGATATACTAACTTCGATTTCATTAACTCTAGACTAATCCAAGTCTAAGAGAACATAGATTTATTATGAATACCAGTTTCTAATACTTGAAATCTGTGTTTTCAGTAGTTTATATATCGATTTCCAATAGAGTGGATGTCGGTTTCCAATACCTAAGTTGTCAATTTCCAAAAAATGGTATATCGGTTTCCAATAGGGCTCTCACCCATAGTATGAAAAAAATAGCTCTCACCCATAGTATGACAAAAATAACAAGTTCCCTAATTCAAGTGAGCAAGAGAAGGAGCCACTTCCCTTTCTCACACCCTAGGCATTCTCAGTTTCAGGACGAACAAGAAGAGCATTGGCCCTTTCTTGCACTCCATACATAGATTTCGCACATCGAATAAGGGCATATCATTCGCATAAATATAACATGATAAGTATATAATGATACAAGACCAGATAAATACAATAAATTTACATGCATGTCTCTAAATACTTACTTACATAAATTACATACTCGTTGGAGCCTGAAGCCCGGGAGCCTAATTAAGCATCGATGAAAACTATTTTATGTTTATGTCTAAAAAGCTACAGAGCACAGATGGAAAATGGCTTAGGATCCTAACTTAATTTCATTAAACAAAAATAATTTATACATTGATTATTTTGGTTGTTGGGAAAGCAACGCACGCCAGCCCAGTCAGAAAGGAACACCTGAATTTGTGACCCGTTGTCACTTTATAAGGTGGATTTTATAATTCCATGATGGATTGGTGAAACCAAAGGCTCCACACATCCTTGGACGACTACAAAAAAGGGCGTGATGCGTTATGCCTTACCGCAAGAAAACAATGCATCGTCGCGTAGACTCCCGTGCACATAGCAGCTAAAAATAACTTATCTTATATCACTGACAACCATATCTATGCTACCCATTATAAACCACACTGCAAAAAAACCCAACATAAATTCCCAGCAGCACATAGCCTTTTGGGTGCAGAGTTATGCTAATCACTAATCTCAATATAAGCGAATATAGATTTATTATGAATATCAGTTTCTAAAAATGGATATATTGGTTTCCAATAGGGATCTCACCCATAATATGAAAAAAATAACAAGTTCCCTAATTCGAGTGAACAAGAGAAGGAGCCGCTTCCCTTTCCTTGATTAAAACCAGAAATATCGGATTCACTGGATTAAATGTAGGATCAATGCCGATCAAAGTAATAGTTTGATTAACACATGCACGGGTTATGTTATTAAATCTCATCCTTTCACACTATGGTAGAGAACTAGTGATATTATCTTACATAAAAAAATTGTGATACAATATATTAAAAAAAAATTTGTGATACAATATATTAAAAATCCCACCGAGGAGATTTAGCTTTGAAATTTCCATTCCATGCAGTTTTACAAAATACAAAAAAAATACATATAATATAAACCTACAAAATACATAGGATAAAGTCGAACAAAGTACAATATGAAAAAAAGGAAGTCGCTGTCTATCCCCTGGCCCCTATTGCACATCAGGGTTATGCACTGGGTCCAACAACGTCTGCTTGTTTCACTGTGTTCTGCGACCCCCTGGAACAAGAGGTCATGGTGGGTTTCCCCTAGGTATGAGCCAATGCATGTATTCTTCATATGGAACTGTCGTGTTGGGCAGTCTAAAGCGATAAGCCGAAGATTTTTCATCCATATTCATCCACAATCGCTTCCAGTGCTTCCTGCTTATTAGTCTGGTCACCGAGTCTACCATTGAGGGGTGATTCCATGAAGATGGGTAACTCTTTTTGGCCAAATATGGCGATGAAAAATGGAACTTTTACCCATATATTAAATTGAATCCCTCGAAACTCATATTTTCCATATGAATTTCGACATGCGGTTAAAAAACAAAATGTAGAGAATTATGTTGGCTTTCCAATGATATTTTTTTTAAAATATACCAATGTCGTTTATCGTGTCAAATTTGCATTTAAGGAAACGTGTGTCCTTTAAAATTTGAAGAGCAATTAACAAGTGGCTTGTGTGTGTGCAAAATAATTTAATGTTAAAGTAATAATTTAAAAAAATGAAATATGTGAACATGATCTAGACATAATGCACTAGTGCATATATATTTTTCTTTTAATTTTCCTCAAAAAATTATATTTATTATTATTTTTTGAAACTCACTAGTGAATATTTCAGTCGCATTTTTCACACATGTGTGTGTGTGCCAAATCTTTTGATTGATCACATAATTTGCAAAAATAAAAATACCATTTTGAAGAGGATGTACTGATGTAGTGCTTGTATATTTTTTCAAATTTTTTCGATGTGTATTTTGAATGTTGATGATTTATCTTTGAGCTCAGTCAAAGTTGTTGACAGGAATTTTTAGGGTAAGCTTTAGCAGAAATTAAAAAAAAATTACATACGAAGATAAAAATTCGTAAATTATATGTATATGGATAGATTATTTATTGACGAATCCAACGGTATCAAGTCCGCCCATTAATGTGCATTTAATGACATAGTTCAAGCCTATGAAAGGCAGACAATTTTTTTTTTTTTTTTTTTATCTGCAGTGAAAAGGGTTCTCGGCATGTTTTTTAGGCCCCCGATCGAGGTTTTAAAAAACCTCGATCGAGGGATAAACTAAACCTCGATTGAGGGTTTTACATAGACCTCGATCGAGGTCTTTCCAAGCCCTCGACCGAGGTTTTTTGCTCGATTGAGATTTTGTAAAAAAAACCTCGATCGAGGATTTGTCTATGTAAAAAAAACATAAAAACAAACCCGGGAAAGGAGTTAGACAATTAATGTTTCCAACCACCATTCCCACGCAAAAACAACAAGAAACCTCTATAAAATCACTAAACAATTGCCAAACAATACTTATTTAATTCATTGTTAAGTTACTTTCAACTAGAGCTATGTGAATTTGATGTTGTTCAATTAGAGTTCATTAGACATGTAAGAAGTATTATTGTTGTTCAATTTCATATTAACATATTGTTGTTTGTTATAACAATTTGAAGAATTCTTTGTTTGTTTTCATTGTAGTTTGATGGGGAGCAAAATAAAACGACAAAAGAAGCATGCTCGTCAAGAAAACGAGCATGAAGAACGCGAGAAAAATAGGGAAAGAATGAGACAACAAAGAGCAATATTGAGAGAAGAAGAAGATGCACTTTTGGTGCAACAAATTCCAATGGAGGACAACCAAGGTAAATTTTTGAATTACTTGCTACCTAATTTAAATTTCATATTTTATCTTTCTCTAATAATTTGTTATATATAGTAACTATTTTTTTTTAGTTTAGCCTTACTATATGTTGTTTGTAATAAGATTTTTAACAATTTGTTATTTAAACTACAAAATTAATAACATTTTAAAAAAAAATATTTCACAATCTAATTTATTTAATATTTGTTTGTAATGAGATTCTTATTTATTTCCTAACTTTGTTAATTGTATTTTAAAATTTGTAACAATTTTCCTGTTAAATAAATAATTTTCAAGTGACTAACAATTTTCAAATTAAATGTACACTTTGACCCTATTTTCAAGTTAAAATGTACATATTTAACTATTTTCAATTATCTAAGTTTAACAATTTCAAGTTAAATGTAATTCAAATTCTTGTTTTGTTATTTGTTAAAAAAATATTTATATAGCCTCATGTGAGCTCCAAGTCTCAACATTTGTTGATTGAAATAACTATTAATGTCTAATTTTAACTTACCTTCATTTTATTTGAAATGAACATTATGATAGTTATGTATTAGTTAGAAAATTCAATTTGAAAACAAATGAAATGAATATTTTGATAGTTATGTAATAGATGTAAAATTCAATGACAAAAAATAAAATGAACATTGTGATAATTATGTAGTAGTTGGAAAATTCAATTATGTTATTTTTAAAGTATTTTCAATTTATGTACCAATTTTTTCTATGCAAGAATGTAGGGACAAGTTAAATTTCCGTTTTCTTATAGTAAGTATATATGTTATTTATATTTCAAAATTTGTAACAATTTTCAAGTTAAATTGATAGTTATGTATTAGTTGGAAAATTCAATTCACACTCAATTTTTAATTTGTCAATTTCCACATCAAATTTCAAGTTACTAGCAATTTTAAATTTTAATGTACAACTATCAAGTTATTAATAATTATCAAGTTAAATATATACTTGATTTTTAAATTTTACTAGCAATTCTCAAGCCAAATGTACAATTTCAAATTATATACATATTTAATTATTTTGAAATAAAGTTACAAACAATTTTTTTTTTAATGTATTTTCAATACTTGTATCAAATTTTTCTCAAGTCACTAGCAATTTTCAATTTGTTAATTTACATGTAACAAATTTCAAGTTACTAGCAATTTTAAAGTTAAATGCACAAGTTACTAGCAATTTCAAGTTACAAGCAATTTCAAACTTTACTGGCAATTTCAAACTTTATTTAGAACAATTCTCAAGTAATTACTAGCAATTTCAAGTTACAAGCAATTTCAAACTTCACTTATAACAATTCTCAGGCTTAATGTATTAGTTGGAAAATTCAATTCACACGCAATTTTCAATTTATCAATTTCCACATCAAATTTCAAGTTACTAGCAATTTTAAAGATCAATGCACAACTATCAAGTTATTAATAATTATCAAGTTAAATATATACTTGATTTTCAAAATTTACTAACAATTCTCAAGCTAAATGTACAATTTCAAGTTACATACATATTATTTAGTTATTTTGAAATTAAGTTACAAACAATTTTCTTGTTTTTAATGTATTTTCAATACTTGTACCAATTTTTTCTCAAGTCACTAGCAATTTTCAATTTGTTAATTTACATGTAAAAAATTTCAAGTTACTAGCAATTTTAAAGTTAAATGTACTGAACACTGGATTTGGTCAGATGGGTGTGCAGGGCAATTCAAATCAGCATGCTCTTTTTATTGGTTGAGTCGCCTTCATAAAGAGACAGGAGTCCGACACACCTGAAGCTTTTTTTAAACAGGGCATGAAAAGGGTGAACATGATGGCGCAGGTGCATGTGTGAAATGAGCACTTCAAAGGTACCAGATGAGTCATGGTGCAACCCGACACAAATGCTCCGCGGAAGTAGTTGATTGGTGCACACGTCATTTGGGACATCAAGGTTGCGAACAAGCAACGTCGGTGTGCAGGTAACAAACTCCAAACTCAATTAATAAGCTAATAACATTAAATATCATCATTTCCAAAAGAACACCTACTTAGTAGGAATTTATATATGACAAATTGAATTCCATGCAGGTTCTTTTGGGATGTTTCCCTTGGTGATGTGAATAGATCCATGCCGTGGTATTGTGAGACCATACCTGGTACGAGGGAATTGCATTATGTTCGGAGTAAAGACATGAGTGACATATTTGCCATTGAAACGAGGAAGTATGCTTGTTTTTGTGATTTTTGCATTGATGCAAATGGATGCGGTCTTCATCACTGTGAAAAAGATGTATATGTGAAACCATGGAAATATGTCTCTCTTAATCCAAAGGGCTCACATCCAATTCCAACATAGCAAGAGATGCACACTGACGAGGCAATGGTCTCACTAGATCATGATTGAGTTTCTCATGTGGTTAGGGAAGGTACAATACTTCATTAAGTTAATCAGTTCACTATATATTACACATATACAAATCTTGTAGAAATGCACGTAGGACTTTTGAATAATATTTGTAATTTATCTCACAGGTGATGTATTCGTTGTCATTGCACCCCCACACAATCAAGAAAATGTGGCATATTATTTGATGTTGTGCACACAAATTAAAAGCAAGTTGGTGCGACCCTATCAAGATGGAGAGTTCACATACCAAATTGGAGACCTGGTTCTAATGGGACACTTTTTTGAAAGAGTGTAAAAACAGGGTGATTATATTATTTACAGAGATTTTATGCTTGAATATATATCATGCCAATATAGTCATTTGGTGGTGGCAGCTCAGATACATCTAACATAAATCAAGGTGAAGAGAGGTGAACCAAAGAGATGGAAGATGACAGAAGCTGAACATGATCATATTATGGAGACTTGCATTCCTATAACCCATTGGCCAGATGAATAAGTTACATGTATGCCACTTGCATCATTGACATGTATGTCATGTTGTCTTGTTCAAGATTTTATTGGAGGTTGTTTTTTCCTCGTTTATATAGGGTTTGTTTTGCAAGGTGACCAATAGTTTTATAAATATATTTTTTTAGATGCTTTAATGCCAAGATTAAAAATACTAGATGGGAGGTTTTTTTGAAAATTGGGTCATGGTGCTCCAATGTGACAAGCACATTGATACTTTGAATACAATTGAATGTATGGTTAGTGCTCCATGAAATTCCTCAACATCTAGGATAAACATGTGTTAAATAGTCATAATCTATAAAAACCAAGAATTATTATTTAATACAATTCCACCTAACCTTATAAAACGGGTAAATTTTATTTGATTGTAGTTCTACGAAACAATTTTTTATTTAAAGTTTATGTGGATGGATAGAAACTAAATCATCCAAGAAAGATCCCTAAGTTGCATGTATCCATTCATAGAATGTTTCATACACACCACAATCTTCTATATTTGATAGAAATAAGGAGATGCATCTATACATTGAATTTTCAATTGAAATTACACATTAAATTTTAAATTTTAAATTGTAATTGAATTGGAATGTGTAAATTGTAATGAGTAGACAACATAATGTAATTGTAATTTCAATTTTAAATTGTAATGTACAATTGAATTCTAAATTTTGAATTTGCAATTGTAATTTGTAGTCGAAATTGAAATTTTAAATTGTAACTACACACCGAATTTTCAATTGAAATTACACATTAAATTTGAAATTTGAAATTGTAAATTGTAATTGAATTGGAATGTGTAAATTGTAATTGAATTGTAATGCGTAGACTGTAATACCCCTAGAACTTTTGATTAAAGTTAAATACTTTGTAATAATGTTTTAAATTATCATTGAACAATTATTTGACCAAGTGTGGTCAAAGACACTTGTATGAGGATTTTGAATTATTATTATTATTTAATCAATAAAAACATGAGAATCCAATCTGAAGTAGCTGTTGAAAGAGTGTTTGATGGCCCACAAGGAGAAATGACAAGTGTTGGACAAAAATCCCTCAGTGGTAAAAATAGATATTTAATACCTCAATAGGTGCAAGAAGCATCATCCCTATTTTTCAGGTTAGAACTCCAGATGAAGGTTCTAGAGCAGGAGTCTCATGATAGACCTAAGTCCTAGGAAAAATTAAATACACATTCCCATCAGACAAGTAGGAGGCTTGGATGGAAGAGGGAAATATCTTTGTTGAGTAAATAAGTGGAACTGAGTGATAGTTCAGAACTGGTTTAATAGTCTTTTTCCTTGTGGTCCAGTGAACAGGCTCGGGGGTTTCAAAACAAGTAATATTGGTTGTTCTGGAAGATTAGTTGGGAGGGACGACGAACTTCATATTGGATTCAGACTATTCTTACTGTCAGGTTTTTATCTTAGATAGTATTCAATATTTTCTTTGTAGTATTATTATAGAATGATGAGGTTCGATGGGACTGATTTGATAATTATGTTTCAGAGCCACAAACGAATCTACACATGGATCAAGCGGATCCTTCTGCAGCTATGAACCATAATTGCCACACAATTCGACTACCACCGAATTAATATTGGCTAATCAATATCTAGCATGGCTACTCAACATTTTTTTAAAATTCATTGCAGATTGATAAATTTCAATTCCAAGCATATGACAGCTTTTGTATTTGACATTCAAAATGATGATGAGTGATGTACAAAGTGCTTAGCTCAATGAAACTATATTTTATGTGTGTGGAAGGGGAGATTGAGATACCATAATTCAAGTAATGAAAATTGGGCCCCAAGAGCGCTCTAAAGATCTCCACGTGCGAAACACAGATGTCTGTGCTGTCAATACTTCTCAAGTACATAAAAAATTAAATTAAAATTGACAATCTATGAAGTACCATATGTTTTCATAATAAAAAATTTATGGTGGCAGTGAAATGATCAATCGTAATAGATATGGTTAGACAAATCACAGTATGTTTCATAATTAAAAAAAAATGTTCAAAGCAAAACGATACGGTTTCGAGTGTAATTTTGTCCTAGATATTAAGTGCTCAGATGTTGATTTTCTACCGCCAGCCCATCGCATGTGAATGTCATCGATGTGGTGTGAACCTCCCTTTATTGCACGTAGCATTTTCCCCATCCCTGACAACATTTCCTGGCATGATTCCAACATATATATTTTTTTAAATCACCATATTTTGAAGAAAGAATTTAGTTGTTTTTTTTAATCGCTAGATTCCAGTCAGAAGCTCGTCAAACAGGTGAAAACTTAGAATGCTTAGACTTGTTCAATTTACGATTGATATTTGACAAACCTAAGGGATCCTACTGTGAACCTTCCTTTATAGTCTTCTTTCTTATTTGTGTGTTGACCATAAATTATGTTTTGGTCGAGAAACCCTTCACCTTTTCTTTTTTTTCTTGCACGACTTGTATTATGGCTCTCTACTCTAGAATTGGGAATGCATTTCAGACTGTTTGTGACACCATGGATTGGTATGTGTTCAGTGTTAATATCGTGAGAGACTGGCATGGTTTGGAAACCAACCCCAGGACTTTCAGGGTGGGTGAAACCAGTAAGTTTCCTTTGACTGGTCCTTTGTTTCGAAATCCGTGGAAATTCTTGTTCCATGTATTCAATGAGTGGTCTAATATAATTTGGAGGGGATCATCTAAGTGTCTCGCTCTCCCTGCTCCCCTCTAGAGACTGATGTACTACTTTTGAACTAGGCGAGATTAAGAACATTGAGAGAATGTTAAGGATAATGAGTTCTCAACTGGAAGGCATGAAGGATTTCATTGTCCATATCTACAACCGCATGGATGAATGGGACTGGAAACATGATTAGATTGAATCCAAAGTCAAGGAACAGGGTCAACAAATAGGACAGATTCACCTTGCCAATGAAACATAAATGCATTTCAATATGATATTTGTCTTATCTCTAGAAAGCCAGTCTCATGTTGGGTTCTCGATGCGCTCAAAATAAATAGAAGAGGAGAATGTCGAGCATAGTGCTATCTGGAAATTTGAAGGTCCAAGTTCCCAAGCCGAGGCATAATGAACAGTTAATGGATGAATACCACAGTGGCAGTGGACTTGTATTACTAGTACATGTTTCTCTCTTTTGGAATTATACTATTAATACATGTTTCCTTTTGGACTTGTATTACTAGTACATGTTTCTCTCTTTTGGACTTGTATTACTAGTACATGTTTCTCTCTTTTGGACTTATACTATTAGTACATGTTTCATTTATGTTTCTTTCTCTAGTTTAATATAAGATTTTATATTTTTTACTTATACCACTATGTTTTGTTTTAATGATATTTTTTTAGTGTATAACCAACAACATGTAAGTAAGTGAAACGTGGCTTCAAAGTTGTTGCGTGCATTGACATATCCACAAACATAGCATATTCTTGGTGAGATTTGAACTTTGGTGATACCTCACTCTATTAGTATCTTGGTTTTAAGTTATTTTCAAATATCATAAAATTAACTAAAATAATTAGTTTTTGATATACTTAACATATTAATTTTTTTTATTAATAATATTTTATAAAATAACTAAAATAATTAGAACTTAATTTTCTTTTATTATTAATAATATATGTTCTTTATTATCTTATAATTATTGTTTAATTCTCTTTAAATATAAATAACATAATCTCAAAATCTTAAATTTGCAACTTAATCACCAACAAAAAAATTCATTAAATTTATAAATTTCAATATTCATTGGAATTATCCAACACTTATTTAAGCCATTTTGAAGATATTTTATTAATCAATTATACAAAAAACCTAATATGAAATCATATCAATAACTTGAATTCGCCTAAGACATTATTTAAGTAGTTGGTTCCTCTAGTGGCTTCGTCGTCTGTTGACGGCCTATGAGGAACTGGCCCTGTCATGATCAATTAACAAATATGGGATTATTAAACAGATATGCCACCGACGATTATCAGACTGACTATCCATAGTAGATATGTATATTGTTTTTTCGTTGACACGAAATAGATGCTGCATAGGAGACGTTATGGATATTATTTTTTTTGAGAATGGTTATTTTGTCTTCTTCCATGCATCCATCTCATTTTGGCCCACTCTATTGTTGGTTGGAACTATGAAGAGACCAGATCTCATTGATGAAAAGGGGGTCAAGGAAAGCATTGTTGATAGCGTAGGAGACGTGACGTTGCAAGATCCCGAGACGAAATTGCAGCAATTGGATTGAAGAAAAAGTGGGTATAATTTTCCATAAACTTAAATTCTACAAATATGGATTACCATCCATTTATGAAAGTTTCAACACACATTTTCCGTCAAAATATTTTCCAATGAAAAAAATCTAGCCAAAATATTCTAACTATTTATCCTCTGACTATTGATATTTACGTTGTAGACGTTTATTCAACGCACACACAGCCACGACATTGTATGACTATTGATATTTACGTTGTAGACGTTTATTCAAGCACACACAGTCACGACATTGTAGCATATTCCTTGTTCATGGGACGAATCGAATGCTGCCACGTATATTTGAGTGTCAACAAATTGTGGCTGCAATCCATCATTCACCGCGGACTCGACGACCTCCATGGCTTGGAAGCTTTGGCCATGTACCCCTAGAAGCTTTGGTCGGATGCTTCGGCCGAGAGATATCCATGACCAAAAAATATGTCTCCTCTACCTCATGCTTTATCGAAACAGTGACAGTGCCAATTGACGGGAAAAAAATGAGCCTTAAGTCTGTTGGTTCATGATGGCGTCTATTGTACTTCTGGTTGATTTTTGTGTCTTGCACCTCTTCTGTCATGCCCTTGGTCACTAAGGAGCTCATCCCAATCACACCTGTGACGCATCATCCAGGACTGGTGTGGAGCCAACAACGCTAAGGGTGTCAAGTGCATCCCCACTTCGAAAACGGCTACAAATCCCCATACCGTTAGGTGGCTCTTTCAGGAGATCGAATCCATTGGAACGACCCAAATTTAGGCCCGTAGAGGCTCAAGAGGTTGGCTAGGGACAATGTGTAAAACACCATCTGTATCTCAGATGATGGGGGACCCTGGTCCTCCCTAATGAACTGAGGGAAAATGAGGATGAAGAATGAAGAGGTGCCTATAAGGAAGCGATGTGCGTGCTTGATGCTCTTCCACCAGATGAAGCAACGAAGAGATAGGTCTGTGGGGTGGCGGAGATAGAGACCATGGTGGGCTTGCTATAGATACAAAACATGGAGGCACGGATCAGAAGTGTCGAGGTCATCGAAAGGATAATGACGGACGAACAGGTCCTGTGGTAGACTTCCATAGTGGACGGGCTCATAGAAGGCCTGGTGGACATGTTGAGGAGCCCTCCGGTAGTGAGGGGGGGTTTGAAGGCCCTTCTAGTGGTCTGTTCAGTTGCGAGGAACAATTTCGAGGCCATGGATACCGAAGTCGTAGGGGGACTGGTGGATATTCTCATGGAAACGCTAGCATGGACAAGCCATGCTTTTTCCTATTGGAGTCGCTCTTCCGTTGTGTAGAGGGTCGGGCAGTCATTTCTAGTCACATGTCGGTGGTTCCTATTATTGTGAAGAAAATTTTGAGGTCATAGCTGTTGGTGACCGAGTTCGCGCTCATGGCGTTGTGATCGGTCTGCAGGCACTACCGAGCAAGAACGTGCACTGCTATGTGGCAGAGTCAGGTGTTTGTTCCAAGATGTTATGGCTCTTGCAGGTGGATTGCACCCCCAAGGAAAAGTTGAAATACAACGATCTTATAAGATTGATACACAGTACTTGCCAGGATTTCCCTTTCTGTTACATGAATTCATTGATGCAGAATGCAATGCTACTTGAAGATGATTGACTCATTATTGTCATTGTGAATGGTAGACTTTGAATCCATCTACTTTCTGTCTATTGTTGTTTCAGTGGGCTCTTGGTTTCAATGGGAGTCTACTGTAATCGACCTCTGTCCCAAGTTCAATTCTCAGTACATTCTTCAAAATCCCCAAAACTATAGGTAGCATGAGGCTACATCTAACTTGCAGACTAGATTTAGAGGTTAGATTTCTGGAAAAAAATAACGACAAACTGCAAACTAGCGATGCAGAAAGGGGATGGATGTCATGTCTCAAGTCGAAGCCCAACCAACTGGTTGTCCTGCAGATTCATTTATTCCCAAGATGGAGACACATCACATGAAATAAAATCATGCAATGTGACAAAGTATGGTTCTAATCCGGCCTTCCTCTACCTTCCAAAATGGAGGGAGGAAGGTATAAAAGATACTCTCACCAAAAGGAAAATTGTCCATTCTAAATTATTTGAGGTTAGTGGCTTACAATCATGTTTTAATGTCCATCTAACCCCTTTTAGACATGGTATAGCAGAGGTCTTGTAGTGTACCCAACCCACCTCTCTGTGACAAAGAGGCACTGATATGCCACAAGACACACTGTGCCCAACTAATGGCATCTCCATTTTAACCCAATTTATTTCGCTTCCTTTCAGCTCAACCAACTCATCAGATAGCCAAGCTGATTTCCAGGTAGTGCGAATAGTGTGGTTCAACTCTAAATTGTGTATGCAGTTCAATTTTTATGAAGGAACAACTTGCAAATATTTAAATTAATCACTAAAACACATAACTTGGAGATCGGTACAATCAGTAGAATGATACTTAGATGCAATATGCATATGATACAACTACAACACTTACAAGGAGGTTTATGCACTGGTTCAAGACCTCTAGCAATGACGGCGCTACATTCTTGCCCAGGAAATTATCTTATAGACTGATCATCAACCTCTTCAGGTTTTGGATTTCCAATGTAAAATACACTTACAGAAACAAAAACATTTAAAACTGGCTTCCTACATCCATCAGTTTTATTTAGACATCAAATATAAGAAGGGAAACTCAAATATAAAGTGGTTGAGTATTCAGCAGGCCCCTGCCAAGGCCCTTTTCATTTTAGATATCAGATGTGCAACCTATTTCTCAACCTGTAAGCAATAGGAAAGTCAATACTCTACAGACTTTCACTTTTGATGCAGGAGCATCCTTGCTCTCACCAAGAATCTACGAGCTGAATAGACCTAGGGTCTCGATGGTTTCCAAAGAAAAGTATTTTGTAAAAATATTATAAAAAAGTTTCATAGGTTTCAATCTTTTTAGAAGTTTCTCAAGTGATGAGTCATAGAGATTAGGTGGCAATGAGTCATGGTAACTAACTCCACAATTGCTGGCAGCTTTCGGTGGAGTTCAGAGTAAATGAGTTATTAGAGGTCAAGATCGAATCTAATTTTAGAAAACAATTTCCATAAGTTTAGGGAGTTTGTTTGATGTGCTGGAAGTTTCCTTCCTTGCATAAAAAATAGTGTAAGCTCGCGAGCACTTTATAGGGGGGGAAATGGAAGCCAAATCAGGCCAAGGAAAAGAAGCAAGAATTTGAGTATGTATGTACAGAGTTATTAATTGAATGAAAGGAGATTGTTGTTGTGTCTAAATGTTTAAAAGAATTCTGTACATTTTGTAAAATTCTCTGCGTAAATGTAGTTGAATCAAAATGAGTATTTCATGTAATTTGGGTTTCTATGTAAACTAACCCTGTAGAATGAGAAGAAGACTCGTTGATAGAGAAGATGTTTGTGTGTTAAGACAAGTGTTGGAGACCATAGTGAACAGGAATCTACTTTGGAATGTGAAATCGATTTAGAGAGTATAATCATTTCACGGTGACTAAATCTCTTTGTATTGGAGATCAGAAAAGAAGGGTTTCTCTATGTGGAGAACGAAACCTAGAAGAGAGCGGGTAATGATTTGTATAGTCATATATTGATTGAAGACGAGTTCAACATGTTATTGAGGAAGAACGCTGGAAGGAGCGTTGTAGATATTTGTGCAGAGTTTTGAAGGAAAGGAAAGAAATAACCCCAGCAATAGATCGTGCCAAGCAAAGGTCAAGCTTGTAACATAAATGTTATTTGGTTGCAGGGGTCGCTGAGTGAGTAAATATCAACGAATTGATGGATTTTTCTATTGGTGGTGTGTTGAAGGGTTTGAATTCATGATGGTTCAACACTAGAATTGACCATTGCGTTGAGTTGCAAAGAGGTCATAAATATAGTTGTTAAACATTGGAAGGTAGAGATCACCAATTGATGTGCGTTGGAAGACAATTCACTCTTGCATACAAACTCAAATTCCCAGGAACATGAATACCCCTTTTTGAGTTGCGTTTGGAAGTAAATCATTCTTATACTATCTAATTTATGCAAAGCTAAGTTCTATTGTAATGTCGAGAGCTCCAATCCTTTGGGATTTGAATTTTGATATGGGATCAAACTGAAATCCATGATGAATGACTCTCTGGGAAGAGCATTTGTTCTCTTATGAAATCTGAAGCTTAAGCATGAGATGAATATACCCAACTTGAAGACAGGTTGTAAACAGTGGCAGTAAATCCTTTGTTATTAAAATTTGAAATGTGATGATGCACCTAACACATTTTGAACTTAATGTAGAAATATGCCCAAGTTATAGTGATATTAGCCATGGTAGAGTTCAAAGTTTCTATCTAGTTATAGGATGCATCAATTGTTGATAAGAATATCTATGGAAAGGGAAATGTGGACTCAAATGATGAAAGTGCAGAGTGGAATGATATACAGAATTATATAGGTACAGGGGTTGTCTAAAGTTAGCCATGAAGTTACAAATCCAGAGTTCTGGAGATCCAGTAGCTCCTTTAAGTTCTGGTATCATTGTTTTAATTATGGTAATGATTATGATTTCAGTTCATAGTTGTAGAAACACTAATTTTCCACAACCACGGATTGAGAAGGTTTTGTGTTGCAACTAAATGTTGGTAGCATTATATGCTTTCCAACATTCTGGTGGCATCAACTTTGGTTTGGTCATGGAGTCATCCAGCAGCCCATTGTGGTTGGTCAGACCCCCTTCCTAGATGACATAGTCCATGATGGTATTTACAAGCTAAATCAACTTTGATTAGAGTCTAGATGGATTAGCTCGCATTTTTCTTATCAAAGAGGCCCACTTTTCATCCTAGAGAGGACATTTTGATGTGTCGAAAAATCAGTTTCACTTGCAGAGGTGCTTCTTTGGTCTTCCATGAAGAACAAATGGAAGATTACCTCTGGAGATGTTCACGTTGCAACCAAATAAAACCTTCTAACAGGAATTTTGGGTTGCACCAACCTTTTTCAGTCCCCTCTAGGCCTTGGGAATCCATCTCCATGGATTTTTTTCATTGGTTTATCACCACTCAGTGGAAGCAGAGTGCATCTATGTGGTAGTACACAAATGTTCCACTATTGCAGCCTTCGTACCTTGTAGAAAAACCATTGATGTCTCTACAACTTTAAAACTTTTCTTCAAGCATGTTTGGAGCCATTTTGGATTACCATTGACCATCATTTTTTACTGTGATTCCAGAATTCTCTGTCACTTTTGAAAATTTTTGTGATAGCTTTTAGGCCATCATCTTCGGTTCTCTACTCCTTTTCATGTACAAAATGGTAACCTTCGTACCTTTTGACAAAACCATTGATGCCCCTAAAATTTCAAAACTTTTCTTTAAACATGTTTGGAGCCATTTTGGATTACCATTGACTGTCATTTTTTTTGTGGCTCCAAAGTTCATTGTTGCTTTTGGGATTCCTTGTGGGGGATGTTAGGCTACCATTTATAGTTCTCTACTACTTTTCATCTACAAACTGATGCAACTTCTAAATTTTGTAGTTATAAGTTAATTTTATAAAGTTTATATTAAACCAAATTATGAGCAATATTACTCTTATCCACCTGATCATGTAATTACCACATAAATTTACAAAAGCCCTATGGTGCATATCTCATAATCTCACATAAACTTATGATTTGTAATTTGTTGTAGGAAATTGGTTACATATCCAAGTGAATTTAACATGGAACAAACCTTTGGTTACATTTCCAAGTGAATTTAACATGGAACAAACCTTTGGTTACATCTCCAAGTGAATTTAACATGGAACAAACCTGTATTTTATGACTTTACATATGGAAAATAAAAAACATTATCTTTTACTATGTACTTAATGTATGATAAATATAAAATAATTTATAATATTTAATGATATCAATTAAGGTTTTCTTTAGTATAATAATGATAAAATTGATTATAATATTTGATGAACCAAATACAAATCCAATCAAAAGAGAGTAATATATAGTAAATAAGTAATGATGAGACCTTGAAATTCTTAGGACGTCCAATAATAGTAGCAACAAGAATTCAAATACAATATAACATTCTTTTGCAATCTTCATCTTTAAGGAGTCACTTTCTACATTGGTTTTAGATGAGGTACTTTACAAAATCATGTTTTGGGGTTTCTTGTGTGAAGTAACACACTTTTAGGAGGTAAAATTAGTTTTTTCTTTCGATTATGATTATGATATTTTTGACATTTAGTTTTCTAAGAGACATTTTACACCATTGTAATTAAGATTGCATACTGGATCCACATGGAGGCCTATTTAGGAAAATATTGACATTTAGTTTTCTATAAACATTTTACACCATTGTAATTAAGATTGCATACTATATCCACATAGAGGCCTATTTAGGAAAATATTAATTGTTCAAAAATTGTTGTGTGGATTGGAATCTAGATAGTAACTGTGGGGGAGTTTAGTTGTGAAATTCACAAACCATTCCCTATGTTTCTCCATGCTAACTCTTCTAAAACATAGGCTTTGGAGATCTTTATTTCTTTTTATACAATAATATACTTAATTTTCTGATTAAGATTCAATCCTATAAGACTTACTTTTCGTTGTGTGATAGACATTGTTATGAGCTCTCTAAAACACCATTTTCATATTAAAATATTTTATCAATGTCTATGCTTTCAACAAAAAGGTAGTGTACAACAAATTCATTTAGACACCATGTGACGCGAAACTTGGCAAGACCGATTGTTTCTAGTGTTACTTATTTTATAACCCTCATTAGGAAATATATGTTGAAGAAATTAACTTATTTGGTGGAAGAGTCCATATGAAATATTCCTTGAGAAATATGGTATAGGTGGCTCATCATTTACCTTATTGCAAACATACATGATTGTAGATAATTTGATGTACAATTTTAAAATGTGGATGTATTAGTCTTTGGACTATGGATTTGATGTCCACAATCATATAAGATTAGATAGCAAAAGATTTGTACAAATCCCACTTAATATTTGTGGGATTCCTTTTGTAGCTCAAATACAAATGGTGTGGTTTGATATACCCATGGTATTTACACAGGTGCCTTTTATGACTACAAGTGCATTTTTCTTGCGCTTGAAGTGCTTACAAAAAGTACAAAAACTATAATTTTTCTTGTGCTTGAAGTGTTTACACAAAGTACAAAACTAACAATTTGACCATAGATTATAACATTAATATATTGCAATTTCTTGGAACAGTACACCACTATCATAATTTATACTTCTATTAAAATGCTTACAAAAAGTACAAAAACTATAATTTTTCTTGTGCTTGAAGTGTTTACACAAAGTACAAAACTAACAATTTGACCATAGATTATAACATTAATATATTGCAATTTCTTGGAACAGTACACTACTATCATAATTTATACTTCTATTAAAATTATTTTTACACTGAGTATTGCAATTTTTATACTTGGCTCTTGTGCTAAGATTTTATAAAATTCTTCGCTAGCCTTTAGATCCTCTTTCTTATTGTTATAGATCTTGTTCCATTTATAGAAGTATACAACTAATTATAACATTAATATATTGTATTTTCTTGGAACGTTACACCACTATCATAACTTATACTTCTATTACAATTATTTTACATTGAGTATTACAATTTTTACACTTGCCTCTTGTGCTAAGATTTTAGATAATTCTTAGTTATCCTTTAGCTCCTCTTTCTTAATGTTATAGATCTTGTTCCATTTATAGAAGTATATCATCATTGTCTTTGAATCTCAACATCCATCAAATTTGAAAGGCCAATGACATATTGGATATTGTAATTCGACTTTCTTTACATATTGATGTCACAATGGTTTCTCTTGTGCTAGTTTGGTTTCTTTTGATCTTTACAACCTCAAGGTTATGACTTTCTTAGGTGTTCCTCAAACTCGGGGTTATAGTAATTGTGGGTGTTTTGCGAACTTGTGGTTGTGGTCCCCTTGGCTGTTTCATAATGTTAGGTTTTCAACCTCCACATTAAGTTTTAAATTCAGGTTGTAAGTTCTTAAGTGTTGTTATCATAATTATGAAAAGTATTGAAGAGGTTTAATACATCATCATAAAGATCACATAGTGATGCAGTGCATGGCAGAGTGATTGAGCATATGTGTGTAATTTTCTATCATGAGTAATTGGTTTAACGTTCTAGAATTCATTTTACTGAACAAAAATTTAAAGGTTACCTTCAATAATAACAAAAAGTTATATGTCTTGTAATTGGAAAATATTTCAATTTAGAAAAGCACCTAAAGGAAAAAAAAAATCATAAAAACACTTAACCATATAGTAGTGGACTTTGGGTGGATGCCCACATCCTTTGAGATTAAATAACATGTTTGTAATCGATCAATCTTTCGTACTAAGATTCACTTTACCACCTGAGGCAAGGCTTTTCTTAACTTCTTACAATCAAAATACTCTAATTATTATAACCCAACTCAACCCACTTGCAAAAGGACATGTATAAATTTGAAGTATATTGACTGACCAGAACAATTGATAAATATGACCTTGTAAATTTTTATGTTAAAGGTTGATTTAATAATAGTGTGTTGTATAACTAATATATTAAACAAAGAAATAGTCCTTTACTCAAAAATCACATATCAGTTGTGCCTACCAAGGAAGGCTATTCAAAGCAAAGTGCTAATTTATGTGGTTAACAAACCTTCTATTTTGGGGGTTCTAATTGGATAGAGGGTAATTTTTTTAATACTACGATTCTCTCTTGCCTATATTTAATGTTGAAATATGCAACATCTAACAATATACTTCACCTCTAGGACATGATCAAGAGACACAAAGCAATGTGTAAGAAACATGAAACATAAATCACTTTAGTATCTTCTTGTAACCGATTGATACATTTGACACGTGTATATGTATGTATCATAGTGTATACCCAACTTGTCATATGTTCATATTTGTTGTTGTTAGACCATTTTTTATCCTCCTTATGGTATAGATAAGTACTGAGCGAAAGAGATACTTGGAAGCTAGGATTGGAAGTATCTACTAAGCTTGAGTATTTACTTTACTTTTGGTATTTATTTTACTTCATTCTATCAATTAGTCAAAGATTCATATTTCAATTATGTTTTTGTTTCTTATTTCGATGATGTTGGTGTAAATGTTGCCTAAAATCTGACCAAACTGGCTTTCCTTCTTTGTGCTATTTTCCTCTCAGCATTCCTTAGAGCAATTTCTAGTTATAATTTCCTTCCATATGTAACTTATTATGCACTTTATGTTTTACTATTGGTTCACAAGTATCAAAGAGACGATAACTTCAATTTTCAATTTTACAAGATATAGAGATAGTATATTTTAATAGCTTATTTTGAGCTATCTAATTTTGGTTATATATATGTATGACGTAACAAGTGCCATTTACTTTTACAAGTTCCACTATAGTGAAAAGTCTTTCCATGAAATTTCAATATTCAATTTCAAGAAAAGCTTTTAATGTTTAATTAAATTTTATAAATATTTTAATTTCAAACAAAACCTTTTAATTTAGATATATTTTTAATTTCAAAAAAACTTAAAATCTTAATATATTTTAATTTAAATAAAAACTCTAAATTGCAATATATTTTTATTTATTATAATTGGAATAAAAATTATAATTGAAAACTTGTATGCAATACATAAAATTAAATATTAAATAAAAAATTGATATGTTTTATATAAACCCAATAAATTAAATTAATAATAGAAGATCTACGTCATAATTTCACTACTTCAACCCCTAGTAATAAGAGAAATGGAAGAACTATAGCATTGAAAAAATGATTAATGGAGGGTGGAAAGTTTATTTTGGTCTTGAAAGCAAGTGTAAATCAACAAACCTTGTGATATAGGATAAAAAGAAATTCCATTTTGAAACAACTCTTAAACTGAGTACAAAGACATACACAGTGCACTCAAAATTCATGTCTACGCAGAAAAGGGAATGCACTTGAGTGCATATATATTAATCAACACATACAATCAAATTTAACATACATACCGACATGGACTTGAATGAATGGAAATTTTTGTCAAGATTAGTTCCGACAGGCAATATCCACTTCAATGAGCTTGACGTGCTTGGCCTCTGAGATTTTGACACCAACCATACATGGAATCATCGAGAAGTATCAACATATACATTGAAGACTGCACCAAACTACATTGACTAGAACCGAAGGAATGGGGAAGTGATACAAGTTAACACTCCCCTACCTACTTCCACAAATACATGATCTCACAGTCATCAACTTGCATTTGACATATTCCTACAACATTCACAAGTTCAAGGAACGAAATAGTCATTTATGATTATCATCCAAGGAAATGCAGGCACAAGTAAATCCTACCTTATAAGCACCATAAAAAAAGCATTATCTTCTCAAGCAACCTCTTTCCATAGCCCACTACTACTCCTCGCCCCTACTGGTGTTGCAGCGTTTAACATACATGCAACAACTATACATGTAGGGCTCTGGATTCCTATAAAGGACAATAATCCTTTGGAGGGACATGACCTATTAGTGTTCCAAGAAGAGATTCAAAACATATTCAATACATTCTCATTGATGAGATGAGCTTCATAGGACCTAAATTGTTTGTTCAAATTGAGATTCACTTGTGTGAGTGTTTTCCAGAGCAAAACAATTGCTCATTCGACAACCATTAAATAATTATTGTCGGTGATTTGGGCCAACTCCCACCTATGATGGAAAAACCTCTATATGCAGGAGAAACTCTGGGGAAGTGTTTGTGGACATACTTTTCCATTGTCATCATTTTGGAAACAATATTCTGTCAAAGGGACATTGATGCCACCCAACTTCGTTTCCGGAAGATATTAACAAACATCCTTAATGCTACACCAACCTTGGAAGACTGGAGCCTCCTCCAGTCTAGGACTATTAGATTATTGTTAACAAAGGAGTGTTCAAACTTTGACACAACAATCCATCTCTTTGCAACGAACATTCTTGCAAACAATCATAACAAATACATGCTCCAAGCATTGGCTATGCATATTGCACGCTTTGTTGCATATTTCCCCAATGATTCAGATGCACAACAAGATAATGACCATCAACTAGAAAAGGAAATACTGCTAAGTGTGGGGCAACGAGTAATGCTATATTGCAATTTATGGTCCAAGCAGGACTAGTCAATGGTGCACTTGGAGTCGTCGTGCAAATTGTATACACACTTGGATCTAGCACTCCTAAGTTTCCATACTATGTTGTTGTGGCATTTGATAAATACATTGGCCCTCCATGGGACCAATCTCAACCAAATCACATATCGATTCCACCCATAAATCAAAGCAACAAGAAACAAATCCCCCTCAATATGGCTTGGGCATTGTCTATCCATAAATCTGAAGGATAGACATTAACAAGGTCAACCATTGAAACTAGTAGCATTGAACGTCAAGGCTTGACCTTCACGACAATGTCACGCACTACAAAATTAGAAGGAATATGAATTGCACCATCGTTATCCTTCGACCGCTATGCAAAGATGAAAGGCATTTCATATGTCACACTTTGCAAAAAGGAAAAGGCAAGCCTTCATTCTTTGTCCCTTTCACACTTAAAATTGCATCCTTAATCCCTAACTCCCTACACCAAATGAAAATACCAATGTTGCTTGCCAATATAATTAGAGTCAAACTTGATAACTCTAATTAAATTACATATGTATACTTTCTCTTATGACAAATTAATGGGCATTTCATTTTACTTGCCATCAATTACATTAGTTTATATTTATTGCATGGTTCCTATTTATTTCTTATTAATATTTGCATTATAATTTCCAAAGATTTATTATACTTGCTTTCAACACATAAACTTACATTACTTACATACACACAACTTTTTCTCATTTTAGACATACTAAAGTTTGAGGTTATACTAATAATATACGTACACCATACATTTTATTTACATTTTACTTTTGAATGAAGTATTGCACATGCCACCACTTATATCACTTATATCATGTAGCCATGCCATGCAAAGATCATTATCTTTGTAGGAAAAAAAGATTTATTATGATGTTGTTCTATGAAATTGAAAGTGAACTAACAAGTTTGCACATTGACATAAATTAATATTAGTGCATTGAGCATAACGGGACTAGCAAGTTACAAATTTTTATTTTGAAGGTCGAGCCAACCATAATTATTCTGCATAGAATCGAAATTGGGTTTTCATTGAGTCAATCATAATACCCCACTACTGGTTTTTATCTTATGGCTCTAAAATATAAAAAAAAAGTAATTTGCAAATTATTTTTATTTTGAGGGTCGGTTCAGCCATAATTATTTTGCATGGAATCGAATCTGGTTTTCATCAAGTCAACCATAATACTCCACCACTAGTTCTTGTCCTCAGACCCTAAAATATAGAAAAGCAAGTTGTACATTAAATCAAGATGTAATCGACTAATCGAACTAAGAATTTTTTTCAGCGAAAAAAAAAAAAACCATACTATTGATATTCAAAGGTGAATCAAATAGTACAAATATACCAAGCATCAAACAAAATGACTGATGAACCAAATGCTTCAGGACTGATAAAAACTCAAAGTCCAAAAAGTTGTGAAATAGGCATATACAACAAAAAGATGCCTTCAACAGTATTATAATCAATCATAATATTATATGTCAAAATTTTTGAAGGATCCCTACTCCTCCAACTGAGAGTCATAGAATTCCTCCCAAAATATGACTCCTTTGTCGCCATCATAAGCATCCTTAGAAAGGTTGTCTGCCAAAGTATTATGCTGTCTGTAGATGTGCTCAAAAGTAATGTCACTGAACAACTTAATTTTTTCTTTAGTTCTGCAACACCATTGATAGAGTTGTTCCACATTTAGATTGTACTCCCCCAGAGCCCATTTAATAGTGACCCTTGAATCTCCAAATACAACCAATTCATGAAGACCGAACAAAGATGAGACTGAAAACACACACCAAAGTGCAAGAAGTTCAGCCTTTGTGTTAGGACCAATGCCACAATTCATCTTAAGTGTAAAGAAATGATCCTTGTTGATATAAATGACACCTCCAACCGCACAAAGACCATCCTTTGAAGCCCCATAAAAAATGTAACAAGTTTCTGGTGAAAAAGGTAAAAGTACTCTCCTTTTTGTTGGTTACTGAACCACTAGCAAAGCCATAGTCCTTAAGCGTTGTTACAATTCTGTTAAAAACATTATGAATAATGGTAACCCTGTCATCAAACACGGCTCCCCGTCGTAATATTTATGCTTTATAATGCATAGTACTTAACATAATATTTATGCTTTATAATGCATAGTACTTAACATAGCTTTAAATATGAGGATGGACTAATAGAGTTTCAAACCTAAACGGGTCCCAATATTAGTTGACTTAATGTCTTAAAGTGCTGGACGTCTACCCACCTTTCCTTCCTAGCGACTAGCTTTAAAACCCTCCATATTGATAAATAAGTGATAATAATTTGAATTTAAGTTGATAATAATTTGAAATTTAGTAAATAATAATTTGAAGGTGAGGAAATTAGCCTTTGTCGTAACAAAATCCAAAGGACACTAAAATGAAGATGGATAATAACTTTATTTCTATTGGTTTCATCTTCTTTATGCGTATGAAAAGCCCACAAACAAAATAGATATAAATACGTGAAAGGAGAATTCTTTAGAGAGGAGAATTGGGAGTTTTTGGGTTAAAAACAAAATTTATTTTTTTTTATTTTATTTTTATTTTTTTTAGGTGGAAAAATTACTTTATTGTTTTAGAAAAATCAAGAAAAGCTTGAAATACAATCATTACATTAGAGCTCAACAAGAGCATCATATTATTTGCAAGAATTGAACTTGGGTGGAAAATCATTACATTAGAGCTCAACAAGAGCATCATATTATTTGCAAGAATTGAATTTGGGTGGAAACTATAACAATCTTTCCTCCCAACCAATGCTGGAATTTGGTTTTTATTGTACCCGTCAAACTTTTTTTTTTTTACGTTTTGGGTGTATATATCACCCGTCGTGAAACGTTTTGTTTAAATTTTTACCCGTCAATAATGAAGTCTTGCCAAAAAATTTAGCCTTCAATAATTAAATTTTCTTAATTTTTTCTTCAAAACAACATTTATTTTCTCGACATTTTTACATTAAAATTAAAATGATAATTATTAATATCTATCATAGTCCATTAACTTGATTTTTATTTATTTTATATATCATTTATGTACTAAATTAATATTATATAAAAATATAGCTTAAACTAAAAAAAATATGAATACACATCATAATAAACCATAAATAAACATAAAAATAGATCTTTAATTTCACACGATGGAAGGCAGAAAATTAATATCTTTAAGATTGGATTTATAATAAAGCATAGTATCAATCACATTACTAGGAATTAGACAAATTATGTGGAGAAGGCAGAATATTTACTCGAAGTAGTTGGAATTAAGTCAATTTATAGAGTAAAGGAGTTTATGGCTATCTGACATGACAAGCTATGACTAGAACTGCATGTAGGTGTAAATGTGTAGATTTCATGTTAAGGGTTTATTTCAACGCGAAAAGTGTCATTCCCCAAACAGAATTGAGGAAAGAAATGGAAGACTACATTAAGCTTCAGAAATCTTTTGCGTCTAGAGGTGTAGAGCTAGAAGTAATTGAGGAGTATACAAAAATTCTGGAAGCCGGACAGATGAAGCAATATTTTGACATATTGCTTAAACCTTTCTCAGAACAATTGACAATCAAAAAACAGTGTTCGACAACGTGGAAGAAAATCAATCTATTGCGCCTGTATTGTCAGTTTGATTCTAAGAACATAGAAACGTCTAGATCTTTACATGGCATCAGATATTTGAACAAAGTTATTTATCAAATGATTGAAATTCTGAGGGACGATTCAATAGAAAAGGACACTAAAGAAGTTGCATGGGATGTCTGTAAGGAAATCGCCAGGGCGATTGATGTTATAGGCCTGAAAACATTAGAAATGTGGTAGCCTTTGCGAATAAAACATTGCAGTTGCAATACAAAGGTATATGTTGGTATAGAAATTCATAATGGATGGAAAGAAATTCACAAAGGCTACCACATTGCCGAGAGGTAGAGAACGAGGAGAGTTTAGAATTCGAACCCTGTCTCGACTTTGAGAAGCTGGTATGTAGCTAAATAAAGCAAAAGAATTACAACTGAGTGATGAAGAGTTGTATATAAATGAAAATAGCGGCGTGGGAAACATTGAGCAATTCTTCTACTAGTACAAAAATTACTAATATTTTAAGGTTTTATATGCAGTCAACTTGAACTTGGCTCCATCCATCACCTATTTTGATTAGCATGGAAATCGCAAGCTCCTCCTCTACCATTTATGTTCATTGGTGCAATGATTATGGTAATGATGGGAAATAGGTGGTCAGGAGAGTGAAAGGAAAGCACCATCAAGCGCCAAATGATGCCATTTGGATGGATATTAATGAGAGACCTCACAAGAGATATAGAGAGGGAGGTATTTAACTATGGTGTCCAAAAATGTAAGAGAATGTTACGAGCTAGGGGTAATTCACAAGTTTCCACAGGAGAAGCTCGGTCTCGCTTTCTCCCAAGGGAATTTGATGGATCGCAAGGGTGATTTGAGGCATCAGTTGTTGTTTACAAAGTTGGTGAATGCATGCAAGAGATAATAAAGTTGTGGAAGGATTTTAAGGCATTTCAGGATTCCAAGACTGGAGAAATTTCATCTGGAGTTGGGCCAATGTTAGAAATCAGGATTCTTTTCGAACATGTTACTACCACCAATTGTCAGGTCAGAGGAATTCATCTATGGGGAATAGATATTTATACATACGATTCAAATCGTGTGGTAGTTCTTATGCATATGGGATATTACCATCCAACAGCTACCCTGCCTCCACCATCCATTTACGAACTTAGTGCAACAATTCGTGTACTTCTTCCTCAATATAGTTACACATCAACTTTGAGGAACAGTGTTCAATCTCATCCTTGGGGGATTTTCTAGTGGTTGGATTTATCAGGTTGACCGATGACGTATCAGGAAGAAAGGAGGTAGAAGTATTGAACTTAAACTATGCACCAGTTGCAATGGAACAGACCATGACAACTAGAGATGCGACTTCAAGTGCATACCGCCAACAACAATTTGTAAGGGAGGTTACTATACA
Source organism: Larix kaempferi (assembly GCA_027924585.1). Taxonomy (NCBI): domain Eukaryota; kingdom Viridiplantae; phylum Streptophyta; class Pinopsida; order Pinales; family Pinaceae; genus Larix; species Larix kaempferi. Next base: position 3,677,788 of record BSBM01000886.1, read on the forward strand.
ATACAATCTTTGCAATAAACCATGGATGAATTACAGCCTAATAATAGTTGTAGATAGAGGCCTCAAAATGTCCCAGTACACATCAACACATTTGAGGGACGAAGTATTGCATGTAGAGACGCATAGCAACAAAAAAATGACCATTGACCAGTGAAGAAATGGCACAAGTGATCGTTGAGGAATACCATAAACCATTGACGAGAACATAACAAGTCGACCGTTGGAAAGTTTGCACAATGATTCGGCATCCCAAGCAAACCAATGCAACATGAAATTTGATATAAAGAAAATGCAGTAAAAAACCTCAGCATCATGAATATTCCCATCTAACGCCCACGGGAAAGAGGCATGTTCCTTGCATGAAGGGGAAGTGTTACATTTAGTGTGCATTGCAGCGATTGATGTTATAGGCCTGAAAACATTGGACTTACATTATGCAGATTGCAGAGTCGCTTACCTCTCCTCTTTTTTCTTGACAATGACAGATTTTATAGAAAAATACAATGAATAAGTTGTTGCAGGATTTTGGGAAATAAAATCTATCTGCAAACTAAAACAAAGGAATATTTGACTTGTTGATAGAAAAGATCTGGAGTGTTTGGATTTAATTTGCAAAAATTAAATCGGTAAACAATTAAGATGCTGAATCGCTGATCTCTTTCTTGAAATCTGGGAGACTGGGATATAGATTTGGCCTTTAAACCTGGAGGCTGGAAGTGCTCGATCCATTTGACCTTGTATCATTAAATTATCAAATGATGCCTAGAAATTTGGGATCAATAGCTTTTAAATCTGGAATGTAGATGCAAATAAGCCTGCTGGAAAAATGAATTAATGCATCGAACTTGACTGAGAATAAGCAAGTGGAACTAATCGACACCTGTAAGTGCGCAGACAAACCAAAGGAAATTGTCGAGGCAGGTTGACATGCCCGCAGATAATTACAAGACAGAAGGACTTACAGAGGAGAGGAAGAAGGATATATAGCAGCGGCACAGCCCACTTCGCATAATATCATATGTTTGCAACCTAGTTACTGCTATTGAAGAGCCTTATTCAAGTTGGATCAGGCACCTACGCTTCGCTATAAGGTTGGGGGCTTTCGGTTCTGGTGAATTAGAAAAGCATCTCAGAGGGGGTAGTTGCTTCATATCCATTATTTACAGTCCTAGACTCCCAACGTCAACGCAAAATTTGAGAAACATAGCTAGTTAATGATCCAGCATTAGCATCAGCATCCGCTTTAGAAGCACCACTAGCAGAAGAATAAAAGGTAAAGCCAAAGGCGGTTAAGCAAAAAGAGCGAGATAATGAAGATATATAAATTTGTTGCAGATCGAGTGGGTATTACGAAATGATCAACTAGATTTTTCAATATAACGAAACTTATATGAAAGTCCTGCGAATGTTTTGTAAAATTTTTCTTGAAATGGGTGCTGAAGTTTGAAGAAATGCTCGGAAATTTTTTTTACGAAATTATGGGTAATATGATTGTTATAAGGAATTTGTCTGAGACAAATGTAAAGGATATCAGCAATAAACTTTAACACAGAAGCTTTCTGGAAAATAAATTTTAGATTACAAAAATAATCTATAAAAAAGAATTTATAGATGGAGTTGTGAATTACCTGTGAATAGTGATAATGTTTTCGAAAGTTATGTCTCTAGAGTCCAAACTCCAAGACTTTAGATGTAGCTGCAGCCTGCACCAATTTCAATCCTGATTCCCGAGTCTAGCTTCCAACTTCCAGGAACTTCCAACTTCAATGGACAACGATAATTGAGCAGTAGATGAAATTTGTAGTATGACTGTATGTATAATGTAGATAAAGATTCATGCTCATTGTAATTTGTAATAATAGAAAAAAAAATAAAAAAATATGGAATTAGAAACATCAATGAGTTAAATGAGCTTTTCTTTTTTTATGAAAAAACAATCCAATTTAGAAATTTGCAATAGAAAAGCATAGAAATAATACTAATTTAATAATACTAATTTAATATATGAAAAATATTAATAATACTAGTAATATCAAATATGATACTAGTAACGTTTTAGAAATTTTATTACCCTTCAAAAAAAAGTTTAAATGATAAATCTAGCCTTCAGACAAGACGGTTAACAAAAATTTTTAACCGTATTTGATGGTCAAAATGCTTCATGATGGTCATTTTGCCCGTCAAATTCCATCACTGCTCCCAACCACCCAAATCACAACTCATGGATATTACTACTCTCTACTTACATTCTTTCCGAAAATTCTATATTTTTTTTTATATAACACGCTCATTTCAGGTTAAGTCACGTGTATACAGCGGTAGCTTTCAAGCATATAATTGTCTGTTTTCTCGCAGTTTTTGCTCTGATCTCACTTCCATAAGTCTGTTTTTAGCGAAGAGAAGCCAACTTAGTAAATATTCCAAATGGAAAATCCTCAAAATTGTCCAGTGGGAACAACTAACGATACTAATGCAAATCCTCAGTACTCTTCAGTGGCAACGAGTAACGGTACTAATGCAAATCCTCAGTATTGGCAACGAACAACGGTACTAACGCAAATCCTCAGTATTCTTCAGTGGCAAGAACGGTAAAATCAGCAAAAATATCCCAGAGAAGCAAGAACGGTAAAATCAGTAGTACAACACCAACATTTGTGTGCTTCTAATGAGGATTATTCTTGAGGCGATCCTGGTTTTGTAAAGAAAATGTGTTTAGTCCCTGCCCTAAAACGATGTAAGTCCTTTATAATCACTTCTTATTTCACATCTTTCCAGAAATTTCCAGAGAAGTTACTTTTAGTCCCTACAGTACTTTATATTCACTTCTTATTTCACATCTTTTCAGAGCTTTCCAGAGAAGTTGCTTTTAGTCCCTGTAGCTTGAAAGACCGACCTAGAAAATGTAATGCTACTATTATTAGAGTCCATACACCTTGAAAGGCAGGGACTAATTCAAGGTGACTAAAAGGAGGTTATGCTACAAAGAGATCTAGAAGGATTAAAAATATTTTAAAAAATAAGCTAATGATGTAATGCCACGAAGAGATCTAGATGGATTAAAAATATTAAGAAAAATAAGATAAAGATATACTGCTACGTAGAGATCTAGTATTTAAAAAATTTAGAAATTTAAGGATGGTAGCAACCATATCGACAAATTGTCTCTTCTATTAAGAAGACAACACGGCCGATACGCTTATGCAAGAGATGATTTTTATTTCCATCTCATCTCTTGGAAAGAGCAGCTGAAAAGGAACAAGAAGAGTATCACTGCCTCACCGCTGCACTGCACAAGCCCAGGGAACCTTGGATTCAAATATTAGAACACAACCAACGCGAATGTCCCTTCCTTCCCCAGTATTGAACACTCCATCTTAGAGCTATGAATCCTCTACTAATTTCTTCCTACAACTACCCAAAATGTCACAAGAAAACATTGAAAGGGGAGCTTGAGTGTAACAAGAGTGCAACAGAAAATGGCCCAAGGGGCATAAATCCCAAAGACAAAATATGGAAATGTAAAATATTGAAAGGAACAACCTTGAGATTTGTGTATAAAAGCAAAAAAAAAAGGAGAAAATAGCAAAATAGAACGAAATCGCATTCGACTTCAGGAAAATTCAAAATGTTGAAGTCATTGGTGAGTTGTTAGGTCGGTGAAAGCGTGTAGTTAATATAGCGGCTGCCAAGATTTGAATCCTTCCAATTCAAATGTGCATTTGTGCATGCAACAGTGATCGGGGCAGGGGTGAAACCTGGGCAACTTTGGCAAAGAAAATACCTCCTGCTCAGAGCTTCTTAGCCGAAGGTGTGCATGCAACAGTGGTTAGGGCAGGGGTGAATCCTGGGAAACTTGGGCAAAGATGGAAGAAGAAACGTGGCGTTTAAAGAGTAGAGCGGTTTGGTTGTCTGAGGGAGATAATAACATGAACTTTTTCCATTGTTATGCAAATCAAAGAAGAAATAATAATGCAATTTGGGAGCTGTAAAATTAATAAGGGGTTACTATCTCAGACCAGATATCTTTGGAGGTGGTTGTTTTCAAACATTTTAAGGAAATATATAGTGAAAGTAATTACGTTACTATTGAAGATCAAATGCAGGTCTTGAAGCATTTTCATAGATTTTTTAGCAGTGAAGAAGGGGCTAGGATCGAAGAAGCAGTTTCTTTAAAGGAGATTCATAATATATGGTTTCGTTAAAGGATATTCAATAGATACTAGATGGGAGCAAATGGTACACTTTCTGCTAAAAGTGCATATAAGGCCCTCACTGAAGAAATAGGGGTGAGGGAGTCAAAATGGTGGACAAGGCCTTTATGGAAATAGAGTAGGCCTCTAAAATTGATATGTTTTTTTGTGATTAAGCTTACAAAGTAAAATACTTACATGGGATAATCTTCTTCGAAGGGGATTCAATGGTCCTGGACGTTGTTCCCTTTGCTTCGAAGCTAACAAATCAGTGAATCATCTATTTATTCAATGCTCTTTTTTTCAGAAAGCAAAGCTGACAAATCAGTGAATCACTTATTTATTCATTGCTCTTTTTTCCAAAAGGTTTGGACAAAAGTTGGCAGATTATTGAACTTCAATGATAGCTAGAGTGGTACAGATTTACAAAGTGTTCTATATAATTGGATCTACATTACAACGAAGTATAAAAAGCTTCTCCTCTATGTTATATGGTTTATCTGGAAACAGAGGAATCTGTCCATTTTTTAAGAATATAATGCCTTCTGTGCATTCAGTTTGCACTACTTCCACTGGTCCTTTCATTGATTTTGCAAAGCAAAAGAATAACAAAAAGCTGATAAGATTTAAAATTTAAATTAGAGCTAGATTTGATGAAGTTGTTTCTATTGGGTATTTTGATGGAGGAGAGTTTGGTGGTTGGTATGGTGTAGGCATGGTCATATATGTGAATCCTAATTATCATATTCACTTATGGATGGGCTGTAGTGAGGTAGGTTAAACTTATGACTCTAGGGATTATTGTGGTTTACAAATATTAAAAGGCCTCATCCGACTTCAAGTGACAGGTGACTCAAGTGTGATTATCAATTGGGCAGCAGGTAAAGCAAACCTACAAGTTCTACATCTTGAACAATGGAGCAACAGAGTTCAAGAATTAATTAAAAGTTTTTATGAAATCTCCTCCACTCCTTTCTAAAAAGGCGGTTGGTGATATGAACGGCATCATATATTATAAAGATTTAGTGGATGGGCAGATTGTGGATATGCAAGGTCTTATTTTACTAATTAGAGGTTAGTTACTAATTAACAACAACTATGGGGAGTTTTAACTATTTTAATTGACCTCAATGTATTAACTAGATCTTGTGTTTTAACTTTCTGTGTGTTTAACTATTAGATCCAGTAAAACACATACAGGTAACAGCACTAATACTATAGAGTAGTTCAGAAATATGAATGAAACTTTTAGAAACTTTATTTTTTTTTCTTCTTTTATTTAAATTCAGAATTACATTCCATATTATAGGTTCACTATTCATTATGAGTTGCCCAAATTTCTATTATGTAAAACAAAACTAATCTTAATTTAAAAAGAATATCTACATGGTTTGATTAATGGTCTTAAAACAAGGATAAATGTATATAACAGATTTACAAATCTAAAAAAATTATAACATGATACATGGAGGCTTACTAACTCAAATTTTTTCGCTCCTTTAAAATTAAAACAAATGTATAAAATATCAACAATTAAATCACTCCAAATATTACGTTCAGCTAATAGTTACCCTTCTATTGTCTTACAGCTGATCCTCTTGTCTTCTCTGCAACCCTTTTAACTTCTCTACAGCAACTGGTGTTGGGGGACAACTCTCCACCCAACCAAATCTTTAGCTAAATGCAAAGGACCCCAGCCCCAGCAGACAACACTATACCAGCCTTTGAACTCTCCTCCCCTCAATTCTCACTTCCAAGTCCTCAATTTCATCCAAACAAATCACCCAAAATTCCTAGAAAACAATCTCTCAAATCAAAATCCTCCTCCCTTCAATCCCTCCACAATACCAGCATAAAACCAGAACCCATGTAACCCAAAACTAGCTGAAGCCCCCTCCCATACACCCCCCTTCCCTCTTTTATGCCTCTTTTATGCCTCTTTTATGCAGTAATTTACATAATTAATTGAATTCTTTTGAGTTAATTATGCATGAGAACCACTTCGCCCTCGTGCACCTTGCTTTTCCTAAGCATGCTTAACTATACTCCTAACTCATCTTTGTTGTTGTTTAACCTTCATTAACTTTGGTCCTCTTTAATATTATCCTTTTTCCCTTATCCATTCCTTTAATATATTATCAACTCAATTTATTTCCCATTATATATTATTCTCTTAGTTTCTAACCAAGCTTAATGTCACTAACCCTATTTAGTATGATTAGGGATCAATTAGTATTCTATTAGGGATTAATGAATATTAAGGCTTACTAATATTTTATTAATCGATTAATTGATATTAATTATAATATTAATCCCGGTTCACAACACAAAACAACATCATACACACCACAACACTTAGGTATTTGTATAGTATGTTCATATTTACTACTATTGTGAAAATAAAAACTTTGACGTGTGGCCAACATGGAAAATTCTCTTCTTCACTAACACAATCCAACGCCCTAATTACTACATGCTCTTTATTAATTACCTAGGATCTAGTATGCATTCATTCATACAATTCATGCATTGACTCTACTTCATAAACCATGTCATAAGATAATGCAAATGAAGTCGCAACTGACTCAACAAGTAGGATAAATAAATAAATAAATAACAACACAACCAAACTTCCTCAACCTCACACACCCTCTCCTTGAGAATCATACCATCTAATCCGCCTCCATAACCCTCCTCTTCGAATCCAGATGGTCCCGCTCCCCATGGGCTCTCTATTGTAACTTATCTGCAATTAGTACAATAGGCATCGGAAGTTTCGATGGACCTCATCGGTTGCACCGGATTTTGATCACATATGGGCACCTCATTGGCCACACTGGATTTTGGTCATCCGTGCATCTCAAAAGGCATCAGAAGCTTCTTGTTTAACCTAATGGTTAACCCAATCTATGGACCTCATCAGCCGCACCAAATTTTGGTTTGCTTCTGATATCTATTTCAACCCCACAGGCCGCACCGAATTTTGGTTTCATTTAGTCACCTCATCAACCACACTGAATTTTGGTCAACTAGGTATCTCAAAAGGTTGGGCCTGACTCCGGGCCTCCATATCCCTCCAATGCATCCAACTCCATGCATCGGAAGTCCTTTTCCATATACCTCCCTCTATGGCTAGTGTGACTCAAGCCATGGACTTCCAGTAGATCCGCTGTTGGTATAGGTTTGTCTGTTGGGTTGTCCCCCAGCCCATAAAATATGTATTGTGTCTCCATTCTCATTCGTGGTAATGGACCCCACCGAAATCATTGAAAAATAAGATGTTCCTTGTAATATGCTTCACTTGCCATCTTGGTGGTGATTAATACTCATATTTGTAATTCATGATCCCATTTTATTCACATTCTTTTTCTAGGATCCATCATATAATGTCATGTCGTTACTATTCATTCATAATTTTCCTTTAGGTGCCATTTCTTTTCAAAATCAATATAACAACATGATACAATAAGTACAATTTATATTCTAACATTTCCTTTCCTACATAAGGCATAAATATTTAAGCATTTAAAACAAGAAATTTTGATATGTCAATGATACTCATCATGAATCAATGTTTACTACACAAGTGCACCTCCAGTTCCAATATAAATAATACAACATCATAAGCCATATCATCAATGACTATGCATATTGTCAAAATATCCCATCATCTATATGCAATTTATTATGATGAAGCAATTAAATATCATTTTTAATTTAAGTTCTGAAAAATAGGAAATAATCGGTGCAATGTGTACTAGCATACAATAACCATCTCATAATAATGAAACCATTCTTATTGTCTACACAAATAGCAGCATCTAAATTAAAACATCATAAGCAACATCACATACCAAGAAATAAAATATACTAAATCATCATATGAAATCACCATCCTGTGGAGTATCAAAAATAAGTATCCATCTCATAAACAACATCACATACTAGAAAATAAAAGCATCACATGAACTCATCATTTGTTGATTATCAAAAATAAGTATCCAGGTCATAAACATCATCCCATACTAGGATATAAAAGCATCACATGAAATCAACATTCTATCAAGTATAGAAAATAAGTATCCACATCATAATCATCATCACATACAAGGAAATAAAAGTATTATGTAGCTAATAATATCTACTCAAAAGATAAGGAAATTCACAATGCATGCCATTTATGTCCTCCCATGTAGTTTATTTTGCACCATATTGATCCCATTGGACCTTAACTTGGTCCATGATACGTTTACGGAGCTTCCAAGTTCTACGGTCTAGAATGCAGTATGGTTCTACCCAGTGACCCCATCCTCGAAAGGTTGCAAGGCCTCCAAGGTCGAAATATGAGTCAGGTTTGGAATAAATGCCTAAGTACGGAAATATGAAATACATCATGCATTTTTCCTAAGTGGGGTGCCAACTCAATTCTGTAAGCAACATGCCCAATTATTCTACACATTTTTCTAAGGCTGAAAAGGAAATGAAACTATTTGTAGCACCTAGATCCAAGGTAATTTTTAAGGACGAAATTTCACCAATTGACTATTTTTTTGTTTTTTTTCAAAAAATAAATTCGCTATTTGGTCATTTTTAGTCTCTAATATCGCCTATATTTACATAAAATATGTTTTTTTATCATAATATTCGCCAAAATTTATACATTTTAGTAGTAAATTGTATGTTTCATATTTAATATTCACATGCCTATCTATATACATGTTTTTTTCAATCCAAAATTATCACCTAGGATACTATACTCAAGTACAATATTAGAATCCTTAAAAAATAGCCTGCCTAGATCTATTAAAATAGATAAAGGGATGTCATTGATCATACCTGCCGACTACACAACAGTGGCCTGGTGCTCATCGTGGTGATGGTTGGTCGTTGCGTGAATCATGTGTTGTCCTTGAGACTGATTGTCTTGTTTCCTTCTCTGTTCTACTGGGAAGTCACGTTGGTTCTGGGGGCTTGGGCATGTAAAACGCTTGATTCTTTGTGGATTTGTGGCAGTTGTTTGTCCACAACTATCACGACCCCATCCGCGGCTGCCTCCTTCATACAATCATGGCCCCGATCTAGACCTTGTTGCTGACGGGACAGAAGGGGAGGATGTTGTCATGCTAGCCATCCTGGATGCTCCAGAGTGCGCCCCCTATACCTGACTTTCTTACCTCCGATCTATATGGTTCTTATAGGTTTGAAGTTCTCCTCAGGTACCTGATTCTAGGTATGTAACAATACCTATTTCCTATCCTATAATTCTTTCTCATTCTTTTTCTTTACCTACTTGGCTATATTCATCGTCGCGACCATGGTGGTGGGATTCCACATAACCACCTCGATGCGGATATCTTTGTCCAAGCCATGCAAAAATCTCTCAGCCTGCCTGGCATCATCGGCCATGTATTCCACATGATGTAACAAAGAGCAAAACTTAGTCTTGTAGTCCTCTATCGACCTTCCCCTTTGTTGAATTGCATGGAAAGTTGCCTTTTGTTGGTGCTTGTATTCGTTAGATAGATATTTACGTCTGAAGTTCTCCTCGAATAACTCCCATGACACCTATAATGGGCTAATGTGAAGTTTTAGCTCTACGCTTACCCACCACATTAATGCTTCTTCTGTCAAAAGGCTCATTGCTATCTGCACTTTTTCGTTTGTGGTGTAATCCTTGAAACTAAGTGCCCTCATAACCATCATTGCCCAAGATTCTGACACCAGCCCCTCTTGCTTTCCCAAGAATTCCAGCAGTTAGACTTGTGTACCTCCTTCATAATGTCCAAGGGTGCCCTTACACCCTTTGAGGAAGTACCCATTACTTCCTACAGTTGTGTTTAATGTTCATCTCTCATATTTACTTATGCTATGCTAATTTTTGAATGGGTTTGCTTAGGAACAATCAAATGTGTTGCTTAGCTATAAATTCGTATTTAACAACTTATTATTTTCTACATTTGTATTTCAAAACAATTCAAGGTGCCTAGATAATTAGGTGCTATAATTTTTATTTTTTATATTGTATATTAAATATATGCATTTTCTTAAGAAAAGGCCCTACAAACCTGGTGTTTAAACCTAGGTTTTGATACCAAATGTGTAATACACCATTTTGACCCTTAGGATATATTAGCTTTTAATGTAAATATTGTATATATGTGATGTATTTTTTCCTAGCGTGGAGCTCAAGGCCAAGGCCCCGCTAGTGGAAGCTCGAATTTTATTTAAAGGAAAGTATTAGACATTACGTTACCCATGTGTTATTTAGCCATGGAACATTGTAAAAATGATGTAAATAAACATCATGCAATAAAATACCAAAACTGGCTATGGAGGCAATGAATGCGAAGGGGCCATGTGTATCCACTAGGGTGTGGTGAGGGGGTTGTGGGATTGAACCATAGGCTGCCATATGTCACATTGAGAACCCATTTGACTTTCCTTGCTGACATTTAATTCTGTTGTAAGGAAGTGGTTGAGAAATTCAGTCCATGGCTTCAATGGAGCATGGACAGCCCAGAAATTCGTATGGCAGAGTATGGGCTCTATTTTCTTGTGCCACAAGTCACTCTACCTCAGGGGAGTTTCTTCTTCCTCATCCCCATGGCATTGTGGAAGTAACCGGTATCAGTTTTCATCCAAAAACGAATTCCTAGCAGTGAGCAAAACCAGAAATTTCAACTTTGCAAGAACCCATGTTTTGAAGAGCCATAAATGCCAAGAATTGGTATTGGACAGTGAATTCCAATGGGGGATCCATAGGTATGAACCTTGGGGTGAATTTGGGAGCATTAGCTACCCCGAAATCCATTGGAAAACCCAGTTTTAATAGCCCAGAAAACCAGTGACGGGATTGAGTTATTCGTTGATAGAATGGTGAGAAATCCAAGTGTGGATGTTTGAACAGAGAAATGGATTGCTTGAATTTAGCTTGAGATGTCTGTAGCTTTGTGGTTGAACTCACTGGCTTAGCATCCTCCTCCTTTGTCTTTCATATGCTTGACAAACCCAACTGTGTGTTGGCTTAGCATAGTTGTTGAGTGAAACCATGGCTGTGAGTGAGCCCAGCTAGTTCCTCCTTAGTAGATACACAACCCAGCTCAGAAGTAATCTCTCAGCTGAAAGAATACAAGATGGATAGAGATCTATGGTTGGGTGGAACGTTGCTCTCACATAACCAGTTGTTTGGATAACTTCATCTTCAAGATAAGTGTTATCTGTGTTATAAATTATATGCATTATGTGTTTTGCATTGTGCTAATTCATAATGATATTTATTCGTGATTAATGGAATTGGTATGAAGTCTATGCATAGCATGAGAATGGGATGGATTCTTTTCCTGTTGATGCATCATTTGCTTGAGATAACTATGCTGATGTATGTCTGTTGTGTGTGTGCAATTATGTATTTTAATTCCGCTGTGTAATTTAATTGTGCATTTTATTTAAATGGCAAAAATTTTACCATTATGGCTTGGGGAAGAATTAGACACCCCATGTTACAGTGATGTTCCCTCCCTTGCATTGGATTGATGAAAGGGGACGTGACAGAGTAGTATCAGAGCCCAGCTTGCAGCACTGGGGCTGCTTGGGCCAAACTCTGAGTTACAGGCAAATAACAGAATGGTTTTAACGCAGTATTCGTGAAGTTGGGGCGGCATTTTTGGTTAAAAAAATGATAGGGTTAGAGTTCTCAGGTGTGGGAGAGGGTCACACCTTTGCACAGATCTCTCCAACAGATTTCCAACTGTACCAGACTCGCCTCATTTGGCCAAGGGACGAGCGAGTTATGAACCCCGGAAGTTACAGGAAACGCAAATATTTTCGCAGTTTCGGGATGTTGGGTTTCGGGAACGCAAATTTTCAAAATTTGCGTTTGGATTTCTGAAATCCCGAACGAGCAATTTTTCGGCTTTCGGGATGTAGGGTTTCGAGTTTCGGGAACGCGAATTTTCAAAACTTGCGTTTAGATTTCCGAAATCCCAAACCCGCAATTTTTTTCGGCTATCGGGATGTTGGGTTTCGGGTTGCGGGAATGCAAAGTTGTGAAACTACGCATTCTGGTTTCCACAACCCCAAACCCGCAATTTCGGGTTTCGGGGTGCGGGTTACGGGATGGTTACATCCCCGTGACCGCAACTTAACCCCCCGAACCCGCAATTTCGGGTTTCGGGTTGCGGGTTGCAGGATGGTTACATCCCCGTGACCGCAACTTGACCCCCCGAACCCGCAATGTCGGGTTGCACGTTGCGGCCTATGTGGCCCGAAAATTGATTTTTGGATAACAGGAGAATGCAATGTCAGAATTTGATGAGTTCAGTGGCATTCTGAGGCCATCGACGGAGACCATGAGTGAACGAGTGAAGATCCCGAGCCCATTACGCTCCGATTTGACACAAAATTGGAATTAATGGCTTTTACAAATCGGTGTCTCGACGCTTGACAGAAGGTCAGATTGGGCCAAAATTGATATGGGGCAGTCATGGAGCAGGCGTGGTGTTAAGTTTGGAGTTTTGGAGCCAAACCCCAAAGGATGTGGAGTCGGGGTGTGCAAGAAGGTCAAAAAACACTATTATGGGCCACGTTTTGGGAATTTTAAAAAGCTTGCAGTGGTTGAAAATGACCCTATAATTCGGAATCAAGAAAATTACTGAACTCAACATTTCATATTCTCAGTAAACCAGACATATTCCGTTAGACAAAGATTTCCCAGAAATGCACCATTTGAGAAATAACCATTTTTAGCGCAAAATTTGGAATTTTGGAAAAATGTGTTAAGTGGAAAGTAGTGAAACCCAAAATTTTATATAAGATGAATGGTGCATCGGAATAGAGATTCGCGAGTTGCTGAGCGTTCCTTGTTATATGGACTAACTTCTCCCGGTAGAAAAAATTTCGTGATTCTTCATAAATTTTCTTCCACAGGTGGTTGGAGTTGGCAGTTTATGTTATTTTACAACTGTGTAAAAATGTACAGAATTGGGGTGAAAGTTGTCATTTTTGAAATAACATAGTTTCCACACCCGAGGTTGGAATGGAGCATAGGGATAGGAATTGGAAAGCTTATCCAACAGGGAGCAATGGTGCATAGGCAGAATTTGAATGGGGACATCAAACATCATAGATAATTAGAGTAGAAAAGTGCCAGTGACCGTTTTGTCAAATTGTTGTCAATATGGGCAAATTCTAGAATTGCATGCCTGGAAGTAGCTTACCATGAAATCATACCAGCTATGATGTGGAAAAAGAAGTTCATGCAAAGATGAGGGAATGGAAAGGGAGAATTCCCTGCATTTATATTTTATAAGTTTTATGTGTATAAAATTATGGCATGAGAATGCTGAAAATGCAAGAGATTATATGAGGCATGAATATGCATTGATTGGCATATTAATAAATATTGCACAGTGCATAAGTATATGTTTTGCATGCATATGACATTACATATTGGTAAAAGTAGTGGGACTTTACATATGCAATGAACCACTAATGGTAAATATTGTGGTTGATAATCACTATTGGTGTTGGTTTTGGTTGTAGGACCAAAGACAACAGAAGCATGGCTAAAGATGTTGATGATGTTGTAGCATGAAGCCAACCACCTTATGAAGAAAAGGTTAAGGCAACAAATCCATGATCAAGAGGTTGGTGGAAGAATTCGATAATCCTCTGTAAGAGGCCAGCTGATTAGGTAACATCAAAGGTGTAAATGAGATCCATACAGGTAATGGTTTAATTATGATGATTGCATATGTGTTGAAAGGGGATTGGGTAAGAATCCATTGAACCATATTTAGTAATAATAAAATGGTACGCATTTAGAGTTGAAATGCGTTCCTGAGAATGTCATATTGTCATAGTGTGGTGGAGCATGGAGTGGTGAAGGAAAGAAGCCTCATACCATGTTGTTGTTTAGAAATTTAGACTACATTCATATAAAAATATGTCATTGCATGTGTATGTCAATTCTAAGCTTAATAATCAAAGCAAGTGAGGACTGGTGGTCCTGATTATGGTAAAGCATGCTATATGAGGTAGTCATGGTTAGGCCATAATGTGCTTGAATGAATAGTACCCATGAAATAATGCAAGGTGGCATTGAGTGGATGTGCATTAAGAGATTTTATAAATCTTGTAATTACGCATTGAGTGAATGTATATGAAAAGTTTGAATAAATGTTGTAAATGCGCATGCATAAGTGTGGGTACACATGTTGTGATGCATTGCATGAATGCATGGTGATGGTGTGTGTGTTATTACAAACTAAATAATGGATGAGATGATGAATGGATGATAATTCTAGGATCATTTCATGGGCTGTTATGAATGCAGAATAGTGAGAGCATGAAGAAGGTAGTCATGATCGATGGACTGTTGGAATACTCTGTGGAAGGACAGAGTTGTATAAATGATATCACTATGAAATAATGAGTATCCCAAAGTTTCATTTAAATTGCATAAATGATATGAATCTACCTTGCAATTTTAGTATGACAATGATTTACGTGAAGTAAATGAGTTTGGTGATAGTGATATGTTAACAGCTAGAAGTGTTTGAATTATGGAATGTTATAATTCTGGAAATGCTTCAGTGACTATTGCAGCAATGAAATATTATATGCATGGGGAATCACAACATGTTTGACTGATTGAAAGTTTCAAACTGCAGGTAGAAATGTCTTGCGTCTGGCAATGGGGATAAGACCATAGTAAAGACCGAACTCTACCATGTGCAAAAGCCAAAGGTTATGAGAAGGTTCTCATGGTTGTGAAATTTAATTTATGCATGAAACAAATCCGAAAATATTCTGATTTAAGTTTATGAAAATAATATTATGGTTGCAAGTCTAATTTTGTAGGGAACAGATTTGAAAATTTTGATTTAGAGCTTATGAGAAGGAATCTCATGGTTGAGGACTCTAAGTTCTGTTAGAAAGAAGGATTGTAAATCTCTGATTTAGAATTTTGCTAATAAATGACTAATGACTATTTGGCTTATATAAATTGTGTAAGGAGGACATGTTGTAAGTGGATGTTTATGCATGGCAACAGAGATAAGACCATAATGGGAGAAGTGATACCACTTACAAGAGCCAAGCAATATGAGGATAACCTCATGGCTAAGAAAATCAATTTCTGTAGGAGACAGAATTGTAAATTCATGTTGAATTAATTATTAATGCTATTGATTGGTTATGGAACAATTAGATTTGAATTTTATTGACAAATGTTACTGACTGTTTGGCTATTTGATAAGTGTGCCAGGAAGACACATCGCAGTAAGACCATGAGAGAGGGCCTGCAAAAGCCAAACTTCATGGGAAAGATCCCATACATTGGAAATGGGTTTCGGGTGAAACGCCATTGGATATTTTGATAATGTTCCATATGCACTGAATGATTGGTAAACAATATGAGTGAGATGATAAAGATTATTTCAGTAAGACATATGAGAGTTATGTAACATCAAAATGAGTTGGGATGGCAAACCGAGGGACTGTCAACTCAGATAGAGGAGCCCACATTCCTCATTAATGAAGAATACTACATCTGCAAATGAATAAGTGTTCTGTAAACCCTGACTGATATATATATATGTGTGTGTGTGTGCAAGTTTAGTCGTTAGAATTACTATGCAGAGCATATTCTATTTATGTATATTATTATGACTGCTTGAAGTATGATTAGGACCTGCATAGCTGACATCAGTGAGGAGTGCATACCTTTCTAGTGCTGAGTTATGTTAAGGATGCCAATATTGATTATGCCCTATGGGAATGGACGCATTCCTGGTGTTTCAATACTTGATAGTGAATGCTATGAATTATGGTTATAATTTTAGAATAACAACGCTGACAAGTTTGCCTATACTACTTGTGTTGTCACCTTAAACAGATGTAATTTGATAGCTACACACTAAAGGAACAAAGTAAAAGGTTGTTGTGAGGGGTTGTGGTGGAAGGGTTAATGTGTATGAAAGGATGTTGTAGAGGTTGTGGGAATTTTGATGAAGGGTTGTGAAGGTGTTGATGAAAGGGCTATTATATGCTTATGTCTCCATAGTAGAGACTTGACCTAGAAATGGTCGTAGTGAATTTTCCTTCCAAGTCGGCGTGAAGGTGTACTGGTTGGACAGTAATTATTTGATGTTTTGGAGCAGCCTGCATGCTGGCCAAGCATTCCAATCCGCAGGAGGATCCCAAGGCTTATAAAGTGAAAGCAGGACCCTGTGGACCAAAGAGGAAATGTCCAATACAGATAAGTATTCAATTTCATTCATGACTTATGTAATGTCTCCATTGGCATTATAAATTTTAATCTAATTAAACATAGATTTTGTGACTAAGTAGCATATGATCAACATGTAACCATAACAACATATAAGCATTTTTGCAATAGCATCAAATAACTTAGAATTTTTAAAACTTCATTGGTAATTGACACAACATAAATTAACATCATAAATCATGTAGCAATAGCATCATATGAGAAGTTTATAACAACATATAAACAATTTAAAATCACAAGAAAAATACCTCGTTATAAGAATAGTGACGGAGTCCAAACTGAGCAAGCTTCCCTCTTCTCCTCGAGTTACTTCCATCTTCATTGCCTAAAGCGGGACCACGGTTTTACCTTCCAGCCAACTAGGAGCCTAGCCGGCTCCCTAGCCCCAGGAAACCATTGAAAGGTCCCATCCAAATGGCCTTCTGGCCCTCCGTGCCCGAGACCCCCAAAGAACAGAACAGTGATGCACTAGTAGGCTATGTATCAAATCTTCCAAGAGTTCTCAAACTCTTCCAACTCTTCCTAACTTCTCATACCCCAAATTATCCAAAATACCTCTTTCTATCAAAACTCTTACCAAAATATCCTTCAAGAGAAAAAGAACCCCCTCCTTCCAATCTCAAGTCTCATATTTATATCAAAACTCCTCCTCATCCATCAATAAATTTCAAAAAATAATAGTCAACAATCAATAAATTCATTTTCTAAAATAAATAACAATTTAATTTAAATCAATAAAATATTAATAAACATGGTTGCAAAGTCTTACTTGTCATGCTCCCTTCTTAATGCAACTATGACAACTCTTTTCTAAAAATTTGTGCAAATCCTATCTATCCATTTATTTATATTATCCTTTCATTCATAAGTCAAATAAGATATTTTCATATACTATATTTTACTATGACATAATTTATATTATATGTATATAATTGTATATGTAATTCAATAATACAATCAATTTATGTAAATCTAAAACATATTTGACTAGTCAACAAACTCATACTTTCAACACACAAGTAATACTTTCAACAATTCATCAACCAATATACTATTATCTAATATAACCATATTAATTTATTCATCGATCGACCAATCATAGTATTGTACTCACGAATTGGTGTATGCATAGCCAGTGCACACGTATTAAGCATGGGTACTAATAATCACATTTAATGCTCCTAATAGATCATCATTACATGCTCTCAAACAGCATATAAAAGTACAATTAAACAATGCATCATTCATCATTCATAATCATTCATACAGAAGCAATAAGACATAATTAAATAAACATAATCATGAAATCCAGCATATAATCACGATAGTTATTAAAAATCAAGATCACCATACAATCCATCATTGGTCCTATCCATCCCATCAATACTCCAACCCCCTAATCACCACTACTTCCATCTCCTGACCTCACCATCCCGTCCTCTGCTGGAATATACCATGGAATCTCGACTACGCGTATGACCATGTATAGAACCCGTAAGCGGAAGTGTCGATCGACCACATCAACCAAGCTTCCCCAGCAGGCACCCACTAGTCGTCATCACACATCCACGGGAGCGTGCTCAGCACAAACCTCCCATAACTCCGGGTTTCGGAGGTTCGATGGTGGGAAATGCCTCCACCCCTCCTGATAGTACTAGGGTCAACGCCCTACATCAACCATACTGTGCCATCACTGATCTAAGGGGTCCCGTCATTGAAAAACCACTTTGGGCAAGTCACAATTCCTGTCAAAACTCACACTCACCCACGAGTCATAGAAATATTGGAATTCACAATTAAATAGCATGGAATTTGATATAACATCATTATACTCATGATGTTCAAGACATCTCGTGCCCCTTGAAAATATAGGAATCCACCTATCTCATAGCCAATCAACATGTGGAATAGTTCATCATTAACATGAAACATATATATAGCCACACCCAACTCTTTCAAGTGCCAATCCATATCACTAATACGACATTTACAAATAATCATGTAAGTTCTTTTTGCAACAACTAAATTAGCATTCTACACATGGATATTCTATATGAAATTTGCATGTTCAATATGAAGTAACATATTCATTTCCATTAATGAATTCAATAGTAAATTCCACTTACCATACACACCTCAAGGGAGCCCACATGTCCATATAACAATAGTCTTAATCAATCTATCCTAGTCAACATATAATAAGCAAATAAAATGGTAAGCTAAATCACATTAGAGTTTTCAATTAACGACTGTCAAGATATGGGGCGTTACAACTTATTTGGGATGATGAAGGTTTCAAGTATAAGCCCTCTAATAGTTAAGCTGATGCACTATTGTTTCTTTGTTGGAAATCTTGGTCAATGCAGGAAACAAGGACCCTGAAAGAATTAAAAGTGCTTGGTAAATCCAAAGAGTAACTGGTTGGGTGTTACAAATGTTTGGTAAATCTAATCGGCGTGAAGGTGTACTGGTTGGGCATTAACTACTTGAATGTTATGGAGCAGCCGGCGTGCTGGCCAAACATTCCTCAAATACTTGATAATTCCCAGTCGAAGTATTGGCTTAGCATATTGCTAAATGAGATGTCTGATAAAACCAATCGGCGTACTAACTTAGCATTGTCTATACAAATGGTTGAGGAGTAGCCTGCACGTTAGCCCAACATTCGTTATTATATCCATAGGAAATTCAAGGCTTGTAAAGCAAAGAAGGACCCTATGGAATAAAGTGAAGACATCCAATCCAGATAAGTATTTGGTTATCTTGTAATTTCTTGCTTATGAATATATATGTGTATATGATTTGGTTATGACTTCCTAAACTCTTGTTTAGAGATAAATCCTATGAAAATAAACTAAACATGTGAATTGATTCAATGTTTGAGTGTAGGTATTGTTGGAAGCAAGGACTATGAAAGCATCTTAAAGACGCACATGGACATATGACTACCTAAAAAGCTCAACTTGAGTAGCAATGAAAGATGGTGCTAGTGGGACTGTGTGGGCCCTAACAGCCAAGAGTTGTAGACAAACCATGTGGAGGGACTCCATGGTTGAGA
This sequence comes from Larix kaempferi, assembly GCA_027924585.1. Taxonomy (NCBI): domain Eukaryota; kingdom Viridiplantae; phylum Streptophyta; class Pinopsida; order Pinales; family Pinaceae; genus Larix; species Larix kaempferi. The sequence goes on from BSBM01000886.1 coordinate 3,697,325, forward strand.
GGTCTGAAATAGACCATAGACACTAAGTGTCATAGCTAAAAAGGGAAGGTCAAGCATTCACATTGAAGTGAAAGAGGCTAGGAGCATGAAAACCACATTGGTGGTGTGGATTCCACAATGGAACAAGGCTAAGAGGAGAAAACTCTTACTGCTCTCTCTTTCCTTTATTGATGCATTTATAAAAACATAAAATTGTTGAATGCATGCATGGCTGAAAGTAGAGTGTGTTTATTTACTTGAAATAAATTGTGAATGTTGAATTAATGAATTTCCCGTGAATGGATGAACATGAAGGAATTCATGTGTATGTTGAGCAAGCATGAAAAGTGTGGAGGTCTCATGAATAGAGCATGGGCTCTCCATGTCAATTGAAGAAAACAATTGACTGATTTTTAATGTTTAGGTTATGTTTGCCCTAACAAGATTTGTAATGATGAATTTCATAGGTGGAAATTAAATCAATTGGTTGCAGTTGTTACGAGCAAGTGCTACTTGTGAGCCAAGTGAGAACCAGATGTGCACAGTGACCATGGCAACAGACCATAGGTTGTTGGAATTCGCTGAAAGTCTTCTTCAAACAATTTACAAGACCCAAGAAAATCTTGGAAAGATGCTCAAGATATTGAAGAGGCAGAATGAGATGAACCACAAGGTTTTGCAGAACTTTATTTGTCTACAAAAAGAGGTAAAAAGCATTATGGGAGCAATCAGTAAGGGAAAGGAAAGTGGATCAATGATGAGGCATTTGTCCAATCGGTCCATTAAGAAATGTTTCAGGCATGAAGACTCAAAGGAAATTGAGCAAGTAAAGATGAAGCAGCCAATGAAATGTTGGAAATGTGGAGGACATCATTGCCTCCGCAACTGCCCAGTAAGGGAACATCAAGAGGGTAGCAACCATAAAGTTTCCAGACTTGTGGATGAGATGAAAGATCAGAACCAATAGGAGAAGCTCGTGAAAGTCAAAGGACTTGGTCCTGAAAATTCAAAGTAAATGATAGAATGCAGGGCAGGCCTACAAAGTTTTTGAAATTTTGGACATGTGCAAACTGTATATGTTTTCCTAAGTATTGGAACACCAAGGACAGTGTTATTCCAAGGGGAAGGGGATTGTAATACACCATTTTGACCTTTAGGATATATTATCTTTTAATGTAAATATTGTATACATGTGATGTATGTTTTCCTAGCATGGAGCTCAAGGCCAAGGCCCCTCTAGTGGAAGCTCGAATTTTATTTAAAGGCAAGTATTAGACATTACGTTACCCATGTGCTATTTAGCCATGGAACATTGTAAAAATGATGTAATTAAACATCATGCAATAAAATACCAAAACTGACTATGGAGACAATGAATGCGAAGGGGCCATGTGTATCCACTAGGGAGTGGTGAGGGGGTTGTGGGATTGAACCATAGGCTGCCATATGTCACATTGAGAACCCATTTGACTTTCCTTGCTGACATTTAATTCTGTTGTAAGGAAGTGGTTGAGAAATTCAGTCAATGGCTTCAATGGAGCATGGGCAGCGCATAAATTCGTATGGCAGAGTATGGGCTCTATTTTCTTGTGCCACAAGTCACTCTACCTCAGGGGAGTTTCTTCTTCCTCATCCCCATGGCATTGTGGAAGTAACCAGCATCAATTTTCATCCAAAAACGAATTCCCAGCAGTGAACAAAACCATAAATCGCAACTTTGCAAGAACCCATGTTTTGAAGAGCCATAAACGCCCAGAATTGGTATTGGACAGTGAAATCCAATGGGGGATCCATAGGTATGAACCTTGGGGTGAATTTGGGAGCATTAACTACCCCGAAATCCATTGGAAAACCCAGTTTTGAGAGTCCAGAAAACCAGTGACGGGATTGAGTTATTCGTTGAAAGAATGGTGAGAAATCCAAGTGTGGATGTTTGAACAGATGATTGGATTGCTTGAATTTAGCTTGAGATGTCTGTAGCTCTGTGGTTGAGCTCACTGGCTTAGCATCCTCCTCCTTTGTCTTTCATATGCTTGACAAACCCAACTATGTGTTGGCTTAGCATAGTTGTTGAGTGAAACCATGGCTGTGAGTGAACCCAGCTAGTTCCTCCTTAGTGGATACATAACCCAGCTCGGGGGTGATCTCTCAGTTGAAAGAATACAAGCTGGACAAAGATCTATGGTTTGGTGGAACATTGCTCTCACATAGCCAGTTGTTTGGACAGCTTCATTTTCAAAATAAGTGTTATCTGTGTTATAAATTATATGCATTATGTGTTCTGCATTGTGCTAATTCATAATGATATTTATTCGTGATTAATGGAATTGGTATGAAGTATGTGCATAGCATGAGAATGGGATGGATTCTTTGCCTGTTGATGCATCATTTGCTTGAGATAACTATGCTGATGTATGTCTATTGTGTGTGTGCAATTATGTATTTTAATTCTGCTGTGTAATTTAATTGCGCATTTTATTTAAATGGCAAAATTTTTACCATTATGGCTTGGAGAAGAATTAGACACCCCATGTTACAGTGATGTTCCCTCCTTTGCATTGGATTGATGGAAGGGGACGTGACAAAATGTATGGTCCCATTTTACTAATTAGATGTTAGTTACTAATTAACAACTATGGAGAATATTAACTATTTTAATTAAACTCAATGTATCAACAATCTTGTGTTTTAACCTTATGTGTGTTTAACTATGAAATATAGTAAAAAACATACCGCACTAATACTATATAGTAGTTCAGAAATATGAATAAAATTAATAGAAACTTCTTTTTTTCTTCTTCTTATTTTATTTAAATTCAGCATTACATTGCATATCATAGGTTCATTATGAGTTATAGAGATTTTTGTTATGTAAAACAAAACTAATCTTAATTTAAAAAGAATATCTACATGGTTTAATTAATGATCTTAAAACACGTATAAGTGTATATAACATATTTACTAATCTAAAAAATTATAACATGATACATGGATATGTATATAACATGATATGTATATAACATATTTACCAACTCAAATTTTTTCTCTATTTTAAAATTAAAACAAATATATAAAATTTCAACAATTAAATCATTTAACTAATAATTATTAATAATATATTGAAATGGAAAATTACAAGACAAAAATCACTTATCTGGTTCTACGGCCTCAAATCGCCCAAAATTCCTAGAAAACATTTTCTCAATTCAAAAGTCTCCTCCCTTCAATCCCTCCACAATACCACCATAAAACCATTTTTCAATTCAAAAGCCTCCTCCCTTCAATCCCTCCACAATACCACCATAAAACCAAAACCCATGTAACCCAAAACCAGTTGAATTCCCCTTCCAGACACCACCCTTCCCTCTTTTATGCAGTTATTTACATAATTAATTGAATTTTCTGAGTTAATTATGTATGAGAGCCACTTGGCCCTCGTGCACCTTGCTTTTCCTAAGCATGCTTAATTACTCCTAGCTCATTTTCGTTGTTGCTTAGCCTTCATTGACTCTTTTCCTCTTTATTATTTAATATTATCCTTTATCACTTACCCATTCCTTTAATCTATTATCAGTTCAATTTATTCCCTATTATATATTATTGCCTTAGTTTCTAACCAAGTTTAATGTCATTAACCCTATTTAATATGATTAGGGATTAATTAGTATTTTAATAGAGATTAATGAATATTAAGGTTAATTAACATTAAGGCTTATTAAGTTTTTAACCAAGTTTAATGTCATTAACCCTATTTAATATGATTAGGAATTAATTAGTATTCTAATAAAGATTAATGAATATTAAGACTAATTAATATTAAAGCTTATTAATATTTTATTAATCGATTGATTGATATTAATTATAATATTAATCCCTAATTAGATTTAGGGCACTACAAGATAGGGGAACTAAATCTACTTTCTAATCTGTAAAGGATTATTATGGTGCTGCTAGCCAATAGTAACAGTCTTATAATTTAGTAAGTGGTGATTTTGGATACTATCAGATGTAGATGTAGAAAACTATGTAATACAGTTTTTGTGTTTTGTGGAAAACAGTTTTTTCACAACTGTTAAAGGTAGTTTTATTATAGTTTTTGAAGGGTGGCAAGTATTTTGTGAAGTGATCCTAAAAAGAGAATAGTATATAAATTTTTGGAGGAGTTAATTGTAAACTTTGATTCTCTTACAAGATGAACAACAACTTTATAGGATTTTTTCTTTAAAAAATATACCTCTTCTCATAGCTTCTCAATGTCTCAGTGAAAGGTAAAAGAATTGAATGGTGCCAAAGGTTGGCTTGTAATTCTAAACCTAAGCACATAAATCTCATCATGATAAGAAGAAACCAGTTCAGCACATTAATCTCAGTGTTCCACGGGGACGTGTCCCGCAGGGTCGGGGACGCGTTTCTGCGTTTCCCCGCGTCCCGGGGACGACAAAACTCCATGCAAAACGTTTTGGGACGTTTCTCTTTGGGCGACACTCGGCGAAACTCCATGCGAAATGTTTCGGTCTATGGCGAAACTCGTTTCTCCATAACGAAACTTGGGGGGGACTTCCTGGCGTCCCGCACGAAAATATGAAACCCCGACAAACCTTCTGGGTGTCCCGCATGAAACTCCGAACCTCCAACGAACCTTCTAGGTGTCTGGATAATCACATATAATCATAATGAATCATGTAATGTGTTTGCATTATTAATTTTTTAGATTCTAAATTACATTGCATGATTGCACAATGATGAATGTAGTATTTAGTAATTTACTAATTTGCATGGGATGAATTGTTATTGTTAAGATTTATATTTTTTATATTTTTTGAATTTTTTTGACCCGGCGTCCCCCGTCCCCCCCAAATTTTCCTAAAATTTGGGGTGGTCTCCACGCATCCCAAATGTGCGTCTCCCCGCTCCCACGTCCTGCCATCCCGAAACCTTGGGGGAACATTGATTAATCTCAACAGGATAAGAAGAAACCAGTTAACAAAAATGTCGACAGAATATAGATCCATCAAAAAAGGTGCACTTCAGCTATAATAATGAGAACGGGGATGAAACCCATACAAAGAACAGTTCGAAGTTCCATCTTGTTTCATCACTAGCAAGCTCGAGAGCTAAAAGCTGCAGAAGAACAGTTCGAAGTTCCATCTGCAGATCCAAGTGTCACTCTGCTTGGACGACTTAGGAAACCACGACAAAATAAGCCAGCAAATATATAGTAGAGTGAAACTCTTATTTTTGGAAGGATCAAAATAATAATGTACTTTCTTGGGCAGGTAGAAACAAGCGCCATCCAATACAAAATCCCATATACCAATGAAATAGTTAAGCAACAGAAATTCCAGAGTCCTTCACAGACCGCAAATCAGAACTCTTCCAGAATTTGTTTGACATATAGCAGACAATCATATCTGCGATAATACAGCTCGAAGTCATTGCAGGTTTTGCTTTGTATCCTTTGGCTAGCACAGCAACTTTACATAGCATGCAAGTGTTTTCTATATATACATTGGGCAGATTAGCATCTTCATAGAATGCAATTGTAGCAATTTGAAACAACAGCAGCGTCCATAAAATGGTGACATAAAAGAATATCACAATTCTATAATAATTAAAAAAGCGATATAAAAGAATATAAAAATTCTATAATAAGGAAAAAAAACATGAGTTATCAAACAGAATAATCTCTCATGCCCATCATTTGAAAATGACAAACCATGTAAGATTCAATAACCCACTACTTGTACAGAACAAAAGGCAAATAAAGAAAATATAAAAATTCTTCATCCACAGCAGATTTGGCGTACAGAACAAGAGGCAAAAAATGAAAATATAAAAATTCTTCATCCATAGCAGATTTGGCCAGAGGATATACAACATATCTATATTTCAAGTTTAGTTTCAAATAACAAACTATGTTACTGTCATATACACTGCTCATCCATATAGTAGATATATGAAGTGACTGAACATCACAGTTATTTGTCAAACATGATCCAAGGACATGACAGGCCAGAGTAGAATATTGTGAATTTGTTCAAATGGCTTCCTATAATATACATTATGGGTAAAGCGCAAATCCAAACTGCAGATGCTCTCACAGATTTCAGTCAGAATCTCAACTGAAAAAGCATCCATATCTCAAATTACTATATTCAAGAGATATGCAAATGCAACCATTTTATCCGGAATTATTTACACGTTCACATTCATCAATCCATTCCGAATACCTGCAAACATATTCAGACATTTAAATGGCAGCATCATCCATATAGCTATTTATTATTCCATGTATAAAATTCCTCTTCTCCAAATAAGGAGAAACTTTGTTCAATAACTCAAAACTCTATAAATATCAACCTATTCAGCTGTCTAATTATACTTCTAAAAAGGAATCGGTCAAAACCCAAACACTAAAATATATGGTTCAGGAAGCTTACACGTCAATGGGCTCGCTCAATGCTGTCAATTCAAATTAATCCAAGAGATAATAGTAAGGGCTCAAAAGCGGAAAAGGCACTCGGGAAAAAACATAAGCATACATAAAAATAACATTAGGAAAACACCAAAAACTGCACTGACCATTTATTGAGGTGCTGAAACTCTCCTGGCATATCCTGCATGAGGCCTCCCCAATAAGATCTTTCCGATCCCTGAATGAATAGAAATGTAAGAGCTGGCAAAATATCAAACTGCCAAAGGCTCATATAGCCAACCATACTTTCTGGAAAACCAAAAGATACAAGAAAAGAAAAATAAACAAACTACTTCAAGATCTTTCTCAGAGATTCGACCTGAGTTACACAAAAGAAAACGCCACTAAGATGTCATAGGGAAAATGGTTAATCAAATATCTGAGTTCAACCACCGATCAATGGCCAATTTCTATGGCTCGACATTAAATGCATGTTAAAGTAAGGATATCAAAGGGAAGATATTTAACTAGGCAGGGCCGCAGGTACACTTCCGAATTAGTGTCCGTGTGCCATCCGTCCTATTCAGGGAAATTTGCATCAATATTTAGCAGTCATCACCATGAATTGTCATAGCGTTGTTTAATGCACATATTCTGTACCAGCAACCGTAGGTTGGGGTGGGGTGATCTATTGAACTTTCAATGAGTTATACACAATACTTGATAGTTTTTCAATATCCTTGGAATAGATTTGAAAGGATATCCATGAGAATGTCAGAAATTTAGCCTTTTCGTGAAGATCAGTTATTTTCCACCCTTGACAAATAATACTCTCCCATCTCTTTCATGTGATTACTATCTCATAATTACGATTTCTAATCTACATTATGTAAGGATGGCAGGAGCGGAGGGTAATAACTAATATAATCTTCATTATGTAGGGTGTAGGGCTGGTAGGGCTGGTAGTTGGGGGTCTCTTGAACCCCAATGGAAATTAAGAAATATCCTTTCTTCTGGGTATAGGTGAGGCTTCCAACAATCAGGCAGCGAAAGAAGCCTATGCTTTATATCTAGGATCAGAAATTATAAAAAGCTTCATATTCAGTAAGTGATGATCTTTGGCGACTCTTTTAGTTATCAAACAAGCACGGAAGAATGTCAAAGAAGGGACCTTCGAAAGGATAATGTGGAACCTTCAAGGCCTTGTTGAGGTCCAGTTCTTCCATGTTCGAAGACTCGAGTACTCTGACATTGATCGAAGAATGTCAAAGAAGGGACTCGAAAGGATAATGTGGAACCTTCAAGGCCTTGTTGAGGTCCAGTTCTTCCATATTTGAAGACTCGAGAACTCTGACATTGATCGATTAGCCAATGTGGCTCTCTCGCTAGACAAGGGTGTCTTGAGCAAAAATGGGCACCCCCGAATGAAGGTGACTCTCCAAGTTATGGAATGATTAACACTATGATGGCTTTAATTTTCACAACCACGTTCCTCCTTGACATTAATGGCCTTTAACACTTGGCATCATCGAAATTGGCAAAGGACGGTGAGTCGCTTCAACATTAAGCCACGCAAGGGAGACACAGCACTCCGTCATGCTTATGGCTTCCTCTCCTCCTCACACTTTGCTCTGAGCATGTATTCATTTATGGCTTCAGCCTGCATCCTCGACGGGATTATTTCAGTGTTGGTTCTCCAGGATTTGGAAGGTTCTGGCGGTGAGCAGCACTCCGAAATTCTTGCCAGTCTTCGACTACAAGGAATTGCTCCTCAACGACTCTTAGATCCTAAGCGAGGTAAAGTTATGGGTCCTCCTAGGTCTAGTTTGATCTTGGAGTGACATCCAATTGGAAGTTTCCTGTTAAGATTGCTTAGTGAGTTTGAGGCAATGAGGTCGCTATGGCCTTGCATTTCTGCCTTTAGAGCTTTTGGTTTGGTTCCTAGAGCCTGTTGTAGATTTCCCTTTACTGCTACTCTGTGTTCAGGACCTGCTCCCTTCTGTTTCGATTCTGTCCTGGCATACCCATTTCAAACGGACCCAGTTGGCGGAGAGGGAAATGGGGAGATAAAGGAAATCATCCAGAGGATGCACAACCAGCTTGATGGCACGAAACAGGCAATTGATTATCTTAGCAATCATTTGGAGAGACAGGAAGTTAAACAAGAAACAGGCGATTGATTATCTTAGCAATCATTTGAATTGTGGAGACAAGAAGGTAAAAAAGAAGAAATGGAGAACACAATGTGAAGGAGAAAGGGGAAAAATTGACAAGCTTGACAATGGCACGGAGCTGCATTATGACATAATTCTCGGCTTTGCTAATGAATCTTTGCTAATGGATCTCAGTCGCAGACTGAACAGCCCTCTTCTCAGACTGTTCAAATTTGAGGGACCCGACCAATATGACCCATATATGAAGGAAGGCCACAGTGGCCACTGTTTTGGTTAATTTTGCACTTCCTTTTAATGTATTTCACTTGCATAATTTTGCTCAGCCAATATGTAAAGCACTACAACTATTGTTCTAAGTTGCCAGGAAACTTGGAGACGGGGACGGGGATGAGGACGCCACTTTTTGAAACAGGGTACTTGGGTACGTCGAGGGTACTGTGTGTGTGTGTGTATATAGATAGATAGATAGATATGTCATAGTCACATCATATTTCAGATTTCTCCATAAATTATGAATCATGATTCATAATTCTAAATTCAATGATTCATTGAACAATGAACATTCACATTGAAAATTTAAAAGATTTGATAAATCATAGACTCAATAGATATCAATTGGAATACTGGAAGTTGCATAAAATTTGATAAATCAACATTCACATTGAAAATTTAAAACATAAGATTTGATAAATCATAGACTCAATAGATATCAATTGGAATACTGGAAGTTACATAAAATTTGATAAATCATTGTACCAAGCAGCTGTAACAAACACTCGAACTCAGACCTGAAAGTACACTTGAAATCTTATTTTAAACACCTATTTGTACTGCTGTTATAGGTAATTAAAAATTGCAAATATATTCCTCGGTTGATGTGAGTGTATTTCTCACTATTAAATACATATGTATAATTTTTATGTGCACATTTGGTAGTTAAATTATGTTCCATGAGTGCTGAACATAAAAACATTCATTGTAAATCAATGCAAAATCAGTCTACCAGATATGGATAATATTCAGTGGAATTTGAACATGGATAATATTCAGTGGAATTTGAACAGTGTTGCAAAGTGTTTGACAAAAGTCTTGAACCAAACTCCATACGCAGTTAGCAAAAAATTAGTTCAGATTTGGTTGGGGTCATTACATTTTCCCCAGCGGATTGCATTTTATTGAGTCGTTTGTACCCCCGGAGTACCCAAAAATGGGGTACAGAGTACCCAAACACGATACGTCGTACCATTTTGCCTATAAGTACCCCTTTTTTTATAATGGCATCTCGGGTACATGGAGCTAGTATGGGGTACGGCAGGAGACGTACCTTACAAGTACCCAAATACCCGGTACAGGTACGTGTACCCTACCCCCGGGTACAAGTACCCTGGCAACTTAGCTATTGTTTCTCTAAGAACTCAGAGTACACGGCACTATATCAGTATGCTGTGAAAGCATTTTGTAAATTTCTATTTCACAGAGCCAATTTTGGGCACTAAGATCTGTTTGTAATACTCTGGCTGTGTGGCCTTTCACAGCTCTTTTAATATAAAAATCTTATCCGTTTCTGTGCACTTTCTTTTAATGTATTTCGCTTGCATATTTTTGCTCAGCCAATATGTAAAGCACTATAGCTATTGGTTCTCTAAGAACTCAGTGTACATGGCACTATATCAGTTGCACATATCGGCGATATATCGGATACATCGCCAATATTTTCCACCATCCAACATATCGGATTGAAAGTATCGCGATATATCCGATATTTTCAACATATCACGATACTTTCAAAATATTGCGATACTTTCAAAATATCGTGAGTCGATATAAAATATCGGCCTGTTGGGTGAAGAAAAAAAAGCGCGGCCATGGGGGTGTTTAAGTCCGCGGGTTGCTCTTTTTGGCCCTCATTCTTTCTTTCCAAGTGTGTGGGAGAGCTAGAGAGTGTGGGAGGAGAGCATTGTGCATCCATCAAAGGAGAAATCCAAGGTTATTGTTGCCAATAGCGAAGACATCATGGAGTAGGGATTCACCATCAAGATTCAAGATTTCCAGGTATGTATAAATTTTTAAAACGTTTGGCTTCAATTTCATTTGTTTGTTTTTCTAGAATTAGGTTAGGGTTTCTCTTCTTGCTTTTGAATGGAAGATTCAACCATTCCATTTCCACATTCATCTAATCCTCATTAGTTAAATTTTAAGCTTTGCAAGTTTGCCTTAGCATGTGTTTTTTTTGTTTTTTTTTTGTGCCATAGGGTTAAGATTTTCTCCTCAACAAAATGCCAAAGGCATTGGATCCAATGTGGGTGTATGGTGAACCAGTAGAACTTCCCAACAGACAAATATTGACATGCAATCTTTGTGGCAAAAAAATTTATGGAGGAATTAGCCGTTTGAAATACCACCTTGCCAAACTCACCGGATTTGATGTGGATGTTTGTGAAAAAACTACCCCGGAAATTATGCGCATTGCAAACCAATCCATCATTGATATTTCCAACAAGAGGGATGCGAAGGAGGCTCGCAAAAATGAACTTATAAGTGCTACCACTGGAACAAGTGCCTCAATGGGGTGAGTAGGACAACAATCCCACTCCTCATCCACACGGCCCACAACTTCTCGAATGCACTCATCAACCTCAAGTTTCTTTGTGTCGAGGTCAACACCGTGGGGGCAACCTTCTATTCGGGCAATGGTTAAAACAAGGGAGAAAGAAGAGGTTGACAAGATTGTGACAAAATGTTTTCTTTGGAGTGATATACCATTTAACATTGCCAAGAACCCCTTCTACCATGCCATGTTTGAAGTTGCTACTATTGTTGGCCCGGGGTATAAGGGCCCTTCCTATAATGATTCGAGAGGGCATCTTCTTCAAGGGGAAAAGGCAGATTGCACGCAAATATTGGCTAGGATCAGGGAATCATGGGAGACCACTAGATGCACTGTGATGTCGGATAGGTGGACTAATACAAATGGCAGGTCAATTCTAAATTTCTTGGTTAGTTGTCCTAGGGGAACAATGTTTATCAAAAGTGTTGATGCAAGTGCATATACAAAATATGCACAATTATTATGTGAGTTGATGGATGGCTTTATCCGAGAGATAGGCCGGCAGTATGTTGTCCAAGTCATCACGGACAATGTTGCTAATTATGTTGCTGCTGGGAGGTTGCTCATGGAGAGGTATCCAACCTTGTATTGGAGTCCTTGTGCAGCCCATTGCATTGATTTGATGCTAGAGGACATAGGCAAAATTCCTTGGATCAAGGCAACCATTGATTCAACTCGGAGTGTGACCAAATACATATATAATCACACATATGTTCTTTCACTCATGAGACAGTTCACTAGTAACAGAGAGTTGATTTGTCCCGCAATCACACGTTTCGCCACCAGCTTCATTTCACTTCAGTCGCTCCTCAAGAGCATGTTGGAGTTACGGAGGATGTTTCTTTCTGATGAGTGAGCTGCTTGTGTCTATAGCACCAAACAAGATGGGCAAGCCATAGCCCAACTTGTGCGACATGACCAGAGATTCTGGAGTGCAGTAGGTGAGGTATGTACCGTTAGTGAACCTTCGGTAAAGGTTCTTCGATTGGTTGATGGTGACAAGCCCACAATGGGCTACTTGTATGAGGCCATGGATAGGGCCAAGGAAGCTATCTATCGGTACTATGATGACAAGGGTGAGGAAGGACTCACCAAGAGAGCTCAGATTTGGGGTGTGATTGATGAACGATGTAATAACACTCTCCATCGTCCCATTCATGCAGCAGGGCTCTTCCTCAACCCTGCTTTCGCTTATGCTTGTGGATTTAATTTTGATGGTGAGGTCATGGATGGTTTTTTCCAGTGTGTTCAGAGGATGGTGCACACTCCAGCTGAACGCTTAGAGATTTCTAGACAAATAGAGATATATAGGATGGCAGCGGGGGTTTTGGGTTATGAGATGGCTATCTTAGATAGGACTGCAAAGAAGCCAGGTAAGTTTCAATTTCAAATTTTGTTTTTTCTTTATATATATTTGACATTTATTACTTGATAGAAATATATTTTGTTGTCTTCCATTGAATCCTTTCATTTTATTCATAGTAGATGTATGGTGGAAACACTATGGTGGAAAGCTCCCAGAGTTGAAGAAACTTGCCGTTCGGGTGCTTAGCCAAACTTGCAGTTCATCAGGGTGTGAGAGCAATTGGAGTGTCTTTGAAAAGATACACTCCAAGAAGCGCAACAAGTTAGAAATGTTAAAAAATGCAACAATGAAAATTTAAATTGCTTATATTTTTTAATTTGTAATTTTCATTTACTACAATTTACCATTGGTCCATTACTAACTATGGCCCTCCATGTTCATACAGGTTAGGTACCCAACGCCTTAATGACATGGTTTATGTCTACTACAATCTAAGGCTATGGGTGAAGCAACTTGACAAAGAACCTGACATAGAGGCCATCAATTTGGATGCCATTGACACCACTACTCAGTGGAGGGTGGAGTTGGAGGAGCCTGAGATGGAGGAGGCACCCAAGTGGTTGGAGCCGGAGGAGGGGGAGGATCATGCAGATGATTTGGGGGATGAGATGACAATGGAGGGGGAGGGTGGGGAGGAGCAGGAAGAAGATCCACTTCTAGTGTCAAATGTTCAGGAAGAGATTGATTTTCCGGTGCAGCCAATGCCACCACCACCACCACCAAAGAGACCTGTACTTGGGGTTGGGGTTGGGAGGAGACAACCCACTTTATCTCTTGCCTCAGCTAGAGTAGTTGGAGGATCTGGATATTCCACTCCAACCTCATCCCGAGCACCTCCACGACCACCTACTGCTTCCAGAGGACGAGTGGTGCCCTTGACCCGTAAAAGGGGTAGAGGGAATCGATGATTGGGATTCCTATGATCTATCATTTTGATTTTATTATGTACTATTTAGTATCTAGATGCCTCATGATAATTCATCTCATGAGATACATTTATTTTGAGCTTTTGATGTGATTTTGTATCATCCTATCAGGAACATGTTTCAGAATTTTCAGTTTAGTGAAGATATGTGACCACTTGACATCTTATGCATCTTATTTATTACTTGTATCATCATATTTATGTAACAATGTGTCTATTGGATGTTGTTGTTGCTTTATATGTTTTAAAAATAAAAATAAAAATGAGTATTTTTGTATTTTTTGTGGCCTGCCGATATTTTCCGATATATTCCGCCGATACCACTGAGAAGTTATATTCCAGACCCTCGCCGATACTTTCCCCGAGACGATATATGCAACATAGCATTCACAATTGTTAGACTATCATAACCTTTTTTCATATTACAAGCAATGATTGTCAAAGAATGGCCATTAAATATGGCTAAATACAAACATCCCAAGGACTTGAAAAGACAATACAAGATGTGAAAATTACTCACGTGGATGTAAAACTCTGGCTGTGTAGCCTTTCACGGCTCTTTTAATATAAAAATATTTACCGTTTCTGTCAAAAAACAAAACTATAATCTCCATTGTTTGCAGTTTGCACTATATAGCATTCATAATTGTTAAACTATCAGCACCTATTTTCATGTTACAAGCAATGATTGTCAAAGAATGGCCATTAAATATGGCTAAATACAAACATCCCAAGGACCTGAAAAGACAATACAAGATGTGAAAATTACTCACGTGGATACTCAGCATTAACCCCATACTTCATGTGGACAGCTACTACAGTGAATCGTTAATCAATCTAGAGGCACGGGTGGGACATTATTGAATCCAAGATCTCAAAGAAGAGATTATTCAAAATAATAATAATCACCACCTATCATGTCCACATGTAATCGAAAGACAGGTAGTGGAACTAGCAGATTACAAGTACGTTGGATGTAGTCACATAAACAAATTACGTTTGACAATAAGTATGATTGCATGATTACATATATTATAAGTATATGTCACATTTTTATGTTTGTGCACACAAGTTATAACTTGCATGGAATGATTAACCATTATATCCTTAAGAAAATGATCCATCAAAAATGTCATTCAATACAAAGACATATAACTTCTAATCCATCCTTTGTATGCATTGCCTTGGGTCCTCTTTAATTGTTCCCATTCGTGTAGAGATTAGTTGAATAGAGAAAGCAGCCTTCAGAATGGATGAAGAACATCTCCTTAAACATGAATACTATAAAAAATGAAAGTTTGATATTAGTACAGGGTGCCATGTACTTGATCATTGATACATTCCCATTCTTGACAAGTTCATAGAAAACAATATGATGATAACAAGAATGCAAGAGAAGAATGTCCCTAACAAGAACTATACTAAAATGAAAAACAAATGTTTGCCAGGAGAATTGAAAAAATTAAAGTCTCAGCAAAACTCGTACATAGGAAAGACGAGAAACAAAAATAGGAAATATAAAGTGAACATTTAGACACAAGGAAAATAAATCCAACCAGAAGTGGATACCCCTAGCAGAAAAAACTCCTGCGAGGAATGTCAATAAATAGCAGTCATATTAACGTGGACCAAAACCCTCAACAAGGGGCATGCCACTATGGTTAAGCAAGCTTGCATTTAAGAGAGCGTCATAATAACAACCACAAGCA